>CM034153.1:120704865-121304865 GCA_019776745.2 Taxus chinensis | reverse complement strand
CATGATTATTTGGTAATTCTTAGATATATTTTCTTTGTCCTATATGGAAATGTCGAAGCTTATATCCCTCTTTGGTAGTGCATAGCTTATTCGTTCATAAATTAGTAAAGTCGATTAGGAAAAAAATTTGTAAGATGCATCCTTGTGTAGCTTTGTTGGTCAAAGAAGAGCTTGTAAATTTGTTAGCGGTAGGCTTCATTAGGCCTATTGAATACTCTAAATGGATTTCTAATATAGTGCATGTTTAGAAATAGCCTATTGGTATCAAAATCTACATGGATTTTAAGGACATCAACAAGGCATGTCGAAAATATGATTTTACTCAGTCAAATATTGACATGATTATTGATTTAACTATGGGATACAAAATTTTATCTCTCATTGATGGATTTTTAGGATATAACCAAATCAAAATTATAGAAGAGGACCAACATAAAACTACCTTCACTACCCCTTAGGGGATATATTTTTACCAAGTCATTCCTTTCATCCTCAAGAATGCACGTGCTATTTATTAGAGGGCCATGGTTTTCATCTTCCATGACATGTTGAATGACATTATGGAAGACTATTTTTATGACATCTTAAGTAATTCTAGGACTAGAGAAGAACATCTTACAATCTTATGGCATATCTTTCAACATAGTAGAGATTATAAGGTCATACTTAATCCAAAGAAGTGTGTCTTTGGTGTGCTCTCAAGAAAATTACTAGGCTTCATTGTTTCAAGGAGAGGAATCAAAGTGGACCCAGGACATAGCTAACAAAATGCCTCCTCCCAAGAACCTCAAGCAGTACGTATTGTAGGGAAATATCCAAGCTATACACAGATTTATATCCCAACTTGCTGATAAATTCCATTCCCACACACATATTCTCAAAAAAGATGTTGATTTTCCATTAGGGTCCTGAACAACAACAAGCATTTTCCTTACTCAAGGAGTATTTGGAAAAACTGCATGTTCTTATGTCACCTACCCCAGGAAAACCCATGTTATTGTATATATCAGCTACCTAATTTTCTATAGGTGTGCTCCTAGCTTAGTATGATCTTAATCAAGAAATGAAATCCTTTTATTACCTCAGCCATACTTTAATCTCTTATGAGCTTAACTATCACGTAAATTGAAAAGGATTTTTGGCCATAATGTTTTTATTCCAAAAACTCCATCACTATCTATTGAATACAAATACCAAGCTTATATCCATATTTGGCCCTACTCAAGTATGTGCTATCTAAACCTGCACTTACTGGGAGGATGGATAATTGGATCATTTTATTGGTGAGTTTTATATTGAATACATCACCCAAAAATCAGTCAAAGAAAAAGTACTTGTGGATCAACTAGAATAATACCCTTTTCTTAGAATTGAACCATTAAATCTAGATCTGTGAGATGATTCTAAGATGTATATTGAGGAATCTCTTTTATGGAAGATGTACTTTGATGGATCATTCACCTTTCATGGCTCAAGATCAGGAGTTGTTCTTATCACTCCTACATGATATTTGATTCATGAGGCTTTCAGACATGGTTTCCCATGCATAACTTATATAGCTGAATATGAAGCCCTCATTGTAGGACTAAAATTGATATACAATGGGATATCATAAAGGTTAATGTTATCAGTGATTCTCAATTGATCATCAAGCAAGTAAACGATGAATATAAGGTCAAATATGAGAAGGTCATCCCTTACAATAAACTATGGTGATACTTTGAAGGAATTATTTTTGTAAAAATCACCTTCCAGAAGATACCCAGAGGACAAAATCACTCAGTGGATGCCATGGACCACAATTGGATCTTTGTTACACATTCCTACTAGGTAAACAATGACATGTCATTCTTTGTGGAACATTTGACAACACCTACCTATGACATGCCAGAATATTGCTTGGTATGTGAATTTGTTGGTCCCTTATCCCCCTGGTACCTTGATATCTATAATTACCTACATGATGGAACCTTTCCTCCCAACATTACCCATTTTGAAAAATGTAACCTTATCTAACGTATAGCCCATTATACCCTACTTGGGGGAACTCTCTATCATCGAGGCTACGATGGCAATATGTTACGCTATCTTAACTTGGAAGAGTTTATATTAGCAGTCAAAGAGGTACATGAAGGCATCTATGGGGCCCATAAAAGTGGAATGGTTTTTGTTAAGAAACTATTGAGAGTAGGATATTACTCACCTACTATGGAAACTAATTGTTGTCAGTATGTGAAAAAATGCTTGCTAACCTAATACATGCTCTAGCACAATATTTGCACCCCATCATGACACCATGGTATTTCTCAAAGTGGGGACTTGATATCATCGGGAAGATTACACCCACTTCCTCTGATGGTCACATCCACATCATAACTTCCATCGAGTATTTTACAAAATGGGTAGAGGTTATTCCTCTTACTTATGTCACCGGTGTGTAAATTGTCAAATTTATAATGAATCACATAATTTTTCATTACGGCATTCCCTCTTCCATTGTATCTAAAATTAGTAAGTATTCCAAGAATAAACAAGTGAATGTGTTGTGTTGACACTTCTAAATTAGATAAAAAAAATTCAACCCCCTATTACCCTTAAGGTAATGGACAAGTAGAAGCCTCGAACAAGACTCGTGTTTGTATCATAAAGAAAATGGTTAACAGAACTGGTCATAACCGGTACCTTCAAATCCATCTTGCCCTCTAGAAATATAAAAAATACATCCATATCCCTACTGGTGTTACTCCATATTCACTTTTATTTGGCACAGAGGCCATCTTACCCCTTGAGATTGAGCTTCCCTCTTTACACATATCTCTGAGAGATTATCTATACAAATAGGAGAACTATAGGGTGGCTCAGTTGGTAAAGCTTGAACTGGTAGATGAGAAGCAACTCCACATACCATATTACCTTAAATTATATTAGAATCGATTATGTTAGAGATAAGAAAATGTATCATACCTCACTAGCTCGAGGTAGGATAACTTGTCTTGAAATAGAATCAGTTCAACACCAAGAAGGAGTGAAAGAAGAAAGGAAATTCTGAACCTAACTGGTTAGGACCATATGTTTTGGTCACTAAATTTGGTTTAGGTGTATATAAACTTTTCTATCCTGATGGTGATGAAATTTAAGAACCTATGAATTCCATGCATCTCAAGCATTTCTATGCATAAACATGGAAGGTCCTTCAAAAAATAAAAAAGTATAAAAATCAAAAAAAGAAATAGAAAAATCAAGACAAATAAATTCTGCTAAAAGTGAAAACCATGAAATGGTGGCACTTTGGGCAATTCCTTTGGTGAAAATTGATTTCCACCATTGTAGGAGGATTTATTTTTCACAAACATCTCACACCTGGGAGGCATGTTGACTTCTTCCTGAGCTAGTGTTTTCCTATGTTTGAGATCCTTTTGATCCCATCCTTTATGGCCTTGATCTGGCTAAACCTATTCTTCTGTGTGTGTGTGTGTGTGTGTGATCATATTCTTGTGCATGTGTGTGGAGTTTTCCTTTGTAAATTCCCATCTATTGTTGGGGGCATCCATACATCTTCATTTTCTTATCCATAGTTTTGGAAAACTTTTGGAAAACGTAAAAAACATTCAAATATGTATAACTAGAAAGCAAACCAAAAACAATATAACATTGGCCCATAAAAATACAAAAAAAGTGCAAAATGTCTCAAAAATGTTCCACAAAAACAAAGTAGTGTTTCCTTACTTGTTTATTTATTTGTGCATGTAATGTGTTGTATTGTGTGCTTTCTCAATTAGTTTATTCTTTACTTGATTAGATTAATTTATTGTTTTAGATTAATTGTGTTATCCGGTGTATGTATAATGATTTTGTTAATTGTTCATTGTACTTGTGTTTTTTACATATACATTGTGTGCTTTCATCTCATCCTTCACATTCATATCATCACATCTATAACATTATCACATATCAATAAAATTCTAAGCTACATCATCATAAAATGATATCAATTTGTATGTTAAGCTAAATATCATCAATGGGGTAATACAGATTATTTTTATCCCCCCTCATCATAGACCATAATAAAAACATGGGCTAAACATACTATCTCATAAAAAAAAAGTGATAAATATCAAAATCCATCTTCATATGCATGTAAAAAAATCCATGTCCATATACAAAATGTGTCTCGATATACATCAAATACAAAATATTCCATCATGGGCACGGATCAAAAAATTGCCTTCATCTCGAGGCATAACCAAAAACATACATATACATTCAATCAAAAATGTGCCTTCATCATGAGGCATACACCAAAAATAAATACATGTACATAAAATAAAAACTAAGTAAAATCTAAATCTTGCCAAAACCAGAACTTCTTGACTTGTGGCTTGGTGGAGGCATCTACACTTATCTAGTGGAACTAGATGATCTATGTGATCTAGATCCTGATTAGCTTCCTGTAATCTGACTATAAAGTACTACTCTCTATGCCTCTGGAACCGCAGCATGATTGAGATCCCTATATTATCTAACCTCAGCTATAGATAAGGTAAAATCATACACTAAATCACTGGATCCCACTGATAATGTTGCATGGTGAAGCACATTGCACTCTGTTGTAAGACAAGCTACATCTACGTGCAGCTAAGTCCTCTCAACTACCCACTATTTCCTCTCTATTGCAATCTGATATCCGTAACTATCACATGATCTCTATCTATCATGGCCTGATGTAATTATTTCCTAAGGGTATCCTGATTTGTGGATCCCTTCTCTACCTGTCACTATAGGGTTTGAAATGTAATGAAATCCACATCATCCCACATCATAGCCATATCCTCTGTAATTGAAAAGCATTCAGTGATGGCCCACCTACTCCTATAATCACTTTGTATCCTATTACCAGTATTTGTCTCTGCGGTGGCCCTTATGTGGCCCCCAATCCATCACCATCTCCATTACCCATACCTAATGCAATATGTGGACTCCCTACTCTAGGGTGATGGTAAAAACAATATAAATGGCACCTTATGTTTCAGAACATATTGACCCTATACTGGGATTTTCTAAATCAATGGCTCCTATAAACCCACCTATACATGAATTGGTTGAATCACAGGCACTTGCTGTAACACAAGTATATAAATCTAAGGTGGAACCTATGGACCTTACTACACCTATAGACCTTGTTATACATGTGGATATCCCATTTCTTGTCCATGTCCCTATCCCTGGGATTCATGTAACTCAACCTCATCCTTTGAATGGCCTAATTGAGATTTATCTTGTAATACCTAGCCCTAGAGTCCTACTATTGTAGCTCTACTAGTTGTTATTTCCACTGTTGGAATATTGATTTGTCAAGGAACCACTGTTACATACCATGATCCATAATCTATTATGGTCCCCGGGTCCACTATATATGCTTGTCTATCCCATATATGGGGGATGACTCCATAAAAAGTCTAAAGTGCTATCCACAGTCTGATGCAGGGCCTAAAATCAAAATTCTCGCAAACTACTCATGTGTACCATCTCTCATCCCCAAGAATACACTAGATGACTTTAAGCTACCACCACACTCTATCCACTCGGTACCATTCTATAATGTACCTAAAGATTCCTATCAGAATGTGCTCCACCTCAGCAATGTTTGGCTGTACAACATCTCCACACCACTGATATAGTCAGTATGGTCGTCAAGTCTCCATCCGTAGTTGTAGATCATCAAAATAGCATCTATAATAAGTAGTGTCTCCCAAGTGAGATCTAATATCAACCCTTACTAGATCCCAACCCATGCAAGAGGGATCATCTGGCACTTTGACTCACATCACTCCAAGAGGGCATCTAATAGCAATATAGTCCCATGCCCAAACCTGTAGAAGAGTCATAGGAATTAGACTCCTCATTTATTTATATGTTATTAGGTGTAGATCTCTATACAAATGGACCAATATGCACTTCCCCCAGGAAAATACCTCACCCTACACCAATCAGGTGACCACGCCTATCAAACCAAGTAGTAAATGAGTCTCGATATTATCAGGAAACAAGTAGCCACTGATAAGAGCCATTAGGTATATTGGTGTCTGTGTAATCCTCATATACTCAAAACATCTGTATAAATGCATGGCCATATTCCATCAGGGTATATCCTCTCGAAGGAACATATGCCAAATGTACCTTAGAATCCACACATAATCATCATCGTACACAACTACATTCCCCCAAATCGGTACTCTAAGAATATGGTACACATCCTCAAGGGTCACTGGCATCTCTCCAATGGGTAGCTAGAATGTATGTCTCCCACTATGCCACCTCTCTTCTAAGGTAGTCAGGAGGCTATGATCTAGTTTGATACATGGAAGTTCTATAAAGAATAATAAACATGTATCCTAAAATACTGCAGCTAGAAGGATTTTCTTGTATCGCAAGAAATTCATCTCGTAAGCCCAAAGACATCCATGGTGCTTGCACACATCCAAAGTAAATAGTTTCTCCTACAGATCACCCAAAACACAAACAATTAACATGTTTTCTTCTACAAACATCTTCTAAAATATTCTAAACACTCCTAAATTCCTTTAATAACTTCTCTAAATATTCAAATTTATTTTAAAAATCTTCTAAAAACCATATTCTGCGTTAGTACATTCCCTTTCATTCAATTGCATCTCATATGAAGCTAGCACATGTCTTTTCATGCTAGTGCATGTCATGCTAGCACATGAATTTTAACGCTCATGATTTCCTTTTGATGCAACACATATTGGTATGGTCATCAGATCACCATCCGTAGTTGTAGATCATCAAAATCTTATCTATAAAAAACATTGTCTCCCAAGTGAGATGTATTAGTTGATGTGTAATCACAACACCCCTGATCGTTTGTAACTCGATAAGTTGAAATTGTCAGTGTGATTGCATAACATGGAGCTTTTCCCAAAGTGTGAGACTTCGCAAATGGGAAATCTCTCCAGATGAAGGCCAATTCCTATTCCTCTATTCTGATGCACACATGCAAATTATAGAGGATCCACCTTAAAATTTACTTTAACTTGCCAAGGAGACAGGGTTAAGAAGATTACAAGAAATTAAACCTAATCTAACAAAGGTGATGCACCAAAAGGAATTTTGAACACCTACTTTACATGGAGATGGAAACAACAATTAGATCAATCCACTAATGAGAATCCACTAATTGGTAAACACAAACCATTAAACATATAACACAATAACCATGCATAGATAACCAATATTGCAATGAGAGATAAGAAGGAATAAATGAACATAAGAGACGGTTGAAATTCATCCACAAACTTGTATTATCGCTCCAAAGATTTGATATAATACATTACAATGGCCAAGAGGCACAAACTTGCATTACAACTATAATCAGAGGTTTAAACTCTACAAATCTACTTACAGACAAGAGAATAGGAGGGTGAAAAGAAAAATTGACCAACATTAGAAGAATGACCCTCCTTATAATATATAGGAAGAATGAGAGAAGGGGAATAGAATAATTTGAAATCTTGCTTCTACCATCCAAAAATGCATTGAATTCACCTGCAACAATGATGGGTGCCATTGTAAAACCAATACCTCCTTGTACTTTTCCTTGTTGGAGAAGAAAGGAAGCCCATACTTCATCATTGTGGTAGGTGAGAAACCTAGAAAATCCTCTAAATGGTAGACTATATTTCTTCATCTTGAAGAACTTAGTCCCACTTAATTTAAGTAGTTACACAGAGGATGCTGAGATATTTCCAAATAGTCTTTTCTTGTGAAAATTTGAGCTACCTGTCAAAAGTTATGGCCATCTGAAGATTGGGCTGCCATACTGCATTAATCTCAAGTGGTTGGCTCTACTTCTTTTGGACTCTAAAATGCCTTATAACCCTCAAAAATCCAAAATTTAAGACCTTTTCATTTCTGAGATCAAGTTATTGCTCATTCGTTTGAGTGCTTGAAAACTCTAAAACTCGAAAACTACGAAGTCTGAAATTTGGACTTCAGGTTTCAGACTTTTGCAATTTTGGGGTTTCAGGATTTTGGGATTTTAGGATTCTCAGGATTTTGGGATTTCATGATTTTTTTATCCATTTGGGCACATGAAACCTCTAAACCTCCGAAAACCCGGATTCTAGAATTTGGACTTTGGTTTTTGGAAATTTTAAATTTTAGGGATTTCGTACTTTCATATTCCTGCCCAATTTCTAAATTTCTCCCTAGCCTACCTCTGAAGAGATCCACCTCCGAAATCTAAAATTTCAGACTTTCGAAGTTTCTGCATTTCCTGAATTCCTTTGCAATGTTCGGCCTACTTCAACCTATTTGGCCGATCCCAAAATGCAAGCTCCCATGACTGAATCAACCCCATTTTATTAGTGTGCATGTTCATGTTTGTCCATTTTACTTGAGGGGTAAAATGGAAAACAATAATATCAACCCCTACTAGATCCTAACCCATACAAGAGGGCTTGTCTGGCACTTTGACACATAAAACTCCAAGTGGGTGTCCAATAGCAATATTGTCTCATTCCCAAATCTATAGAAGAGTCACATGAATCAGACTCCTCATCTATATATATGCCATTAGGTGTATATCTCTGTACAAATGAGCGAGTTTACACTACCCTAGGAAAATACCTCACCCTCCACCAATCAAGTGACCATGCCTATCAAACCAAGTGGTAAATGAGTTCAAGTCTTATTAGTAAGAAAGTATCCACTTATAAGAGCCATCAAATATACTGGTATTTGTGCAATCCTCCTATCCTCTAAAAATCTATATAAATACACAACCATATTTCGTTGGGGTATATCCTGTCGAAGGAACAAATCCCAGATGTACCCTAGAATCCATGCATAGTGATGAGGATCTTCAATCCTCTCCATTAATAGTTTCAATCTAGGGCCGGTGTCTGATGGCTATATGCATTAGGAGACAAAAGTTATTTGGAAAACAACTCCATTAAACACAATCCAAACTTGCATAAAATAAATCACACATGTAGAAATGTAAAGGCACGCTTACAGAAATAAAAAATTTATGAAATAAAGTCACTTGCATAAATGAAATTTCTAAATTAAAATAAATAAAAATAAATAAGACACCTGCAGGTTTACAACAAAAATTGTACGGAAAGAAAGATCACATAACATCAAATCAAAAGTTCAAAACAAAAGGAAAACAGAAGAAAGAAAGGAACATAAAACATTGAAAGAAAAGAACCTAAAACATTGATCAATCTTCTTTAGAATGAGTGTCCATATCATTCCTTGGAAGATTACTTAATTCATACTTTCAAACTTAATTGAAAACCTGCAGAACAATTTCACTCAAAAGATTGAGAAAGAACGAATCTATTATTCTTGGTAGGGAAAAATTACATATCAAAGTGTGGGAGGTTGCATCTATAATTCATGCATCTAAACAACTCCTTATTTTGGGAAATACAATCTAATCTTATCTTTATTCCAATCTTGATAGCTAAGATCTCAATCTCCACAAAATATGGAGAGAGATATATTATTGGAGTCAAAGTCTTATCTCACTATTTTAGGAAGATTTACTCCCAAATCCTCTCCTTGCTTTTTGGTAACAAGAATCACAATGATTTTATTATCCTACTTTATTAGAAGGAGGTTTTTCCTAAAAAAAGTCACTTTGACCAAATACCTCTCCCGGATTTCCCATTTGACTTTGTTGTTTATGACTGTGGAACTTTTAGTGCTTGTTTGATACACTTTTTCCTTGGAATACAACTCACTAAAAGTTAGATTTCTATGTATTGGTAAAACTTGTAGGAATTCTGAATGAGGCTTTTGTTAAAAACATTTCTATGAACAAAAACCTCTCTCATATTTTATATTTGAATTTTCTGTTTCTATTTTTGGAACTTTTAGTGCTTGTTTGATACACTTTTTCCTTGGACTACAGCTCACTAAAAGTTAGATTTCACTTTATTGGTAAAAACCTGTAGCAAATCTGGATGAAGTTTTTGTTAAACACATTGCTATGAAAAAAAAAAAAATCTCTCATATTTCCCATTGGATTATCTGATTATTCACAATTTCTCATTTTATACAGGTTCTAAAACTAAAACTGCAAGTTCCAAAGCTAACTCCAATTGTTGCAGAGCTAACTAAAAATAACTATAAATTTTGCACACAATCTCAGATTGAGATTATTCTTTTATTGAACTTGCATAATTTTTTGAGAGAAATATGGATATGAAATCATATTCGAGTTTAGATCTAGTATGCATGATCAATTCCACTTTTCCCAGAACTAGCATTATCTTTCCTTTATGGCCTACATGCACAAGACTTTGCATCTTTCTAAATAATAAATAGGATTAGTAAAAAAAAAAAATAACAAAAGAATTCTAAGGAATGAACAAGATATATATCCTATATTCTATCTTAAGTAAACTATAAGTTCCTAGATTACATTTAAATCCACTTTCAAAGCTAACTTGGAAGGACAAAATAATGGTAATTTATGGCCTAATCATACAGTCATCGTCGTACATAACTCGACTCCCCTAGATCAGTAATCTAAGAATCTAGTAAACATCCTCAAGGGTCACTGGAATCTCTCCAGTGGGTAGCCGGTATGCCTAGCTCCCACTGTGCCACCTCTCTTCTAAGGTAGTCAGGAGGCTATGATCTAGTCTGATATGTGGAAGTTATCCAATGAATAATAAAATTGTAGCCTCCCGTACTGCAGCTAGAAGGATTTGCTCATGTAGTGAGAAATTCATCTTGTAAGCTCAAAGAAATTCACGGTGCTCGCACACATCTAAAGTAAGTAGTTTCTCATACAAATCACCCAAAATATAAATAATTAACATCATTTCTTGTACAAACATGTTCTAAAATCTTCTAAACACTCCTAAATGCATTTGATCACTTCTCAAAATATTCAAAGTTCTTCTAAAAATATTATAAAAATGGGATTCTGCACTAATACATCCCCTCTCATGCTATCGCATCTCATATGATGCTAGCACATGTCTTTCCATGCTAGTGTATGTCACACTAGCATGCACATTTTAATGCTCATGCTTTCTTATTGATGCTAGCGCATGTTACAATAGCACAATCAATTTCATGTTCATGCTTCTATTTTAATGCTAATGCATGAGAAACCCTACACCAAAAATAGTTCAACTCTTACACTCTTATTTTAACGCTAGCACATGACATTCATGCTAGTACATCAAAAGACACACTAGCACATTAGAAGACACACTAGTGCGCCTAAATCCATGCGCTAGCATTAACCCGCCAAATTCTCCTAGATAAAAAGAGTAATAAATGAAATAAAAATTCTAAAAAATTGTGTTACTTACCACGACACCGTCTACGGGAAGCCTCCCAAACTCTCAAATTCGTTCAGTGCGATGTTTGCAGTCCTAGATTCATGACATCTCTCTTAGAGGTCAGAGAAAAGTCTCTCAATAAAGAAATAGGGTCAAATATCACAAATGGGTCGTGATGAATTTTACCCCTCCCACCCTATTATTTATACCCTCCCAACCCTAATTCTTCATTTTTCTTTCCTCCCAGGGACCAAATTACTAGTTTTTTCCTCTATTTCCTTCTTGCCACATACTGGCATTCTGACAAGATGATTATTTTAATTAAATGGTCATTTTTCCTAACCTTTTCACCTTGTCGGATCATATTTTTGCTTCATATTGCCCTTTTCTTCTCCCTGGGGCATATTTCTTCATCCCAAAGATTTTTGTAAGTGTACCATATGCATTGTCATTATTTTATATCACATTCCTCCCAAAGTTTCAAAAATCCAAAAAAATGGTAAAATTTCAAAAATAAAAAACATTAGTAAAACTTCAAAACATCCAAAAAATTGGTAAAATCATGGAAATCCAAAAAAATGTAAGAATTCAAAACATCCAAAAAATTGGTAAAATTTCAAAAATCTAAAAAATTAGTAAAATTTCAAAACATCCAAAAAATTGGTAAAAACATTCACACATTCGAATCATTCAGTAGACACAATATCCTCAAACATCGAAAATTATCCTACAAAACATCTTTCCTTAGTTCTCGCATATTATTGAGTGTGAACTATGGATAATTTTGATCTACCTCTATTAAGATATCTGGTTTACTTATTATTTCTTTCTTCCCTTGCTCAACCAGTTTCTTGCTTGCAGTTTCATAGAGCATGCTTGCTTTTTCATAGAACCCTTATGTCCTCCTTTTATTCACATTGCATGTATCCTTTCTTGGGGTTCCATTTTTAACCATTTTCATATAACTCAAACTTTTGAGAACTAAATATTGATAACAAAAACATTGGTACAACTGTCTTGAACATTGTTTTTTTGATTACGTTTGTTTATGCTTGTTTCTTTTTTGATCTGCTTGTTTACTTTCTCATATTGCATTATGTTTTGTATGTTGCTTTGATTTAGTCTTTTCCCAATGCACAAATGTTATTATTATGGATTTTCATGTCATTTTATATTTTGATGCATGCTCATATTAAATAAATTTTCCCATGAGCCAGATGGTTTGTTGATTATGTTGTGAAATGATGATAAAAAGTGGCTCTTGAGATAGTTGGGTTGAAAGCTATCTCCATTTTTCTTCATCACATCTTCCATCACTATCCACCTTTTCTTCCACAACACTTGGGGTAATAGGGATTGTATTTATCCCCCCTCCCCCTCCTTGTTTCTTCCATCCATTGAAAGACAACATTTATTCATCCACCTTTTCGATCATTGATCGACCTCTTTTATCACCCCATCAACACTTGAGCAAGCATCCTTCATTCTACTCATTTTCCTTCAAAAATTCAATTATCTGTAATTGTCTACTATCTTTGAAATGGCACCGTTTACGCTACACCACACCAAATAGGGGAAAATATAGACACCTAAAATCTGACTGCATAGTTTTAATATTAAAATTGCAC
This sequence comes from Taxus chinensis, assembly GCA_019776745.2. Taxonomy (NCBI): domain Eukaryota; kingdom Viridiplantae; phylum Streptophyta; class Pinopsida; order Cupressales; family Taxaceae; genus Taxus; species Taxus chinensis. The sequence continues at coordinate 121,291,907 of CM034153.1, read as the reverse complement.
TAATTATCCTCTTTCCCATCATTTCCATTATAATTAGTGATTTCCCACTAATTAGCTAACAATCCCCTTCATCGTGGCCAATTAACAACACTTCATTAATTAACTAGAAATTCCCTTCATTCTTGATGTCAATTAACAACACTTCGTTAGTTATAATCCTCTTTTAATTAACTATCATTAGTTAATTAATCCTTTTTAATAATTTATTTAATCAATAAACCCTCTTATTGGTTGAATCCCTCTTACAAATCCTTTAGATTCTATCAAATTCCTCCTAAATCACCTCTAAATAGCTTTCTAAGCTTATTTTTTCCAATCAATTAATTCTAGTTGATTAATTAAATCATCTCCAACTTTCATAAGTTGCTAATTCAAATCATGTTTATCTCTTCTAATTCTACTTTATCCATTATCCCACATTCACTAGGATTATAATTTCTCCCAAATTGGAAAGCTATATATAGAACCTAGTCTCCCTGCTTCCAAGCTGACACCACACCTTTACATGTCCTTGAAATACATTAGCATATGATAAGATTTTTTTTTTTTATCATTGAAGAGCTTTTTGTTCTTGCACCCATTTATCCTCTCTTTGCAAAGAGTAGCAAAGGAAGATCCATACATGGCCATTAATTCATATTGATGAGATCCTTTCCTCTTCTTAGAGTTAGCCATCCTTTGATCTCATTATAATCATATGAGCAACTATTAATATAGAAAGCATATCTAAATTAGTAAGGAATGACTTAGTGTATTTAAATTTAATTCGGGGGCTGTAATTATATTTTGTTCTTGCATAGATTTATCATGATGTTTAAGTTATATTAGCTTTATTATTGGAACTATTTGGTGTTAGTTTCTATTAATTAGCTTATCTTCTTTATCATGCATACATCAAGTTTAATACAAACAAGGTTTAATTCTTGAAAATGGATGATACAAATGCTAGAAGCGTAAAAATAAAATTTCAATACTTATATCAAGTTTATGACAACAAGATGTAAGTATTAAAAAGTTATTGGCACAAGGTGAGTAGCGCAGTAACACACATTCAATACTCAAATCAAGCTTGAAGAAAATAAGGTTCAAGTATAGTAATAAGTTGATACAATGTAAGCATCATAAATATATAATTTAGACACTTAAATCAAGTTTAAGAAAACAAGATGTAAGTATAAAAAATGGATTGATATGATACAAGCAGCGTAATGGTGTAAAGTGAGATCAAGGTGAGATATCCTTCTACAATTGAAATGTCTCTATGTTGGTTTCAAGACAAACTACCAAATTTGAAGACGTATTAACACACTTTCAACATTTAAATCAAGATCACAAAGAGGAATGAATTTTAAGTGGGTGTAAAATTAGTGGACACAATTTTGAAAACACTTCGAGTTGCTTTCCTTTGACCAATAATGCCAAAAAAAAATAACAAGGGAATTTTATGAGTGGTGATGAACAATACATAGAAATTTTTTGGAAACGTTTCACCTTGTTTGATAACAAGGTAGAAACTAGGACAAAGTTTTACTTTTTAAGATTCGTGATGAAAGATATGCGACGCAACTTGAATGGACTCTCGCCTTATTCAAAAAATAATGTTTTGACTCTGATTAATTATTTCTTTGTAATGGCTCTTTAAAACTTGATTTGGATAATGGTAAAGTTGGCCCTAGTGCTAAATGGATCCCTAGGATTTTGTTCTCAACACTTTCCAATAACTTTTCTAAGATAGGTATGCTTTCCTAGGATAAATCCTAGACAAAGGAATATTACTCCACAATAATTTTAATGAATGAGGCCTCATACGTACGACAGTAAGCACTCATGGGAATTTCTAGTCAAGTAAGCTATGTGACACTTCCTGTTTCATCAACCAGTTCCCTCAATGTGTTGAATACTTTTGGGTTCATGTGGTAATCCTCATAATGAGTTTTATGTCTTATGCTAAGGTACTTCCCACAATTTAAACCAAACAAGTTTAAGCCCTTATCCGAACCTATAAATACAGTGTGAATGAATTATGTGTTTTTAATCTTTTGATCTTAACATGGTTTTGCACACCTTTGACAACCTTTTGACATTTATGCAGGTGCAGACAAAATTTACACTAGTGAAGGGATCAAAAGGAGTTTTCATTGAGATAAGAAGAATTTGGAAACACTTTACATCCTTTACACCTATAAAGAACACTCAACACATGAAAACTCAACAAAACAAGTTAAGAAATACAAGTTATTTCAATGTGTGTTAAAAAGAGGTTAATATGCAAAAAATAAACTTAACAAAAAAATCAAAAATGCACACGAGACAAAGGAGTGTCCCATCAAGCATGTCATATGTATGCATGTGTAAAAAAACTAAGCTAATCAATAGAAACTAACACCAAGTAGTCTCAATAAAAAAGTTAATCTAACAAACATCATGATAAAGCCATTAAAAGGAAAAGCTTAACTAATGCATCTAATATTAAAAACATGAAATGTAAACCATCGTTTGATTTTTTTGATGGGATTTAGATTATAGGTCCTCCCTTAGTGAGACAAACATAGCTATGTGCAATCAAATGAAATTTTCCATGGAAGAGGAAGATATCTCGCCAATATGGCTTAATTGTCATGTTTGGTTCTTTTTTTACTACTTTTTACAAGTAGAAGATAGAAATGGTTGCTTGATCAATAAGTTTTTCAAGATTAAAATGCTATTATCATATGCTAATGTCTTATAAAGACATGGTGTAAATTTGGACAAGGTGTACAAGGTTCTTTATACAGCTTTCCAATTTAGGAGAAACTTGCAACCTAGTGAATGTGGGATAAAGGTAAAGTAGAATTAGAAAGGGATAAGTATGATTAGAATAGATTAATTAGATATTATCAACTCATGGAAGTTGAGGTTGATTTAATTAATCAACTAGGATTAATTAATAGGCCAAAATAAGCTTAAGAAGCCATTTGGAGATGATTTAGAAGGAAATTAGTAGAATTTGAAGGGTTTGAGAGTGAGATTTAACCAAGAAAAAGGTTTATTGAATAAATACAAGATTAAAAGGCTTAATTAATTAATAATGGTCAATTAATTAACTAAAAGAGGATTATAACTAACAAAGTGTCATTCATTGGCATCCAGGATGGGGAAGGCTAATTAATTAACGAAGTGACCTTAATCGACCGAAATGAAGAGGAATGTTAGCTTATTAATGGGAAATCACTAATTATAATGAAATGACAAGAAAGATGATAAATAGTGTAATTTTAGTATTAAAACTGCATAGTCAGGTTTAGGTGTGTACATGTCAAGTATCATGTTTCCCTTTATGTTGTGTGTTTCCCTTTATTTTGTGTGTTTTGTTTTTTTCTCTTGGTTGTATAGGTAAAATTTTTAGTTTTTTAGTATAGTAACTCTATGGCCCAATGGATAAGGCATTGTTCAACTACTCCATAAGATCCCTAAGGTTATTCATTACCCTTTACATTCTAATGTTGTCAATCCAAGGTAAATTTTAAGACCCCCTAAAAAAATGCATATATATTGCAAGGGGAATCTGTGAAAATTACTTTCAAAATGATGAAAACTCTAAAGAAAAGAAGTTTAAAATTGTTTAGAAAATCATTTAATAATGGTGTTGACCGATAGCAATTTTTAGTTGATAGTATATGATGTGAATCCAGCTACAAGAGGTTGAAATACCTCCAAAAACACACATAAATAGCTTTACAAATAAAACCAGAAGTTTCAAAATAGCTTACTTCTCATTTTGGAATTCACACTAATCTATTACATCATTACAATCCTCCTTTTATTTCAAGACTACTCTAAAACCCCCAAAATCCCAACAAACCCTAAAATGCCAAAAAACCCTAAAATGTAAAACAACTCGGATTGACTCCAAAAATTTCGTGCCAAATATGCATTCATAAATTACATCTCACGCGAAATTTGGACTTATTCTGACAAGCACAAAAAAAGTTATTAAAGTTCTAAGACCTAGTCAAAAGCAGAAAAAATATTTGAAGCCAATTTTAGGCCACTAGATGAAGGAATCTGAGCCCTAAAACATGCCAAAATGGGCACAACCTTGCATGCAAAGTTTACCCCAGCATATTACTCATGTATATCTACAACCCTATTAAATTTCAGGACAATCCAACGGTTGGATCAAAAGTTATGGTCTCTGCAAGTTATGCTCCCGAATCAGTATATAATGTCAGCTAATAGTATATGTTGTCAGCCAACAACATATGTGATTTTTCAAAAAAATAAAATTTGACAATAATAGTTAAAATTACTATCTTGACGAGAAATTTTTCCTCGAAAATATGGTGCAAACAAAAAAATTCAAAAAATATGTTTTTTGTGAAAATAAAATGCATATTTTGCCAATTTTAAATGGGGATTTTTTTTTTGAAATTATTTAATGTTAGCACTTAAAGTGGTCATCTCAATGATAAATTTCCTCAAAAAATTAGACGTAAGAAAAAAAATTTCCCATACTCTTTTTTTTCCTCTAACAACATTACTGAAAAAATGTTACCATTCGATAACATGCATTTATGCTACCAAATGGTAGTAATTTTTCATGTTACCGGTTGGTAGCAGTTGTTCATAGCATTTTTTCATGTTACCGCCTAGCAACATGTTTTCATACTACTAAAAATATATATTTTATTCTACTGGCCTATAGTATATTTTATGTTATTGGCATGTACCATTGTTTAGTCACTATCGGTCGGTAGCATTTTTTATGTTACCGGTTGGTATCATTTTTCATGTTACCAGTCAGTAGAATTTTTCATGCTACCATCTGGTAGAAAAATATATGTAACTTCAACATAATAAAATATTAATTGTTAAAATAACTTTAATGTTGGAGGGTTGTGGTGTGCATTCGATATCAATCATCAATACCCATAGCACAACGAGCATGGGTAAAAGAATTATGAATAAAATTTGATGTTTACTTGATATTCGAAATTGTAAATTTGTAAGCATTATATATGAAGGTGAATTTTACAGATTTCAATTTCACGTTAATGGAAATTTGAATTAAAAAACAACTATTGGTGAAAACGATTGGTGAGATGACCCCTAAAATTAACTTGTACCTAGAAATTTTAGGTGAAATAGCAAGTTTCTAACCCCTAAAAAATTTGCCACAACCAAATTTTGAAATATAGAATATTCGTGAATTAACAAGATTTTCTACTAAATTTTCCCTATGTTCCGCTAGTTCACCAAGTAGGCAAAATATCCAACATGGAAGTTGGAAAAATAGTTTAAGTCAGTCACATTGGACACCGTGGGAATAGTGGGAGTTTTTCCCACATTCATTCAGTTCTCTACCCATCTATTAACCCCACACAAACAGAGACCAATGCAAAAAGAATCCCCAGTAAGCACAAATGGAAAAGTTCTTTATTTCCTTTGACAGGTCAATTGTCTGCCCCAATGAAAAAAATGTTTAAAGTAGTATCTTGAGGCTCGTATGGAACTCTATTGTGTTCCTTTCATTCTCTATAAATCCACATGGCCATAATTTCTTCCATGTAAATCCAAATTTGATAAAATACGTCTCTTTGGAAAGGTATCATCAAGAACTTCACTTTGGCATCAAGAAATGAAGAAATTGGTGGAGTTTAGGGGGTGAAAAAGGGAAAAGTGAATCCCAGTAATAAAAGTGTATTTCTAGGTAGCTCAACTACCATAATAAATGGTGAATTGTGCCCATACCTTCTCTTGTAAGAAATATGATGTGTGGGAATGGTTTTGACAAATCTCCCATGCCTATTTTCAATGATTTAATGCACGTTCTTGGTGATTGAAGCGAAAAAACCTAATATCTCTCTCTCTCTCTCTCTCTCTCTCTCTCTCTCTCTCTCTCTCTCTCTCTCTCTCTCTCTCTCTCTCTCTCCCCCATTGTTTTTATATTTTCAAGTTGTGCACAAAGTGCACTTTTTACAGTGATTGCATAAGTATTTGTGAGTTATAGGCCTCAAATTTAGGCTTTAAATTTTTTTTGTGCCTTCTTCTACTCTTTTATAATGGTTTATGTATACTTCAAGAAATAAAATTTGGGTTTGTGGTTGTTTCCCTACCCTAACTTGATTTTATTTGCAATATTTCCTCTCTATTGTTTTTGTGGTGTGTTGTGCATGCCTTATCTCCTTTGCAAGTTCCAAATTTGTTGTGCATTATGTGAAAAGGGAAGGTTAAGAGTTGTTTTGGTATATGACACAACTATCTACCATCTCATCCATTTTCTTCCATTCCCCTTCATTAAGAGTGTATTTCCCCATTTCTTGGTGTTATCACATTTTATTAGCTTAGGATTTCCCTTCCATACATCTCTCTTTCTAACCCCAATCCTTTTTAATTATTAGATTAGGATTAGATAGTTTTATTTTTAGTTGTAGGATTTACTTAGCATTAGGAATAGGTAGAGGAACAAATCTTCTCTAGGGGTTGATTTTAGTTTACAAAACCCACATTACAGATATCATCCCATGTTTCCTTAGAATTCTTGATCTTTCATTATCATATCTAAGGTAAAAATTTGAGCTCCAATAGACCCCTATATAAGAAAGTAAAAACTACCTCATTTATTAACCAGGAAATCCTATAGAACTACACTAATACACTCACTTCCTACACTTGCAAAATAAACCCAAGGCTCCCTAAATATTATAGTAGTACATCTAAATTCATTAGGGAAGAAATCTCTACATGTTTAAAACTTTTTATCAGGTTATGGCAGAAATATATCTCATATAAAATAACTCAAATATCCCTTTCCTAAGTATCTTAGGAAGAGAAAAATCAATTCAATAATGGTCTAAGATGGTTGTCGAACTTAGTTACATTCATTCATCAAACACATGGTAGGTGGATAACTACGTACATTTTGAGGCCTATTCAAAGTAGTGCTAACATTGGAGATGAATGAGGGTGCCCAGAACCCAACTAATGTTTGTTTTAAATGAATTATCATTCATGGATAGGGTTTTACATGATGATCATATTATTTAGAGATCTTCGCATGATGTTCAAAAGTTAGGTTTAGTGACAGAAAGTTTCAAACTACTGATAATGTCATAAAAATATAGATCCCATATTGAGTAGGTTTAATACCATACATAAGGGTCAAGACCATATGGTATGGCCCTAACAGAGTTGTCATGTCCTACCCTAAGGTTATTTCTAGTTATAGTCTCCATAAAAAAACTTAGTCAAGTTCATATCTTCATTTTCATGCAGTGCATCCTCCTAGAAATTTCCAGAAACATCTTTAATCATCTAATTGCACTCATTCCTTTGTATTATAAAGTTCATATCTTGTTAAGTATTCAGTTACTATTATAAAATTGTTATTTTTATTGTAGTAATTAATGTTGGAAGTTAATTAATAAGAATATCCACATATTTCTAACCCTTACATTGTTTAGTCCACTAAATCTCTAAAATCAAATAGGTTTCATGTTAAACATAATTAGTGTGTAAACAATATGGTTTTGATTATAGTAATTAATGTTGGAAATTAATTAATTAGAATATCCACATGTTTCTAACCCTTTCATTGTTTAGTGTTCTAAATCACTAAAATCAATTAGGTTTCATATTAAAAATAATTAGGGTGTAAACAATTTGGTTTTGATTGTAGTAATTGATGATGGAAGTTAATTAATTAGAATATCCACATGTTTCTAACCGTTACATCGTTTAGTGCACTAAATCAGTAAAATCAATTATTTTCATGTTAAACATAATTAGGGTGTAAACAATTTGGTTTTGATTGTAGTATTAATGTTGTAAGTTAATTAATTAGAATATCCTCATGTTTCTAATCCCTACATTGTTTAGTACACTAAATTACTAAAATCAATTAAGTTTCATGTTAAACATAATTGGGGTGTAAAATTTTTGGTGAACCACTCATGATTCGATCTTAGTATCCAACTTATATGCCCTATGGCATGCTTATGATCTTATTTGTTCCTCTTGGTTTTGCACTTCTTTTCCTATCTATCATCATGATTAACCCTCATCTCTTTTACAATATTTACCTTCAACTTAGGGGTTCTTGATCCTCCATTTCTAGGAGATATTACTCTCCTTATGTCGGTATACATTGTGTCACCATGAAACCTACTACATGCTCCTATTCGATAGTTGATCTCTTTGCTAATATTGATTTTATTGTTGATCATATCCAAGGTGAAGGTTCTAATAACAATCCTTCTATCAAATCCCATGATCTTTCCATAGGTGAAGTACAAACACTTACACACTTCTTATAAAATAATCCCTCCCGCATTGATCTTCTCCTCTATACTTTAAAAGATCATCATAAGCATGTTTCACTCTCTTGTATTGAGACTTATTTATTCCTACATCTACAGTGCCTACCTCCTTAGGGGTACCTAATATTTTGATGCACAATGTTTCTATGCATCTACTAGTGCTACTACACATCCTACATATAATCCTCATGGTTCATACACTTCTTCATCTAGCACACAAGTTATATTGAAACCCTTGTCCATAGCTTACAAGCTTAAAAATTATAAATACAACAAGATGTTGCCACTTCTATTCATGATATGGATTCTACTCAGATATTTCAAAACCATCTTGCACCCAAAATGGTTTCTTACTCTTTTCCCATTGGTTTTGTTGCTCATAAGCTTCCCACTTACAATGAAAAAGGAGACCCCATTGAGCATCTTCACTCCTTTCATGTCACTTGTTTTAATTATTCTTCTCATGATATTTTTCCCACCAAGATATTTCCTAAGATTTTTAAGTATTTTTCACTACAATGGTTTTATGATATTCCTACATGTTCTTTGCACTCTTTTACCCCTTTGGAAAATGAATTCTTATCAAAGTTCTTTATTAATATTGGGGATAAAGTTTCTTATGCATAACTATCTAAATTAGGATGTTCCAAGGGTACACTAACCTATCAATGATTATCTATTGCGATACTAGACCATGTTTACCAAGATGAGAAACACATTAGCTAATAGTGAACTGCAATATCTATTCACCCCAAGCTTGTTTCCACCTTTGTAAGAATTGATTTTATTTGACAAATTTTGACCTTTTGACCACTTATTCCACACACTCAAGGAGTGTGTAGATAATTTTGTAGATATAAATAATCTCAATTATGTTACTATCACTTATACCACAACTAATTCCAAGTATACAAATAAATCCACATTCAAAGGCAAGACTAATGAAACTAAATTTTCTTCTAAGGACACAATCAATGTCATTTTCAAAACAAGTTGTAACTTCAACCCACCCACTAGTAATTTACTCACTTACCTTATGCCTTACACATTATATTGAAATAATTTCTTAAGTGTGATCTTGTGTCTATCCCTCCACTATTTGAGGTTGACACAAGTAATCCTCAAAGAAATAACTTGTATACCAATGATTATTGTGACTATCATCAATGTATCAACCACTTCATCGATTGGTATCTTAAGCTTCAACATATCATCAAAGATTTTATAGACTCCTATGATATTGAATGGGATGAACCCGCGCAATCCTTCAAGCTAACCAATAATAATGTTAAACTCAAAATATTCAATGATCCACTGCCTAAGCATACCAATGATAAATATACACCTAAATTTCATAATATTTATCATGTGGTGGCACCACCACACTCTTATGATCACCCCTTAGATGTAATTATTGAAACTATCACCCATATATAATCTCTTGTACTGATAATTACTTTTGATGACCCTAACACATATGACATGCTTGTTTATGATACTCTTTCTTTTTTTATATCTATTAAACAAGTACCTATCTCTAGTGTTTTGGTTGACCACACAATCAATTTAATGTTTTCAATCTCTCGTTACTTCAATGTCTTTGTATTTATACAATGAATCTTTCATTTGATATTAATCCTCAATATTGATGTGTTACTCTACTCGTCATTATTGGTTCTATCACTAATCTGAATTTATTCTTGTTTATTGCTACTCTTAGGTCTTATACCTTAATTTTGGGTCTCCCTTGGATACGTTATCTTATGGTTATTCCTTCTATCATTCACCAATGTGTTAACTTTATCCATAACCAACTGGTTATCCCTATTTGAAGTATTCACTTTGAGGCTTCCCTTTCTATCTTTCCTAGTCATCCATCCACAGTTCATATTTCCACAGCTAAAGCATCTACAGATCATGATTTGGTTACATACAATGTCTATAGTCATTCTAGCCTTCCTATATTTTTCCCTATGTCTATAACATTACTCTTTATTTCTCACATCTCTAGTTATCTTAGGTCTCCTAATGGGCCTTTGATTGCACATACTACCTCTTATATCTCTAGGTATCCTAGATCTCTTAATATCCCTTTTATTATACACACCACCTATCACATATCTAACTCTCATAGCTCTCTTGATGGTCCTTTGGTTGCACATACTTCCTTTTATAGCTCTTGTTCTCCTAGGTCTTCTAATAGACCTTTAGTTTCACACATTGGTACACATAGATATTCCTCTCACAAGGTCCTTTTTTGTTCTTCTAGTGCACATTCTCTCTCCCACACTTTCCATAGGACTTATAATCCCCATGGTATATCTATTAATAATTTCTCTTATATACCTCAATGAATATATTTGGTTTCCCACACTCCTCATACCTCCTATGTCTTCATTTGGACCATCTTTTGTAAATATTACTGCCATATATCATCTCCTACATTTACATCATTACCCCTTCCACATAACTCTAATATATATGACATGTTTGTCTTTGATCACTTATGTATACCTCCTCCTAAGTCTCTCATTGAATCAAGTCCATACTACAGTGGTGTTTTGTGTTGACATACCTAAGGACTTAGATAAAGACTAAAAAAGTCATAGAATTTATACACCAAATTAAATATCTTGGACCTATACACTACGCATAAGTCATTAGCACTTTGATATTGATCCATATTGTATATCATTCAAATTACTCTACCCATCACTATTGGTTCATGTCACTATCCCAATTCACATCGGCCTAGTTTCCCAACTACTCTTATTGGGTATTCACCTTACATCTAGGTCTACCTTGCCTATGTTCTCTTCAATATGATTCCTTTTGAGAATGCATCCTCTAATGATAGTTATTTTTATCCAAGTGAATAAAATTTTTTTTTTCATCTATTCTGAGGTATCCCCTTTGATGAGTTGTCATCTCATTACATCCAGAAAAGAGAAATAACTAGAAACATATCTAACTGCAGTTCTTATTCCATAAAGTAAATGCTTAAGGTACATCCTCATGGATAGTATCATATGGTCTCACACAATGTCCATCAGCCTTATATAGCATATCAACTAGGTATATAGTACTACCTACTTCCTCTCATCATATCTATCTCATAACTAGATCTCTCGATAGGATTTTGGTTGTAGCACAATAGTCATGCATCATGAGCTACACTATTTTCATCCTGATACAAAGATTTTAATTACACACCTATGCCATCTAAGTGTGCCATCTAGCTCTTATAGGTATCCCTGATAGGCCTTTGGTTGTATAAAATACCTCTCACGACTCTAGATATCTTAGGTAAGCTTGATAGGCCATTTGGTCTAGCACACTATTCTCCTCTACATCTCTTCTCTCTGGCACTCTAGGTCTTCTGATAATTCTTTAGCTATCCACACACCTCAGTATACCATCATTCCTTTCCTTCACTGCACAATTTTCTCTCTGAGGTCTTCTAGATGCACATGTTGCAAGTGTCTCACTTGGTCCTCCAATAGGAGCATGCCTAGTGCCTATGGTATTTCTAGGATAACTCCACTCTTTTATCCCTCCATGCATGTTCTTTCCTATCCCACACTCCTCATACATCTCCATCCATCCTCTCATTCCTCTCTTACATCCATTACCATTGTTATGCTCCTTTTATTTTAGTCACTTCCCTCCACACAATCGAGGCCTATGTATTCATCCCCTTCATCAGTTACTCTGCCTACTTCATGAGGATGCTCGAATATGGATAACTCAATGATACCCATATCTTGCCTGTACATGCGCTAATCACCGTGTGAAAATATCTACAAATATTTTGCTATTATCCTTCAAATACGTGGCTTCAACATGCATATCCCTCCTGTAAAAATAAAAAATCCCACACACCTATGTACCTTCACTTGTAGTTGTTAGCCAATATTCCGGGGCAATATACATGTTGTTTGTCACTTCAGTTTGATAGATAATATGATTCTTTACTCTTTACACACATGCATTCATGAGGTATTTTGAACATTATACAAGACACACACAAGAGTGGTCACATGTTGATAGATGTTGGTTAACTCCTTTACCCACACTTCCTACTACATATGAGGGTATCTATTGTACATCTACATCTATGTGCTATTATATCTATTATAGTTTCTTTTCAATTCCTTATTATTATTGATTACATCTATTATGTGTATATGTTATATTCTTGAGCTAACAATGACTAACACATGTGTCTTATGAAACATTTACATATCTCTTAGTGTCACATATTTTCACCTATGTTGTCTACTCTATCATGTTATCATGTTTTGACTCTCTCTTTCTATTCATACTAGTTTATGTGTGTGTATTATTGCTTGTTTGTTTTCATTGATTATGGAATATGTGTCTTGATTGTATTGTGACATTGTGGGTGTCCCGTGTTTGTGTCATCATGTTTATCTTTTTTGTTATTATTTTCTCTTATTTGTATATCCATGTGCCATGATTGTCTTACTACACCTTGAGTGTCCCATGTTTGTGGATTTACACTTTGTGTGTGGCATTTATTTTCATAATTCTTGCATCTTATTGCTTTATTCATGTATTTACATGCATTTATACTACTCATGTTACCATTGATGTGCTTTCTATCTATTTCTATTATTGATTTTATTATGAGTCATGTTTTTCACCATGTGAAAACACATTCCTTTGTGTTGGCATTGGTACTTAAATGTGGCCACCTCTCCAACATTCTAATATCCTCTACGGCTTCTCATACATCTTGCGCATGGTCACACATCTATTTCCTATGAGCCAAGTTTTCAACACGGTTCTCACATGCCTCAAAAGAGGGTACATTCATCTAGGTATTTTCTACACTTGCAATAGACACAAGAATAACTTTGGGGTAGAATATAGGTATAAACAAGGTATAGGTACTCAAAAATCCAGTCAAACATAAAGATTCAGAAAAAAATACATAGGTGTAAAACCATATATAATGGTCAAGATCATATGTATGGTCCTAGCCTTACCATATGTTTTTTCCTAGGGGAAGAAACTTCTATTTTACAAGAAATTTCGGGTTTTCAACTACATTCTCATGTTTTTGGTATAATTTTAGCCTCAGTTCACTCAGTCTAGACCATTTCCAAGGGCATGATATACTTCACTGCTTCACTATGGAATTCAACTTCTACTACATGTTTAGATATCTTTGGGGCATGTGTATCCTTTCTCTATTATCAGTTTATCACATTTCAGTTTATATTCAATTGTGTAGCACATGGAAAGGGAATAAGATCATCTATTCTATTTTATATGGTGTGCTCTAATTTAAAAAATCAGTCCTAGATGTATTTACAGTGTTGTTTTCTATAGGGTTATGGAAGGTATCAAAGTAGCTAATTTCTTTGTAGGTATAATTTCCTCTCCTCTTGTAATCAATGGGAACTATAACATAGTTTTTAGATAACTTTACGGTCTTATTCTTTACTAGGGTGTTTCAACACTTAATTATTCTTTTTATATCCTTGATATTCTATGTTGGGTTTCATGTACCTAACACTCTAGTTTCTCCTCGGCATAATTGGAGACTACTCACCCCCAATCCTTTAGTAAAATTCAGTAAATTCAGAAACAACATCTTAGAACACAAGAAAAGCATTAGATCTTATCTCTTTACAAATAGACAAGTGTAATCCTTCCTTGTTTACATCTCTTTCATTTTATTCTTATGAAAATGAAAATCTTTGATATTACACTTTACATTTGAGTTAAAGTTAATTTCTTTATCATCAACATTGACTACATTCTATGTTGTATGTTTTGTCGTGGAGCATGCCAACACCAAGCATAGTGGGATTTTGTAAAATAAGCATTCACAAAATTACAAAGTGTGTCTACACACTCAATTTTTTTTCCTTTGAGCATGTAATTTCATTTCATGTTAAATATAATTAGAGTGTAAACAATTACATATAGCATTACTAGTGAAATACTTGCAAACTTGTGTGGTCATATTAATTAATAGGCAAGTCTCAAAAGAGTCACAATATTTTTTATTACCATATAAATTATTATGGTTTTATAGGGATGTAAGACATGCTAGTAACATACATATAATATTTTTATTTCAATTTTCTTTATAAGTTAATGTATAAATTATACTTCTCTTACATTATTCTTATGGTTACTATTGAGATTATATATGAATTAGCATACCTATATTCAATAAATCTCTTTAAAATACACTAAGATGTATCATAATTGAGATGCATATTACATTGATGTATCAAATCTAATATAAGTACCCCGAGAATGATAACTCAAAACATATTTTACATAGATTTATTTAATATAGGTATGTTAGTGGCACCTGCGGCCATGTACGCTAAAAGTAATTATTTATCATGAAATCACGATATAAGTAATTTCACCATTCATTTTAATTTCATTTAATAAAATATTATATTTGGAAATAGAGATCAATACAATATCAATAACACATATATGATATATATGAAGAATAAAAAATAATTTTTTGATATTCAAATGTTATACATTTGATCCTTTAACGATTGAAGTATTTTTTCTTCCTATTTTATTATATCTACTCATTTTACATTCTTCAATTTCTCATAACATTCATATATTAAATGTGGTGATATCCTCAATCCATGTAACAAATTGACACTAGATATAGCAACAAATGTCAAACCTTATCTTTTTATATGTTTATGGCTTTATTTAGTATTAGGCCTTGTGATTTATGGATTATCAACCCCCGTGCCAACTTCAAAGGTAATTTACACACATGAACCCTTTGAATAAGCTTTATTTCAATTGTAATTGGAGTTTCTTCAACAAAATTAATACTTATGTAGTTATTGAATTGAACCATTACATATGTAGTTTGTTCTGGAGTCCCAATAATGGTTTGTAGGTAATGCTTTGAATAAATCCAAGTGTTCCATTGAAAATAATTAATTCATTCCATAAATTTTTATTAAATGTCACCATTGTACAAATAATAATCAATAACTAAACTTAAAAAAATTCATCATCCAATCCCACAAAAAAAAAATTATCCTCTAGTTGCAATGTATCAAGAAATGGGTTGATTCAGTGCATATAATTTAATCTTATTATGTTCATGCATATAATCATTTGTTGCAAATAAATCCATATTTCATTAAACTCCTCCTTGTCAATTTTTTGAAGTGAATCATCCATTCTAGTAATCAGCAACCTCCAATCTTCAATGATCAAATTGGAATCTCTTATGTTTGTTAGATTTTGGTGAATCCTTTTCTGTTTTTCAATTTAAACTTGTTGTCTGAAAATTGTATCTAGAGTAACAAAAGTTATTAAGTTTTTTTATGATAAATTTTCTTTTTTGTACTTATATATGGAGGTTTATCTATCAATGGAGGAAATTTTTCCAAATCCCCAACAAAAATCATAAACCTACCACTAAAGCACATATTGGCATTTTCTAGAAATGTTTGGTGTAATCGAGAATCTATATTTTAAAGCATATTTTGACTTAAAAATCTCATCTCATCAATAAAAAAATATCTACCATATTTCATTTCTTCTTGAAAACGTGTTATCCTTATTCCTTAGAATTTTTCAAAATCTGAAATAGGAATTTATAAGGTTTTATGGATTGATGATGCACCGATGTTAAATGTTGTAAGTCCAATTGGAGCAAGTAATAGAAGGGGGATACATTGTGGTTATTACAATTTTTAAAGTGCTAGTTTAATTCCTCCAATAAGATAAGATTTACTTGTTCTTTTTATTACTTGGATTATCATATGCAATGGAAGAGTACTTTTCCCTTGATAATAATGTTTAATAATTATATTGATGAGCCTAGTTGTTGATTGAGCATTTAATCAACCTATTTGATGTCATTATAACCATAACAGTGTCCAAAGGCAATATGCAATAAGGTATTTTGTGAAATTAGCAATTACTTGATGATATTCATTTGTTTGCGGGCTCTCCTAGTTCTAAGTGTTCAAAGTTGAAATTTAAGATATGATAAAATAAAGGTTACAAAAACCATTTGAAATGAATGAAACTATTTAACCTTCAGAATTTAAATATTCACACAACTTGATGGAAATTGAAATTATTGAAATTCAAAACTCACAAGGCTTAAAAAGGAAAGTACACTTACTGAAATAAGACTGAAGGGTTGAAGTTGCAAGAAAATTTCACATAACTTAGAATAATTAAAATTACTAAAGTCAATAGATGTTGTAAAATTGCTAATGATGAATTCAACAGAAATTGGTTAATTCAGAAAATCCCAAAAATTATGGGTCTTGGGGTGAGTGGGACCTTTCTCTCCCATTGATCAAAACAATAGTTACACACTAATTCACCAAAGCAACAATTTAATTGATTTCAAAAATTTTGGATTATACAACAAAATCACAATAGTATTGATATTCATGTATAACTCTATAACAGTTAGTGAGGGTGTGTAATGTCCCCAAATGGACATTTTTTACCCTAGTTGGGTTTTAGACAAAACCCACAACTAGATGCAAGTTTATCACATATAAATCAAACTTTTATTATATAGACATGTGCTTTATCCTACAAAATGTGACTTGGATTTGACACTAATATCCCAATATTTAGTATTTCTTATCCCCAAAATATATGGTGGGACTTAATAGACCAAATCAGACCATAGCCCTTATGCAAAGTTTATATATTTGACTGCTTTAGTTAATTTACAACAAAGGCAACTAGGTTTTATTATAAAACCCCAAAAAAACAACAGTTAAGAATATATTTCACCACTCTATATTGATTCCCCTAGTTATTAACATTCCATACATGCAATAGAACCCATATTTTAAGAGGAATAAGGGTTGAAATAGTACTCACATATCTGCATACGAATATGTGACAAAAAAATACCTCTTAAAGCCTTCCAAAAAATCTGAGATTAATTTATTTAGATTGCCAAAATTTAGTACAATAGCTAGCCAATAAATTTAAACTTGGATATCTCCAAAATAGCCCAAATATGGATCACTCTACTCTTGAAAAATGTAATAAAACTACTGTAATCTTCCTTACAAATCTCAGCTGCAATTCATCAATAAATATTGTTGGACAATACTCAAAAATCTGTTTAAGATCCATGGAAAATCCTATGTAGAAATTCCTCCAAATCTCTAAGAGGGTTTTCATCCTCTAGAGTAAAATCCTAAGTGTTTTTTCCCTTAGATTATTTCTACAAAAGCTCTAGGCTTCAAATGTAAAATACATAAATGATCAAGTGAATATGGAATACTATCCTTTAAGTCTACTTCTCCTTATAAAGAATGAAAAGACCCAAAACAACCTCCAAAATAACCAACCAGCTTACAATGATTTTCCCTACCAATTTTCCCTTCTAGGACAAGTCACACTTTTCCTTAGGGAAAACAAAAAATTAACATAGTCATTTTATTCTATCTAAATTTCATTATTCTTCCTTAAGGCATGTTGCCAAAACCCCGTAGGAAGAATAATCTAATCAACCCCTTTTATAATGATATTTTCCCCTCAAGGAAATTCATATTTTCTATAGGGATTAATTTATTTATATTAATCCAAATAAATTAATTATAAGTGCTTAATAGTTTTATTTTATTTTCTATATGCACTTTATAATAATTTATTGTGACTTAAGTCACCCTTTTTTCACCCTTTAGTCATCGAGTTGAAAAAATAGGCCAAAGGTATTCAATTGGGAAGGGGATATTACATTCCTCCCTTCCCAAAATTACTTTCCCTCAATAAATTCCAAAAACTAATTGTCTGAGTGCCATGCACAAGATACAAAACATGTTAAGTGATTTGCAAGCCTAGCACCTGTACCTATCAAGTGGGCTAAAACTTGCCACCATATATCATCCAAAAGATCCTAATATGCATGTACTTGGAATAATGGTTCAACAAACTCCACAATGAAGACTCCACCTTCTATCTTATCATGCATCTCATGATGGAAATAAATTAGAATAAGCAGTAATAAATAAGACACAATATTAGGCTCTTCATACCTTGAAGTATCCTCATCAAGTTTGGTCTCCAAAATGACTTGAATTTTTCTACGAAAAATCCTAAGAATTCTTGTTTATAATGGACTTGAATTATTCACCAATGATCCTATCATAAGTTGTTGGTTTGGAAATTGCAGTAGCCTGCAATTCCACACAAGTGTCCATGTGAGGCTCCTCCTCATGTGAAAGTTACTCCATAAAGTTTTCCTTGGAGGGTGTAGACTCCCTTGCATCATTTTCCTACATTTTTTACTTGAACTCTTTTAGGTGTTGTCTTTCTTGAGTGGCTATCAACCTAGCATCTCTAGCTCTGTTATTCCATTCCTCACACCTTTTCAGAGTCTCCATAACATCTTCCTTTCTTGCATGTATAAATTTCCTCTCATGTTTATTGTCAATTTCTCTAGCAAGAAAAGTTTCACTAACACCATTATTCTACTCAATGTAAATCATACCTTTTGGAGCTTCTTCTTCTTGCATATACGAATACACCATGGGATGATTTATCTCTAAGTGTGGATTTGATTTGGTAGACTCTATGATTTTATTTCCTTTCTCAACCTGCACATCAAATATCTATAGAAATTAATGTGAGAAATATGCAAGTGAATCAATGGATTCAACCCCTTGGGTCTTCAACAATTTATGCCACCATTTATGTCCTTATCTAGTCATGTATCTAGAATTGAGCTCGAGGGCATCATCTTGACACATGGGGTTATAACACAAAATTTTCTTAAATTCATTCAACCAACATCTAACATATATTTCCCCAGTTCCATAAAAAAAATGATGTCATACCACTTCATTCTTACGTACAGATCTGATTTTCCTTTCTTTTCCTCATAGGCTAGGAGGATTTCACGCTCTAATACCACTCTAATGTCCCCAAATGGACAATTTCGACCCTAGTTGGCTTTTAGGCAAAACCCACAATTAGATGCAAGTTGATCACATATAAATCATACTTTTATTATGCAGACATATGTTTTATCCTAAAAAATGTGACTTGGATTTCACACTAACATCCCAATATTTAGTATTTCTTATCCCCAAAATATATGGCAGGACTTAATAGACCAAATTAGATAATAGCCCTTATGCGAAGTTCATATATTTTACTGTTGTAATTAATTTGCAGTAATGGCAAGTAAGTTTTATTATAAAACCCCCACAAAATAGCAGTTAATAATATATTTCACCACACTATATTAAATCCCCTAATTATTAAGAGTCCATACATGCAATAGAACCCATATTTTAAGAGGAATAAGGGCTGAAATAGTACTCAGAAATCTGCATACAAACGTGACAAAAAATACCTCTTAAAGCCTTCCAAACAATCAAAGATTAATTTATTTGGATTCCAAAAATTCAGAACAATAGCTAGCCAATAAATTTAGACATAGATATCTCCAAAACAGCTCAAAAATAGCCCAAAGATGGGCCGCTCTACTCTTAAAAATGTAATAAAATTGTTGCAACCTTCCTTATAAAGCTCAGTTACAATTCATCAATAAATACTACTAGAAAATAGTCAAAAATATTTGTAATTTCAATGGAAAATCCTGTGTAAAAATTCCTCCAAATCTCTAAGAGGATTTTCATCCTCTAGAGTCAAATCCTAAGGGTTTTCGTCCTTGGATTATTTTTGCAAAAGCTCTAGGCTTCAAATGAAAAATAAAAAAATTATCAAGTAAATATGGAATACTCTCCTTTAAGTCTAATTCTCCTTATAAAAAAAGAGAATACCCAAAACAACCTCCAAAATAACGAACTAGCTTACAAAGATTTTCCTTATGCATTTTTCCCATCAACTTTCCCTTCTAGGACAAGTCGCATATTTCCTTAGGGAAAATACAAAATTAACATGGTCATTTTGTTCTTTCTAAACTTCATTATTCTTTCTCAAGGAAATTCACCAAAACCCCTAGGAAGAATAAAAAATATAATTAACCCCTTTTACAATGATATTTTCCTCTCAAGGAAAGTCGTATTTTATATAGGAATTAATTTATTTCTATTAAGCCAAATAAATTAATATAAGTGCTTAATAATTTTATTTTATTTTGTATAGGAAATTTATAATAATTTTTTGTGACTTAAGTCGCCCTTATTTTCACCCTTTGGTCATCGAGTTAACAAAATAGGCCAAAGCTTTTTAATTGAGAAGGGGATATTACAGAGTGGATTATATCATCCAACTTCCTCAACTGGAGCCTATAAAACTATAAGAAGAATCCTTATTTAGATAGTCAGTCTAAATTTCCCAAATAATCTCCATATTTTAGGATTAAATAGTGGAGAGGATTAAGGAAACTGATTAACAAAATAGATTACATGATCTATTATTTTGGCATGTGATTTTGTGCATTGGAAGCATGCTCTAGGCTAGAAAAATCCTGCATTTTCTATTTTTATCACTAGCTAGAAAAATCCTGAAGTTTTCACTCGGATCCTGAAGTCCAAGGTCAAACTCTGCAGCATTCTAGAGAGACTCTAAAGCAAGCTGAGACACTCTAAAGTGATCTGAGACAAAACACTTTGAAGTGTTTTGAGAAAAAACACTCTGAAGCAAGCTGAGACACTCTGAATTGAGTTGAGAACACTTCAAAGTGAACTAATAAACTCTTACGCTTAGTATTTTTTATACTTGCGAGCCCAAAACTTTGCATCCTGGTCAAAATTATTATTTCTTCGATCTATACACACAAAACTGAGTGTTTTTTGACGATTTTTAGTTTGAACTTCAGGATAGAACATATTTACACACTAATCCTGTAAAATTCATATAATATCTACTTTAAATTAAGAAAAAGTTATAAAATTCATTCAAATTCAACTAAGGAGAAATATACATCATGTCATTATTTATCCAATTAATGGGCTCATCTTTCTCCCCCACACTTACTTATTTGCAAGTCCTCTTGCAAATTATTTTCCAAAGTCTGGATCAAAGATCTTGTCATCCAAATATTTGCTAAACTCAAAAACACTTTTATGAAACTACCATTTTTTTTATTCAAGACACATAATATTTTAGTCTCTTCAAATGGTTTGTGTCATTTCTAAAATGCTTCAGTGTTTTACAATTTTTCATTATTTCCATGAAGGTATGGGGTAAAGAATAAGTGGCAATCTAAACTGCATTCCAACCCAATTATGTCCATGTGTCTGATAAATGTCTGGGATAATGTTTGCAATTTCCATTTCTCTCCTTATTAACCATCTCATATTTTTGGGAGAGATTACCTATCTCCTTTTTAAGGTAATGTTTAGAGTATCCCATCTCTTTTCATAGGTTTTCATTGATTTTGAAAACTCTATTTGTGGAGAGAATTTTTGAAGACTTGTAATGCTTTATTTTAGGTGTGTAATGTGATGTTCCTGAATATTGGGTTGGTAATCTAGAGCCCTAAATTTTTTTAGTTGTCTATCCAATTTTTGATATTGAGGTCTCATGCATAGACCTTCTATCTTCACCTTCTCAAATTATTCATTTGTCCTTCGATCCCATTCTATTTGATTTTGTATATTATAAGAGAAATCTCTCAATTGGGATTCTCCCACATAGAGATTAATCAGAAAGTCTGACATGTGACCTAATAGAATATTACATAGGTGGAATTCACGCATGAGATTCTAATGGTAAAGGTAAATTTTTGTAAATGCCTCCAAGAAATTTATTTCATTATTTATCTCAAATGGAAAATCACATGTTATTCTTGAGAGTTGTCATCTATAAAATTGTTCTTGTAGGAAGGTATCATATATTGAGGAAGGTATTTTGCAAGAAAAAAGTTTTTCTCCTAATGCACAAGCATTCTGTAGGACATATTTTATCTTTTCCTTATCTTTTTTTATTTTTTTTCTATTTTCTTTCTTCTTCTAACTGATATTTCAATCTCTCATTTTGAAGATTTAATTTTTCAAAATTATTACAAATACTATCCCATACATTCCTAACTTCCTCAATATTTAAGGAAGTCTGGACTTCCTGATTAACTTTTATTGAATATTGCTTACTAGTAGCCTTGGAATTTATTTATAAATTCCAACCACCCTGATTCTTCAAATAGTGTTTCCACTTGTGAATCTTGCAAAAGAAATGCAGTGGACTCTAGCATGTAATTCCTTGTTAACCATGAAGAGGACTTGAAGTTACATGTGAGACTTGTCAATTTATCCTTCCTTCCACACATGTGAAAAATATTTTCCATTGAATGAAATTATTTCAAATTGATGGGTGGTTTAAAAAATCTTTGACCCCTGATTTGAATATTTCCCACTTATTTGAATTATCATAACATTTATAACTTCTTAATAATTTTATACAAAGAGAATATATCACTTTAGCTTTGATATTGGCATAAGTAATTATGTTCCATCCATGTGTCCTAAAAAAATAATATTTAGTTAGTGACTAATATTCCATAAGTCACGCCTTATTGTTTTTGATTGAATGTTTTGGTGGAAAATATGTCATTTCTAGTTTTTAGTTGTTCTTCTTTTTTTATTTTTTATTTTTTTGAAGAGAAGGAACGCCATTTAATCATTTTCAATTCTTCTCTTCGTATTGGTCTTCCTTTTGTTTTCAAATATTTTCTATGAGGAAACAACTAGGTTCTTCCTCATAGCTAAATTTTCCTCCTAATTAAAATTGTTGTTAAGATTCTTGTTTGTCTAATGGCTTGTGGTAGGTCTTCAATTTTTGTCCATTAACCAATAGTTTTTTGGTATTCCCATCACTGGGGGGTAATTTAATTGATCCATTGTCAAATACCTCTTAAATATCATATGGGATCGGCCATTTGGTTCTAAATTTTCCTATAAAATCTTAGTATCTAGAATCAAACAATAAGTCCCAATCTCCTCATTAAAACTTCCTTCTTTTTATATGGGTATCATGGCATTGTCTTCTCTGAAATTGTAGTAACTTTGTCCTATGTATAGCCTCCATCCTCATCTCATCTAGTTAATTAATTTGAAGTATCTTTTTTTTTAACTTCATCTAATTCTCTTCCAATGTGAATTTTTTTTTTCAATGCCTGTAATTCAAACTCAATGGGAAATATAGGCTTTTTTCCATATACAGGTTCATATGGATAAAACCCAGTGGTATTTTTCAAAGTGATTTTGTACGCCCAGACTACCTCTGGTAATTTTGTCACCCAATCTTTCTTGTTGGTATCAATTACTTTGGTTAATATCTATTCAAATTCTCTATTATTTACTTCCACCTTCCCATTAGCTTGAGGGTGGTAGGGTGATGAATTTATATGGTTAATTTGGTAACAGTCCATAAAATCTTTGATAATATTTGACATTAACTGGGATCCTTAATCTGAAACAATACTTCTTGGTGCTCAAAACTTGTGCATGATCTAGTAATATAGGAACTATGTTATTGCTTCTTCTCTAGCTTGGGATAAGCCTACACTTCATCCCATTTAGCTACATGGATTATGCAAATTAAAATGAATTATTTTCCTTGGGAGATTGGGTTTATAGTTCCAACAAAATCCAACCCCCACTTCTTAAAAGGTTCAAGAACCAACTGAGTTTTGAGAGGCATTTCATTGGAAAAGGTGGATTTTCCCATCCTCTGACATGCATCGCAATGCCAAATATATTTCTTCATGCTTTTGTGTAGAGAAGGAAAAAAATATCCAACCCCAAGAATTTTATGAACACTTATTTTATGTGAATAATGGCCTCCTATTGGTTCATCATGGTAGGTTCTAATGTTATCATATACCTCATCTTCTCAAACACACCTGCGTAATACCAAGTTAGATCCAAATTTAAATAAAACACAATCTATCCATTTAAAAGTAACACTCTCTTTAATTAACTATTTCCCATGTTTACTAGTGAAATTTTCAGGAAATTTCCCTGTTGCCAAATAGTTTACAATATCATAAAACCATGGTGAACTTGTAGATATGAGAAACAGTTTCTCATCAGGGAAATTTTCATCAACAGGGTCCTCCTCTTTGGGTGTTTCTAACCTTGACAAGAAATCAACAACCAAGTTATATTTTCCTAGGTTATCAATAATGGTAATATCAAATTCTTGTAAAATTAGTAACTACTTGATAGCCTTACCTCATATTATTGGTTTGTTCATTAAGTACCTGATAGCTACATGGTTAGTATACACAAATGTCTTATACCCTATAATATAATGAAGAAATTTATTAATGGCATGGACAAAAACTAAAAATTACTTGTTAGTAGTAGTGTAATTCTTTCTGTGGGAGTGATATTTTTGCTAATATAATAAATAGTATACATCTTATTATGTTCGTCATTCTGTCCCAATACTACCCCTATAACAGTATTAGGGGCATCATTATGAATATGAAAGGGATCTTTCTAGTTAGGTCCTCTTAACATTAGGGTTGAAGTTAATTTTTCTTTGATTATTTCAAAGGGTTCTTGACATTTCTCATCCCAAATGAATGCATGATCTTTCACTAGCAAAGAAAAAATTGGAGTAGAAATTTTACTAAAATTCTTAATGAATTGCCTATAATATACCCTGCATGTCCAAGAAATCCTTAGTGAAACTTGTTGTAGAAATATTTTGATCTGAATCTTTCCATTTTTGCACATATAGTTGAAAAGGGAATGATTCATACCCTTGATTAGATACTACCATCTCAGCAGTTTCAATTATTGATCCCAAATTTGAACAATCAGGTTTTGCAGCAAGGTTAACATATTCCGAAGCAACTTGGGGAGACTCCAAAGCAACATGTGGAGACTGCAAAGCAACCTAGGGAGACTCTGTAGCAACCTGTGGATATTCTAAAGTAACTTGGGGAGAATTTGAAGTATTTCTAGCCTTTTCAACATTCGTGTGGATTCCTCCTCAATCTCTATAATGTGATCTTTAACTACAATCATAAGAAAAGAAGATAAGTTGTAATTGGTTAACTCATAATCATCAACCCAAATGTATTTGTTAACATGTACAAATGGTTGTGCTTGTGGAAATAAGGAAATTTATTTTATATGCATTCCATTTGATATAGTTATGTATCTAGACTTGCAGTCTATAAAATTTTCAACAGTAGATAACCATGGACTTCCTAAAATGATAGGATGTCCTTGTATTTTTTTAGGTTGAAGGATCATGAAATCTATAGGGTATTCCCATGATTCTAGTATTACCATAACAGCTTCTATCACTCCTTCATGTTTAGCAATAGAATGATCTACCATTTATAAAATGGCAGCAATAGGTTGTAGTACAGTCAAAATTAGTTTTTTTACAGTATTTTTTTTCATAACATTAATAGTTGCTCCTAGGTCGATCAATACATTTGGTATCTCTATTTTCCAAATTGTTATGGTAATAATCGTAATGTCAGGTGTTACCATTTTAATCTACCTTGAGAAACCAATTTTGAAATTGATCAGACAAATTATTTGAAATCCTTCATATAGAATTTTTCTACAAATTGGAAATTCTCCAAGTCCCAAAGGTCTGAAAATTCAGACTCTAGACTTCAGGTATTTACCCTTTCAGAGTTTAATTGGCATGGAATTTAAATTATGTTTTTAAAGTCCTGAAGTCTAAAACCCTGAAATTCTAAAATTTCAGACTTTTGGGTTTTCGGAGTTCAGATTTTTCTTTTGGCAATTGTCAATTTTTGAGCTCGGAGTTCCGAAGACCGAAACCCCGAAAATCCAAAATTTTGGACTTTTGGGTTTTAGAACTCTAGGTCATATTTTGGGTTAAATCACTTTCAGAATTCCGAAGTTCGGAAGCCCAAAAGTCTAAAATTTTAGACTTTCAGGCTTTCGGGTTTCATAACTCTCCTGGCCATTTAGGGTTTTTCCGATTTCAAACTTTTGAAGTCTTAAAGATCGAAAGTCCAAAATTTCAGACTTTCAAGCTTTCGGGTTTCAGAGTTCTTCCATCACATTCCACAATTTTCATCTCCTGATCTTCAAAGTCTGAAACCTCGAAATTCCAAAATTTCAGAATTTTAGACTTTCAGAGTTCTTTGCGCATTTAATTCTTACCTACTTCCGTACGTGTTGAATTTTGGGCATTAATCACGGGTTTTTCTATTTAAACTCGCATTTTCTCCTGACAATTTGCTCTAAAAATCTGGTTTTTACTGTATCTTGTACTTTTTGACATCATTTTTGAGGTATTTTATTTAGTTTACTTCTTTTGGTTTAAGATATTTGTGTTTTTTTTTCTCCGTTTTCATTTTCTTTTGTTCTTCCTTCGTATGTCTTGAAAAATGAAGAGCTCATTACCCACCATGTTTCCTTTGACGGTGTTTTTGATCCTAATGATTCTGCAATCTAATTTTCTACAGGCATCCAAGGAAGATCTCATCATAGTCCTTAAGATATTCCTAAGCATTCAAATCTTCTCTTTCAGTACTTCTCATTTTTTTGGAGTTCGAAAGATTTGCTTTTTCAGGGTTTAGGGTTTTGACTATTTGGATTTTCTCAGTTTTTGGGAACCATACCTTTCTCCATTTTAGAACTCTGATTTCCTGGTTTTCAGAACTTATTGTTTCAAAATTTCAAAACTCTACTCTTTGGGGTTTCAGAATTCTTCGTTTCAGAAGCTTGATTTTCAGGTTTTCAGAGCTTTCCACTTCAGGTTTTCGGACTTCTCCATTTCAGAGATTTACCTTTCAGGTTTTCGGATGTTGAAGTTATTTGGGTTTTCAGACTTATCTTTTTTGGAACTTTTAACTTTGGCATTTCAAAATTCAGAAGGCCATCAAATCTAGAAAATCAAAACTTGATGTCTACTTCTACAACCAAGGGCAAGGAAAAAATGAAATATACGTTCCTTGGAGTTTCTCCTCACTCTTGTTTGTCTTCCGACTTGGGAAGTATAGGAGACACTGATCTTGGGAAAATTAATTTTCCAAACTTTTGGGCAAGGGTGAAGGCCCCAAACAAGAAACCCTGGATGCAAGCCATATATGACAATGGGCTTGTTCTTGCTGCCGATTTTCCCGTGTCCATGCATTGCCTAGAGTTTGTCTGAGCCGCATCAGCCCACTTCGATGGAGAATCTAGGATAGTTAAGGATACTGATGGCAAGGTTGTAATCCGCTTGGATCAAGATTTCTTTGAAGATTTTCTCAAACTCCCCGACATTGAAGACTATGCAAAAATTTCACCAGAATTAGCGGTGGAACATTGGGACAAGGAAACAGAGTTATGCACAAAGGTCATTTTGAAAAGTTATCTAGCCAAGAATATTACCAAATTGCCCCAGAATTCATTCAGAAAGTGAGTGATATTATTGTGTTACTGAGTAGAGTTTCAGGCCTTCGCTCTACAAGGGAATTCCAGGAGTGGATGTTCCTATATATCACCACCATCAATAAAAATAAGGAATTTATTAGATGGGGGGAACATATCAGTAGCTCCATTTGCTTTCAATTGAGCAAGGTATTGTCGTCAAAAAGTTTTTATATGACATCTTTTTTGGTCTATGCTGCAGTTGTCATGGGAGACTTCACCGGATTGAATACTAAGGGTATTCAAAGTACTTCTCAAATCTACAATTTCTATCCTCAGCTGACACTGGATGAAGGAAGCAGGCACTTTTGTAGGATTAACGATGTTGTCTTTGATGTTATTCTCTATCGTTTTGATAAAGAGTTATATAAAAAAAGGATTTCCGATGAAGCCTTCAAGGAAGTACGTGAGTGGGGAGCTATCTACCTACAGTTCCCTATGTTTACTTACATTCGAATTCTTGGTTTTGTAGGTGATCCCAACAAGCTGCCAAGATGTCCCACTGACAAGTGGTTATTGCTAGGATTGGTTTGGCAATTGCTAGACTACCATAAGATCCAGAATAAACGACATAAAGTGGGAGTTCAATTCCCTATTTGAATTGGTAGATACACTTGCCCAAATATTTTTAAGGCTAAGAATGTGGATGCAGAAATGGCAGAAGTAACCTTGCGGACCTTTCATCCTTAGACCAACTTCGATTACTGGGGTAAATTTAGTGCGGTCTAGTTCCCATGTGCCTTAGTTAGAAGACATTTGGATTAATTGTTGGGATGAATTCATCATCCGAAAAAGAGATTATGAGAGGCTAACCTTAGATAAGGTTCGACAGTTTGGTATAGCTGAGGTTCCAAAAGAAATGCAAGATGCTGATGAGGTTTTGGATGTAACATATAAAAATAATAATGTTTCCAATCAACCATTGCCATGGATCTATTGGTATGTGGAAGAATGTTGTAATACAAAGGAGAGGGTGGGGCCCATTTTGTAGAGAACCTACAATTGATTGGTTACCTTGGGAATCTCACCCAAGGGGTTAGAAACAGATACATAAATACCATCAACCATGAGCCAATCAACACCCACAAAGGGAAAAAGATCCATCCAAAGGGCCCATACAGTCCCTACAAATATTTCATTTGTAGTAAGCAACTCATCTCTCTCCAAGGCTCCTATTTCCAAAGCCATGTCTCCTGCAGCAACTGTATCAGAAATAGTTAAGTTAGTGATTCTCCAATTGTCTCAGAAGACCTGTCATCTCTTCTTCCCCTTCCATTGTCACTGCCTACATCATTTTCTTTCACTTCTACAATCATTTCTTCTTTTCCATCTCTTTCTATGGCCCAAGTGTTCTCATCCCTTCCAGTTCTCTTAGCTAGGGAAACCATTGGGTCACCCATTTCTACCTCACTTCCCCTAACACTTCTATTTCCTGCCATCACATCTCCTAATATCATTATATCCACTCCTATGGCCGTCCTCACATCCACCCCCTCCATTATTTCTACTTTCATTCAAATTCCAACCAATGTTACTGGTGCTCTTGTTTTGACTAATGTCTCGAGTACTGATTCTAATATTCCATCCCCATCATCATTAGCCATTCTAGAATGGTTGTTTTGACAGAATCTAAAACAAAAGAATAAGGTGCCTCTAGGAGATGTCATAAATCTAAGCATATTGGAGCCTACACCAAAAAGGTAGGCCAAGATGCCAAGAATTGTTTCTATTTTAACAGTGAATCAATATGGAGAATGAGTTGTAGAGGTTGCTACTATCGTCGAGGGAAAAAAAAAGGAGAAAATTATAGCTACGGATTACCAAATTTCTAGATTTTCACTAAGAAAAGCCACTTGTGAAGGAGCTAAATAGGATGTGCAGACTACTCTTGGAAATCTGCTAGAGAAATATGAAAAGGATAAAGCTTCTAAGGATGAACTTAAAGTAAAGGTTGAACAACTCACTACATTATTAAGAAAAGTAACACAGCCAACTCCATCTACCAAAGTTTCAACTACCATGGATCTGACAATTTCATCTACCATCAATGATGTTTCTTATCACAAAATTGAGAAGATAGGCTAGAAAGGGAGACTGGTAAATGGATGGATGGAGTATATATTGCAAGAAGCCAATCCTTTAATTCAAGAGGCTCTAGAAATATATAATGATTTTCAGGTTGGAAGAGATGTTATTTGTAAAATGGATGAATCATTTTCTGAGGATAATAATAATTTGAACATGAATTTAGCCACATGGAGTGAAATCAAAGAAGAAGATTCAGATCTACTCCTTTAGGAGGATGTAGTTGATGATGCTTCAAAATTGTTTGAATATCAAAAGGAAATGGAATTTCACTCTCAACTATTGCAAGATTTAATAAAGGAGTTGAATGATAAACAAATAGAAATCATGAATTCTATGAACGACATATCAGAAGAGTTTGATATTATTAGTTGTAATTTTTTCAATCAAAACATTGATGCTCTTCTGAAGGATCAAATCTAGGAAAATTTCAAAGATTTGGTGAAGTGTGATGATGAGGTTACCTGGACTTTCAGTAGTGAATCTATTGATAGGTTGGTGTTATGTCATAATTTGAAAAGAAGACTAAATAAGGTCATGGGTAACCTGAGAAGAATTCCAGAAAAAATAATAAGGGAAATTGAGACAGTGGATATAGTGAACCACTACACATGTGGGCTAGAGGACAAAGAGATTCAGGGAATTATCAAGTGTTTCATCGAGTAAAAACATTGGATAGCTTCCTGAGAGAAAGATCAAGGGAAAATTGAAGCAGGAGAAAGCATTAAAGAGCCAGGCCAAAGCTGAGTGGCCATGTTAGGACAAATCCAAGCTCTAGATCAGCCAAAGTTGTAGGGTCGACTGAGTCAAACCCTTGCAAAAAACTTTCTATTTTTATGGGCTCATCCTAAAGAACTTATAAATAGTTAAGTGCATGGATTCTTAAATATGGAGAAAAGGATCAATTTTTGAAAGAATTTACTCTTTAAGCTTGGAAGAGTGCTTTCAATATTCAAGAACCTTTCAATTACATTTTGAATGATATTTTTCCATGGAAAACTGAGTTATTGTGTTAATGGTTGATGCATTATGCTTTGTGAATGATTAATTCCTTATTATAAGTGATTGGCTTGTCTTTATCTCATAGTATCTTATTTCATTTTGTTAGAAAGTGATATAATTGTGTGAATATCAGTTGTGATAAGTTATCTTCCTTCTATTATGAAATCCATATTATCATCAACCCTCATGAATGAAATAGATGTTTGACATGTGTCTATTTTACACTATCGTGGTAATTGATTATATTTCTAAGTGGATTTTATCTATCTATGCATGATGTGAATTTGACAGCACGAACGTATGCTTCTTATTTTGTGATATCATGTATCCTCCCAAGTTGCAATAGGTGAAGTTGGTTTGTGGTGCATGCACCCTCTTTGAATTAACCCTTCCTGAGTTTGACCACACCCTTTATTTGGTGCATCACTATCCCTAGCATAGTTTCATTTATGCAAATATCTTTCCCTAAAATCCATGAAAATGTTAGCATAGGACTAGATATCCATTTTATCACACTTGGAGTAGTACATCACCTAGTTTAGGAAGAGGAATCTAGCCTTCTGTGGAGGTTCACCTCGATTCCAAGTCTCACAGCTTGAGAGGTGATCCTATGTGTCCCAATCACACCGAATGTCCTATTCACATTCTGGCCATTCCGAGGGTGCGGTGATTTGGTGACAACATCAGGGTCACCATATTTGGGAAGAAATAACTTTTCTCACAATATGTCAGTGATTTTTCCATCTAAGAGTACGGTCTTGGGATATTATTTTTTACTTCCTAGATTTTTGATAAAGACATTTTTGATCAACCTGTTTACCTCTAGACTATTGTTTGTAGTGCCCACTCTTTACACACACAAATACAACAATAAAATACCAGGATATTTTTTTTTTGACTTACATTACTCACACAACACAACACAACATGGGCTTCAAGTCCAGAACTCGACTTGCATACGTCAATCACAAAAATCATCAACTCACATAAACACGTGAAAATGACGTAGGCATGCTAACGCTACACTTTTCCCAATGGAAGGTTACTAGTAAAGACCCAACCACAAGAACATGGCTTTAGGAACAGTGAACCCACAACACATCATTTCCTTAAATGTATTTTTTGTTAAAGTTAACATTCCAAGGACATTACAAGCAAGGATAAATTTTCTCATTTGTCCACCTACGTTTTCTTAAGCTTATTCCACGGTTGAAAATAAAATTTGACCTTCTCAAGTTGGCTTCTTATACTTTATGTAAATTTCCATAACTGACATACATATTTGGCATAAATCAAATTGCATACAAAATACTTAATCATCTTCTATTATGTAAAAAAATATTCTTCTCCAACGTTTATTTGATGTCTACAGTTTTACCCTTACAACTCAAGCGAAAGAGACTTGATGTCCAAAACGAAATCAAAGGATTTGACGGAGATTCAGATACAGGGCAGCTTTTCACCAAAATATTTTTCGATTCACACTATATTTATTTCTCTACCATTGTTATTATAATTTGAAAACTTATTGAATTCCTATAAAATTTATATATACCTATATATACATATCTTTTGTTTTCTAAAATTTTGGTCCGCACCAAGGTAACTTATATTCTTTTGCAACACATGAAAAAGTTTAATTAAGTTATAAAGACTCCAAGATTGACCTTAGTCCTAAACTCCAATCTCGTGTGTAGCATTTATATAATATGCTTCTTACATCGCACTAAGATCTCGCGCTTAGCGTTGTTTCGACAATTAGGGGTTACATAATTATTTGACTAGCATCTTGAAGGGGTACATGACTGGAAGAATTGTAACTATACATGAACCACATTCAAGAAAATTACCAAGATGTTATTTTGATGGAAACCAAGGGTAGCACCGCTGAATCCTAAGGTGCCTTCTAAGGCGGTCTTCAACACTCAACCTGGTGTTGGACCTGAAGGTAGGGGCATTCTTCTCGCGATTACCAAAACTAGAAGGAAACCGCAAACTCTGGGTAGGTTGGACCATGTCATTCCTAAAATATGGGTTCATGACAATGTCGCTAAACCTAATGACTATGACGGTAAACTCCAACTGGGGGTTTTATTTACCTAACCTAGGGATCTCATCGAGTACAAAGCTTAAGTTCGTCTTACGGTCTTGAATTTCTTATATGATAAAAGGGATCACACATGCAGGCAAGTTACGCACGAATATTTTATTAAAGTTGAGTGTTCCCATTAAAACTCTATATTATGTTTGCAAGGTAAGAAGATAACCCAGAAATTAATTTAATTGTTTATTGAACATTGAGAAGGTACTACAATATATTAACTTCAATTTCAAATTTACTTTATATGAATCAAACCCTTTTTTTTTCCATACCCAACTAAGAATCAAACTGAACCGGTGATCAGAAGCACATTTCCTAAGTATCGCTAAAACTAGCATATCATGCATGTTAAAAAATCTCAATTATAACTTTTAGGTAACAAGAGACTACATTACATAGTTATTCATTTTAAAATGACCTATAAGAATTACAATAATAATAATTAAATTACACATCACCTTTTCTTCGTCGTCATTCTTCCATCCTGCAAAACCCGCGTGAGCATGATATCAGCAATAAATCGCTGGCATGGCATCCACCCTAAACAATCATAAGTATCATATTTCAATTTCCCATTTACATCTAACAATAATTACAATTTGCAATTGAAATAAAAAGGTCTAGGAACATGTATCCATTGCATTTCATTTTTCTTCATTTTGTAACCTAGGAGAGAGAAAGAGAAGGGAAGAGAGAGAAAACATCGTTTTGCCAAAAATTCTAATACACATAAAAATTTTCATTATAGTGTTTTAAATAGTTATTTAAGTGTGTTTAAACATTTTCAGGGTGATTTGGCAACCTTACGAGGTCTCGCAGCTTTCTACTTTTACATTTTCTCACTAGCTACGAAACATACAAAACAGGCTCAGAGGCTAAGAAACTGCTTCCAAAGGTTATCTTCCAATGAGCACACACATCATGATTAAATTTCTACATGTCCCCAGATATACCAGGAATTCATAGCAACTGACGGAATTGAAAAAGAGAGAATGGTTTGCGTTTGGCGGCTAGCTTTCCAAGGCCACTAGTCGTAGTTCACCCAGTTGTAAACTGACAAAAGTTAGCTCAAGGGCCTAGAAAACCGCATCCAAAATGAATGTTTGATGGAGGAGAATGCAACGAGACATCTCTTACTTGTTCCCCTATATAAGGAGAATTCATCAGAGTCAACGGGACTGAGAACTAGTAAACCATTTTCAAACGGCATCAAGTTTTCTGGAGCAACAAGATGAAATTGGTCCAGTTTGACCTCATCAAATTATGACCGGAGGCCTACAAAATGGCTTGAACAAACTATCCCGAAAATTTCTATTTCCTATGCTAAATTTTCCATGCATTTTTCTAGTATAAATGCTAGAGGTTTGCGAAGATGGGACGTGATTTCTCCTTCCGGGTTTCAAATGGCGGTCCAAAACGAAAGCCAAATTTCTAGTTTTTTTAACAACTCTCTACTATTGTAAACCGGTGTAATAGGGCTCCTATAAGAGCATCAAAAGGATGTCATATGATCATTTCAGGTCAAACCAAAAATCAAGGTGAATCCTCGTATACCAAGGTACACGGATGAAACTTCACATCTCGTTTCTAGAGTTACAAAGGGTACTTAGTGAGTCTCCAAAAATTGCAAAATTTAACTATTTAAACAAGGAGAAGCTCAACTTTATCAATGGGGAGTCAAATTCATCTGGTCGATAAACAATATTGGAGTGATCAAGAAGGGTAAGAGTTTTCCAAATCCTCTCGAAGTGAGGGTGATAGATCATGGTTTAAAGTAGATGAGTTAAAAGGAATTCGAGAGTTGCGACACGACGCTTTATTGTTTTGCAATGAGTTAAAGGGACATTTAATTGTGTTAAAAATCTATTTAGTTGCAAAAGAGAACTAAAACATGAGAATTATGAGAGGTAAGGGAAGAATAACCATGCCTGGAGAATGAAACCAGTCGAAGCCACAGGCTTGGGTTCAGTCTCGTGCTTGGGCACTTCGTCAACCAGATCACGAGCATCAACAACTCCACCATTTGACATACACGTCTATCAATAAAATCTGTAACTACAGACTTGAAAACCATTCTGCTACTCTGATCACATTCCTCCTACCTTCTGGATTCAACCCACCACTTGCTGAGCATGATCAAAGGGTTTCTTGTTGTTGTTGTTTGGATAGGATGAGATCTTCCTCCTTTTTTTTGTAGCCTCAAACCTTGCAACCATTAGAACATGATTTTTTTGAAGGCATTTAATCAAAAACTTCACATGCCTTAAGTGTGCCTCCACATTTTACACATTCTCATGTGCTCATCAAAACCAACAAACATAATGATTAATTCTAGGCATGATTCTACAAGAGGAACTTATGCCATTGAAGTATTTACAACCCTCATGCACTGAATCTTTCCTGGCTAAAAGATAAGTAAACAAAAATGAAGCTTACATGGTCAGGGTATGATCCATAAGACCACATCTCTTTGAGGCATTCTGTCAAACAGATCACAGGCCATTTTACACATCCATCTTGTGCATATACTACCATCATGGCATTCCATGAGACAACATTTCTTTGAGGCATTCTACCAAATAGTTTATGTGCTTTTTTTTTAACAGGCCCTTTTTTTGCATATCCCGCTATCATTGTAGTCCCTGGAACTGCATCTCTTCCATGCATTAAATTGAACAGTACACATGCTTCCACATTTTGGCATATGCATCTGCCTAGGCGCTTGCAACAGACACATCTAACAAAATAAATTTAACTTCCATGTGTTGAAAGGGGGTCAACCAGTCTGGGCCCGCATTTTTTTTTACACAGGCTGGGTATTTGCTAGCAAATGAAGACTAAACAAGCTGGAGACCTGTTTGAGGCACGTCCATACTCTTTCCCATAAGCTTTAGGTGCTTGCAACAACATCTGGTAAACTCCCTCTCTCCAATGCTTGTTTTTCCCATTCAGGGGGTGTGTGGCGCGGCCTGGGAGGAAGCTGGGAATGGCTGTGGAGTCTGGCTTGCACGAATCACTACATTTGCATGAAAATTTCCAAGGCCGTTTCAAAAAAATAATCTTTTGTGTGCAGATCATGCACCCCAAACCAGCCGCCCATTCCAAAAAGTAGTGACCAAACCCTAGCGCAAAGTTTTTGGATCTTTTTCTGCCCTCTCCACTTTGCCCTAATCCACCCCCACAAACAAGAATATTTTAAATTTTAGTTCTTTTATTTTATTTTTTATTATTATTATTTTATTTATTTATTTTTAAAAAAAATTCCTTTGCATACAACAACCCACAACGCTAGACGAACAAGACTCCCCTTCTGTCCCAAAGGCGTTCGAAACTGAATGCAAGACACGAACTGATCGCGGCATCACAACAAGAGGCTATCTTCTTGCGTAGAATGAGGCAACCAATCCACATGAATAAAATCGATTATTGATAATAAACAATAAAATTGGTAACACATCGATGATCGACTGAAGGAGTTATCATCCATCGATAATTAAAAATACTAATATTGTTATCATCATCATTATTATTATTATTTACTTATTAGTATTATTATCACTTAAAATAATTATTAATCATACTACAAGACTGACATGCCCACTCAAAGAAAAGGGGTAAACAATAATACTATCAAATAGAGGCCAATCATCAATTAAATTAAAATAACATTATTATCATTATGTATTATAAATATATAAATGAAATTACCATTCACGTTGATAATGACTATCGGCCCAGCTTTACCAGGCGGCAACAAGGTCCTCCTTCAAATAGGTCAACGAACAGGACATTACACAGTCCCCACACAAAGGTGTCGATAATGACTTGAGGGAGCAAGGAGAGGAAAGGTGATAACACATCACTAAGAAAAGGGTAAGGTCAACAATGGTCAACAAGAGCCCGCGCACACAAGTCTCCCAGGATTAGTAACAAGGTCGGCAGGTCAGGGACTAGGAAACATTGCATGGGGCATTACATTCTCCTGCCCTTAAGAAAGCATCGTCCTCGATGTGACATAACAAAGAGGGAAGAAATGGTGCGCAACCAAAAATAAGTAAAGGGAAAAGTACACCCTATGGTTTAAAATTTTAGCTACTTAAAGCACAGCCACAGGGTAGTCTTAGAAACATTTAGTAGAAATTTTAACTTTCATGGTTTTGTGAAGATTGGAAGTTCTCTCTCATTCATTATTTCATTAATCTCTTTCCATTGACATTATCCTTACTTCAAGTCCTTTAAAATTTCATTTTTGTCAAATTTTATTTTATTCATTCATGTGGGTTCCCATCATGAACTACAGTCACAACACCCTACCAGGGTTATACACAACACCAAATTTTCACAAGCATACCTTTACATACTTTCACGACCGTACCACATCACAAGGGTTTCACCAAACCATGAAATGACAATGAGTAGACCACATCACAATTAATTTCCAACAATTATGCCCTAGACATAGATCTAGTACACACATATGACACGCTAATACATATATAATGGGTATCACATGACCCAAAATAATTCATGACTATAACAACATAGTTCCAATCCAATATCCAAAGGTCCACACCAACCAAGGGGAGAGTCAAGCCTCATACATAACCAGGTGTCAAGAATACTCACATAGGTATACATAACTCACTATACCAATCTCCACACATCACAAGGCATCACGAAACAACTCCAGATATCTCCAAAAGCAGCAGAATACAACTCCATATACCTCCCCAAAGCATCACCAGATAATCTCCATATACCTTCCAAGAGGAAGAGACATAGCGCCAGAACCAAGTCAGGTCACTCAACCATAGAGCCCCATCAAAATATCAGGTCACTCAACCATAGAGTTTCATAAATAATAACAGGTCACTCAACCATAGAGGCTTGTCTCCTTTCTCCTTTTAATGAGGCCGGGTCACCCTATTTCCCTAGGCACATAGAACCCCGTCACCCCCAACCCAAGTGACATAATAACTCGTGGTTCAAAAACCCGCTAGTTATCTGTAACTCCTTGGGGTGTACCCCCATACAACGAAATGGGTCCATAGGTCCAACCACTCCATGGTTAATCCCATGACCCTAATCCAACACATTACAACATTAGAACCAGCACAACAATCCATTCAAATGCCAAATGGCAAAATCAAAAGTCTTGGGCTAGGCTACAAATCTTTCAAATAGGAAAGAAAGTTTTAAAACCAAGAACAACAAATGGCTAATTAGCCTTGGTTAGTGCAAAATCCAAATGTTAATGAAACAATCAAATAAATGCCCAAAATATAAGAACATGTCAATCAAGAAAATGGTTGGTTCCAGCGAAAAGAGAAAGATTAATTTACGAATAAAATACATAATGAGAAAATAGCACATCACAATCACTATGTGGCCTCATACCGCCACCAAAGGGGTACTCATCAAGTTTCTGGCACTCAGACATTGAGTCTCAACTCGTGAAAATATACATGTAACCAAAAATGAGTATGTAAAATAATGTAACTATCATCATCTATGCCTGAATCATCCCTCCATACTCCCACAAGGATCAACATAGTCAAAATCACATAGGATTATTTAATGAACAATCTAATAGGAAAGAGCAGGGGACACAAGGTTGCATAAGTTGAGCCTAAGGTGGTGCGCACCCACAATATACTGAGTAAGCTCGAAGTATACTAAACAAATAGAAGTGGATTTTCAGTCTACATGAGACTCCACTTCCTCACTCGTACTCGGCTCAAGATTATGAAAACCTGGTCCACGCCTCCTCTCTCCACACATACACTCTTAACAGTTTATCCCCTCAGGGTTGTCTAGTGTAAGGTTTCACAACATACACATAACTACATCACAAACACATTGGTAATTCACACACAACAACCATAACTCCTTACGCATGGTATAAATATACATGGTACAAAACAATAATTACTTTCATGGGTTACGATACATCACATTACCACATCCTGCATCCAAGGTACAATCACTATACGCTAGAGATCATACTCCCATATGCCCCTAAATCATGACATGAACTATCACATATTACATTAATTACACATATGAGGAACATAATGTCTAACATTACGTCATATAGTCAATTGTAATACAACACGACGATGCACACAACAAATCACAATACGGTGTCGACATCACGGTAAAATTCCATTCACTTTACATAAATTTTGTCATGCAATACATCACTACATCTTCACATCACATAAGGTCAAAATGTTCCAACACTCTACAATTCACAATATTATCCCATTCACACAAAACAAGGTGGTACATCACACACGGATTCCTCATTGGATCCACGAAAAGGAGAGTCAATACTCTCATCACAAGCAGTAATTCACTCGTGAATTCTTCATAGAATCCACATGAAGGAGAGAGAATACTCCCATCCCCAACACATCAACATGATAACAAATGTGCACTAAGTGACATACACATCATGTGCATTCACACTATCAAAATTACGACATAGATCATATCGCTCTTAAAACACATTACCCTTCCAATGTTTATCATCATCATGAAACACCATCACCATCATGCAACCCATCATGTAACACCATCTCTTTCATGCAAAATAATCACAACTCCAATCCATCCCAGAGGTTCGAGAGCATGAACCTCGGCTCTGATACCATATGTAGTGCCCACTCTTTACACACACAAATACAACAGTACCAGGATTAAAAAAATTTGACTTACATTTCTCACTACACACAACACAACATGGCCTTCAAGTCCATAACTCGACTCACATACGTCAATCACAAAAATCATCGACTCACATAAACACGTGAAAATGACGTAGGCATGCTGACGCTACAGTTTTCCCAATAGAAGGTTACTAGTAAAGACCCAACCACAAGAACATGGCTTCAGGAACGGCGAACCCACAACACATCATTTCCTTAAATGTATTTTTGGTTAAAGTTAACATTCCAAGGACATTACGAGCAAGGATAAATTTTCTCGTTTGTCCACCTACGTTTTCTTAAGCTTATTCCACGGTTGAAAATACAATTCGACCTTCTCAAGTTGGCTTCTTATACTTTATGTAAATTTCCATAACTGACATACATATTTGGCATAAATCAAATTGCATACAAAATACTTAATCATCTTCTATTATGTAAAAAAATATTCTTCTCCAACGTTTAGTTGATGTCTACAGTTTTACCCTTACAACTCAAGCGAAAGAGACTTGATGTCCAAAACACAATCAAAGGATTTGACAGAGATTTAGATACAGGGCAGCTTTTCACCAAAATATTTCTCGATTCACACTATATTTATTTCTCTACCATTTTTATTATAATTTGAAAACTTATTGAATTCCTATAAGATTTATATATAGCTATATATACATATCTTTTGTTTTCTCAAAGTTTGGTCGCACCAAGGTAACTTATATTCTTTGCAACGCATGAAAAAGTTTAATTAAGTTATAAAGACTCCAAGATTGACCTTAGTCCTAAACTCCAATCTCGTGTGCAACATTTATATAATATGCTTTTACATCGCACTAAGATCTCGCGCTTAGCGTTGTTTTGAAATTAGGAGTTACATAAGCATTTGACTAGCATCTTAAAGGGGTACATGACCGGAAGAACATGAACCACATTCAAGAAAATACCAAGATGTTATTTTGATGGAAACCAAGGTAGCACCACTAAATCGTACCTTTGAACAATTTATCCTAAGGTGCCTTCTAAGGCAGTCTTCAACACTCAACCTGGTGTTGGACCTGAAGGAAGGGCATTCTTCTCGCGATTACCAAAACTAGAAGGAAACCGCAAACTTTGGGTAGGTTGGACCATGTCATTCCTAAAATATGGGTTCACGACAATGTCGCTAAACCTAATGACTATGACGATAAACTCCAATAGGGGGTTTTATTTACCTAACCTAGGGATCTCAACGAGTGCAAAGCTTAAGTTCATCCTACAGTCTTAAATTTCTTATATGATAAAAGGGATCACACATGTAGGCAAGTTATGCACGAATATTTTGTTAAAGTTGAGTGTTCCCATTAAAACTCTATATTATGTTTACAAGGTAAGAAGATAACCCAGAAATTAATTTAATCGTTTATTGAACATTAAGAAGGTACTACAATATATTAACTTCAATTTCAAATTTTATTTATATGAATCAAACCCTTTTTTTTGCCATACCCAACTAAGAATCAAATTGAACTGGTGATCAAAAGCACATTTCCTAAGTATCGCTAAAACTAGCATATCATGCATGTTAAAAAATCTCAATTATAACTTTTCGGTAACAAGAGACTACATTACACAGTTATTCATTTTACAATGACCTATAAGAATTACAATAATAATAATTAAATTACACATCACCTTTTTCGTCGTCATTCTTCCATCCTGCAAAACCCACATGAGCATGATATCAGCGATAAATCGCTGGCATGGCATCCACCCTAAACAATCATAAGTATCATGTTTCAGTTTCCCATTTACATCTAACAATAATTACAATTTGCAATCGAAATAAAAAGGTCTAGGAACATGTATCCATTGCATTTCATTTTTCTTCATTTTGTAACCCAGGAGAGAGAAAGAGAAGGGAAGAGAGAGAAAACATCATTTTGCCAAAAGTTCTAATACACATAACAAGTTTCATTATAGTGTTTTAAATAGTTATTTAAGTGTGTTTAAATGTTTTCAGGGTGATTTGGCAACCTTACGAGGTCTCGCAGCTTTCTACTTTTACATTTTCTCACTAGCTACGAAACGTACAAAACAGGCTCAGAGGATAAGAAACTACTTCCAAAGGTTATCTTCCGATGAGCATGCACATCACGATTAACTTTCTATGTGTCCCCAGATATGCCAGGAATTCATAGCAACTGACGGAATTTAAAAAGAGTGCACGGTTTACATTTGGTGTCTAGTTTTCCATGGCCACTAGTTGTAGTTCACCCAATTGTAAACTGACAAAAGTTAGCTCGAGGGCCCAGAAAACCGTGTCCAAAATGAACATTTGATGGAGGAGCATGCAACGAGACATCTCCTACTAGTTCCCCTATATAAGGAGAATTCATCAGAGTCGACGGGACTGAGAACTAGTAAACCATTTTCAAACGGTGTCAAGTTTTTTGGAGCGACAAGACGAAATTGGTCCAGTTTGACCTTGTCAAACTGTGACTGGAGGCCTACAAAATGGCTTCACCAAACTATCCCAAAAAGTGTTCTTTCCTACACTAAATGTTCCATGCATTTGTCTAGTATAAACGCTAGAGGTTTGCGAAGATGGGACGTGATTTCTCCTTCCGGGTTTCAAATGGTGGTCCAAAACGAAAGCCAACTTTCTAGTTTTTTTAACAACTCTCTACTGTTGTAAACCGGTGTAACAGGGCTCCTATAAGAGCATCAAAAGGATGTCATATGATCGTTTCTTGGTCAAACCAAAAATCAAGGTGAATCCTCGTATACCAAGGTACACGAATGAAACTTCACATCTCGTTTCCAGAGTTGCAAAGGGTACTTAGTGAGTCTCCAAAAATTGCAAAATTTAACTATTTAAACAAGGAGAAGGTCAACTTTATCAATGGGGAGTCAAATTCATCTGGTCGATAAACAATATTGGAGTGATCAAGAAGGGTAAGAGTTTTCCAAATCCTCTCGAAGCGAGGGTGATAGATCATGGTTTAAAGTAGATGAGTTAAAAGGACTTCGAGAGTTGCGACACGACGCTTTATTGTTTTGCAATGAGTTAAAGGGACATTTAACTGTGTTAAAAATCTAATAATTTAAAATTCTATTTAGTTGCAAAAGAGAACTAAAACACGAGAATTATGAGAGGTAAGGAAAGAAGAACCATGCCTGGAGAACGAAGCTGGTTGAAGCCGCTGGCTTGGGTTCAGTCTCGTGCTTGGGCACTTTTGTCAACCAAATCACGAGCATCAACAGTTCCACCATTTGACATACATGTCTATTAATAAAATCTGTAACTAGAGACTTGAAAACCATTCCGCTACTCTGATCACATTCCTCCTACCTTCCAGATTCAACCCACCACTTGCTGAGCATGATCAAAGGGTTTCTTATTGTTGTTGTTTGGATAGGATGAGATCTTCCTCCTTTTGTGCGTAGCCTCAAACTTTGCAACCATTAGACCATGATTTTTTTGAAGGCATTTAGTCAAACACTTCACATGCCTTAAGTGTGCCTCCACATTTTGCACATTCTCATGTGCTCATCAAAACTGTCAAACATAATGATTAATTCTAGGCATGATTCTACAAGAGGCACTCATGCCATCGAAGTATTTATAGCCCTCATGCACTAAATCCTGCCTAGCTAAAAGCTAAGTAAACAAAAGTGAAGCTTACATGGTTAGGGTATGATCCATAAGACCACATCTCTTTGAGGCATTTTGTCAAACAGATCACAGGCCATTTTACACACCCATCTTGTGCATATACTTCCATCATGGCATTCCATGAGACAACATTTCTTTGAGGCATTCTACCAAACAGTTTATGTGTTTTTTTTAATTTTTAACAAACCCTTTTTTACATATCCCACTATCATTGCAATCCCTGGAAATGCATCTCTTCCATGCATTAAATCGAACAGTACACATGCTTCCACATTTTGGCATATCCATCTACCCAGGCATTTGTAACAGACACATCTGACAAAAGAAATTTAACTTCCATGCGCTGAAAGGGGGTCAACCAGTCTGGGCATGCATTTTTTTACACAGGCTGGGTATTTTCTAGCAAATGAAGACTAAACAAGCTGGAGACCTGTTTGAGGTGCATCCATACTTCATCTCATAAGCTTTAGGCACCTGCAACAAAATCTGGCAAACTCCCTCTCTCCAATGCTTGTTTTTCCCACGTAGGGGGTGTGTGGCACGGCCTGGGAGGAAGCTGGGAACGGCTGTGGAGTCTGGCTTGCGTGAATCACTGCATTTACATGAAATTTTCCAAGGCCGTTTCAACAAACTATTCTTTTGTGTGCACATCCTACACCCCAAACCATCTGCCCATTCCAAAAAGTAGTGACCAAACCCTAGTGTAAATTTTTTGGAGCTTTTTCCGCCCTCTCCACTTTGCCCTAATCTGCCCCCACAAACACGAATATTTTAAATTTTAGTTCTTTTATTTTATTTTTTATTATTATTATTTTATTTATTTATTTTTTAAAAATGTTTCCTTTGCGTACAACAACCCATAACGTGAGAGGAGAAAGACTCCCCTTCTGTCCCAGAGGCATTCGAAACTGAACGCAAGACACAGACCAACCGCGGTGTCATAACAAGAGGTTGTCTTCTCGCGTGGAACAAGGCGACCAATCCACACAAATAAAATTGCTTATCGATAATCAACAATAAAATTGGTAACACATCGACAATCAACTAAAGGAGTTATCATCCATCGATAATTAAAAATACTAATATTGTTATCATCATTATTATTATTATTATTTACTTATTATTATTATTATTATCACTTAAAATAATTATTAATCATACTACAAGACTAACATGCCCACTCAACAAAAAGGGGTAAACAATAATACTATCAAATAGAGGCCAATCGTCAATTAAATTAAAATAACATTATTATCATTATGTATTATAAATATATAAATGTATTACTATTCACATTGATAATGACTATCGGCCCAACTTTACTAGGCGAAAACAAGGTCCTCCTTAAAATAGGTCAACGAACATGACATTGCACAGTCCCAACACAAAGGTGTTGATAACGACTCGAGGGAGAAAGGAGAGGAAAGGTGCTAACACATCACTAAGACAAAGACAAGTTCAACAATGGTCAACGAGAGCCCACGCACACAAGTCTCCCAGGATTAGTAACA
The DNA here is from genome assembly GCA_019776745.2 of Taxus chinensis. NCBI lineage: Eukaryota > Viridiplantae > Streptophyta > Pinopsida > Cupressales > Taxaceae > Taxus > Taxus chinensis. The sequence continues at coordinate 121,247,203 of CM034153.1, read as the reverse complement.
AGGTCGGCAGGTCAGGGACTAGGAAACATTGCATGGGGCATTACATTGTTAATGGTTTGTAAAAATGGTATCTCAATGTTCAATTTATTTATTTCCCTTAGCAGATCAGATTCTTTATTAATGATATCCTTGAGTCTCTCAGGAAAAGGAGTTAGTGGAGAAACTATGGGTTACTCCTTACGTTTGTTTTTTTCTCCTCATATTCCTTTTCTTTTCCTCAATCAAGTGTTGGCTTCTCATTGGGTATTTCTATGATAAAAACTAGTGGTTTATCCACAATTTTTCTTAACCTTAGCTGAATGTCCTTATAATCAATGGAATTTATACCCATAGATTCATGTTTAGCTCCAATGAAAGTGGTTATTTACTTATTCTTTAGATTGGACATAGGTTGTGTCAGCATATGTGGTTGGACTACTGACTCTGTTGATTGATGTTGAACAGCAAGAGGTGGAATTAATGCTTACTTTGGGTTTTTTTGTGTAAATATTCTTTGTTATGGATAACCAGTGGGTTCGTTAGGATATTGTGTTTATGGTGGATTAGTCCAAGGCTAGTGATAAGATTGGGGCATCCATGGTTGAGGAATCTAGAATTGATATTAGTTAGGCATCCATGGTTGGTGTATCCATTCAAATGGAGACCATGTCATTGGTGTTCCATTCAAAGGGTACATATTTGAAGCCCATGGCATCATCCATGGATTAGGATTGTTTCTTATCATGAATTGTGGTATTTGAGAAGGTTGATTGCCTTGATTTTGTAAAAAAATGAGGTCTTTTATGGGTATTTTTTTGAGATGGTTTTTCAAGGACAGTATAAACCAATAATCTTTAATAGCATGATCATTATCACATATACCACAAATTTTAGTTTTATCCAGAGGAAAATATCTGAGAGCATATTTTTCCCTACATCTTGGACAATACATTTCTAGTGGTGTAGCATTTTATTTTTCTTGTTCTTGCGTACTATCTAGAGTATTTTTTAAGTGTACAAAAATATTTGTATTGAATTTGGATAGTTCTTCTATAAATTTCTTTACATCAGGATTAGTTTTCTTATCTCTTTTTTTCCTAGGGTCTCCTCTAGTTATAAATTAACTTCTATAGACTTGTTCAATTTGATGGAAGGTTAGATGATTCACATCTCCTCTTTCCATAAGATTCATGGATTCCCTTAACTCCTCATCAAATCCTTTCAATAAAATTATTTTAGTTAAATATTCAATCAAAGGATGACTACATTTTCTATGAAGAAAGAGGAATATATATAGGTAATCTTCTATATTTTCATGTTTGTTTTGGTTGACCTGGAAATATTCTTTATTGTCTCTTCCCCTCTAATAATCCTGATACTTATCTAAAAAAATTATCCATTTATGCCCAAGAGTGGATAGAGTTAGGTTCTAAAATCATGAACTATCTCATGGTTAAATCCTAAAGTGTAGAGGGAAAAAGTTTCAACTTTTGGTTATCAGTTTTATAGTCATATGTTTGAAAATTTACTTTGAATTCAAAGAGGAATTGGTATGGATATTCATAGGCCATGCCCCAAAATGTAGGAAATATATTTGGGGATATGTTTTTCATTGGATTATCATCTTCCTCATCAATAATAATAGGATAAGTAAATTTCCTCTGAGGTATAATAAATTTTTTATTACATGGGTTATGCTCAACTCTTGGTATTTCATCTGCAATTATTTCCCAATTAAATTTATATAAAATTTTCCTTTCAGGTGACAAATTTGGTGTGGGTGGAAGGCTGTTAACCTGAGTTTGATATCTTAGATTAACTATATCTTCTGAATTATATGTTCTTAGATATGAAGCTCCTACTTCAGGAGAATGCTCAAAAGGTTTTGGTAAAGAAATGTATGTTTCCTCTTGAATTGATGAGTCTAATGATTCTTCTAATTTTGTAAATTGATCCCAAGGATGATTATTTTGTGGTCAATGATCTTTTGGTATGAATATACCCTTTGAATCTCTAGGTCTAATCATATATTTATTTTACCAGGTAGATTCTTGTGATAATTTTCAATTGAATGATTCTTATTAACATTATTGTCCCTAGAAATAGCGCCAAAAATGATTAGCCCCATTCTTGGTTTAGCATTTAATCAACCTAGTTGATGTCATTATAACTAGGGAAATATCCAAAGGTAATATACAATAAGGTCTTTTTGTGAAATTAACAATTGTGTGGTGATATTCCTTTGTTTGGGGGGTCTCCAATTTTTAAGTCTTCGAAGTTAAAATTTAAGATATGCTAAAATAAAGGTTGCATAAACCATTTGAAAAGAATGAAACTAGTTTACTTGCAGAATTTAAATACTCACACAACTTGATGGAAATTGAAATACTTGAAATTCAAAACTCACAAGGATTAAAAAGGAAAGAACACTTACTGAAATAAGATCGAAGGGTTGAAATTAAAATAATATAAATATTCTCTAAGGAAATTTCACACAACTTAGAACAATTAAAATCAATAAAGGTAGTAAATGTAAAAAAATATGAATTACTATATGAGCTTAACTACTATGGATTAATTATCATGCGGGAGTGAGTGAATAATGATAAAATACTACAGGAAATAAATATATAAATGTAAAAATCTTAATGAGGAATTCAATAGAAATTGGTTGATACAGAAAATACCAAAAGTTTTGGGTCTCAGGGTGAGTGGTCCCTCACTCTCCCATTGATCAGAATGAAAGTTGCACAGTAATTCACCAAAACTGAAATTTAACTTATTTCAAAAGTTTTGGATCATACAAAAACTCTACAATAGTACTAGTTCTCCTTTTTAACTCTATCACAATCAATGAGGGAAAATTATATCATCCATCTTCCTTAATTGATACATTTAAAACTATAAGAATAATCCTTATTTAGATAGCTAGTGTAGAGTTCCCAAATCATCTCCATATTTCATAATAAAATAGTGGTGAGAATTAAGGAAACCAACTGAAAAAATAGATTACATAATCTATTATAAAATTTGTGTTTCCTTACTCTGGCGTGTGTTGTTCTACATTGGATGCATGCTCCAAGATGGAAAAATCCCACATTCTCTAGTTTTTTTTCACTAGCTAGCAATATCATGAAGCTGTCACTCAGATCCTAAAGTCCAAGATAAAACTCCTTAGCATTCCAGAGAGACTTTGAAGTGATTTGAGACACTCCAAAGTGAGCTAATACAAGACACGCCGAAGAAAATTGAGACACTCTGAAGTGAGATGAGTCACTTTAAAGCAAGCTAAGAACACTTTGAAGCAAAATGAGAAACTCTAAAGCTTGAAAATTATTAGACTTTCGAGCCCAAAACTTTACATACTAGTCAAAATTATTCTTTCTTCAATATTTACACAAAAACTAAGTTTTTTTTATGATTTTTAGTTATAAATTCATGATAGAATAGATTTACACACTAATCCAAAAAAATGCATACAATCTCTTCTTTAAATCAAGAAAAAGTTATAAAATGCTTTTAAATTTAAACAAGGGGAAATATAAATGATGTCATTATTTATCTAATTAATGGGATCATCATACATCATATGTTATTTTTTGTTTGTCACTAAGTGATTTAACAAAAAATTTAAAAAATTGTAAAACCCTAATTCTAGAGTAATTGATAAAAATGTACAGCTGCTATATACAATTTGACACAAACAATAAGCTAAAAAAATATAGAACCCTAAGTGCAAGGGAGAGAGAGAGAGAGAGGACTCATATTATTTCTCCTTTCTTGGAACTGATATTGACTAGGGAAACTGATGAACAGAGAGGGAAGACCATCATCATTATGCACTCTAAAATATAGAAGTGTCGGATAAGGACATACTAGGGCACCTAGACTAGGTCAAGTGCACCTAGGAGGTAGAGTCTACTACTGAGCACCCATTACTGTGAAAATGGTTGGAACCTAGTTTTTACTATGTAGCAAAAGTGTTTCAAGTAGTTCCTATTAATTTTTTGTATGTCACACCTTGATCACCGAAGTACCTGTAATGTGCAAAAAAACATTCACCTGCAAAACCCACAATATCACATCAAATCCAAAAAAAGAAAGATTCAATATGGGGAGTCAGACTGACCTCGGCAGTCACCCAACAGAGTGAACTTACGACCAAGCATTGCACTACATCTCAAAATCCATGTAGTTCTTGTGAGTGCGTGAAATAATCGTGCCCTAGGATTCCCTTGTACAAGTGCACTTAATAGCGGGCATTAGCTAAATGTAACAATGTAGCTAGATGTGTGGATGGAATAATAAACTTCCCCTTCCTTTGCAATGTATGCAAAAACTTCAGTCCCTTTTCCCTTAAATGAATGTTAGATGGATGCATTTGATGCTCTTAGATGTCATTGGATGCAAGCTTAGGTGATGATAATAGATGCTTAGATCTTGGTTCCTTATTTTGGTCACATAGCTATGTATTTATATGATTCCCTTGTTTGAATTTCGTAATTGAAAATTGGAATGTTTATCCATAAGAAAATAATATGTCCAAAATATAAAAATGGCCCAAAAGGAGTGAGTACGGTGGAAAGACGACAGGGGTTCCTAGAGGGGATGAGTGCACCTAAGCATTGGCATCTTGGTTTGGCACTGGTGTCTGAGGTCATGAAAGACAAAAAAAAGTAAAGTACCAACTAAGATGTAGGGTGTGTAAGGACAAATAGAAAACAAGAAACATGGTCAAAATGACAAAGATAGTTTTCAATTACTAGTTTTCTCGCTTAGGAATCATGCAAATACTATTATGCTTTTAGGACCTAGAAATGTACCCAAATGTGTGATTTTGTATCTACACTAAGACCATGCTAACTAAAATTAAAGGGTAGTTCTTCTTCCATTTGAAGCAAACAATTATCTTTAACCATGCCTATGAATTTAATATATTTTTTCATGTGTTATTCAGTAGGATAATTTGCATTCGAAAGTGTTTTCCTATCAATATCCCTTCAACCCAAGATATCAATCTCATAAACATGTGGAATTTTTTTTTGTAAGAATAATATGATCTCCCACTCATATTCAATAGTGTTTTGTTGGATAATATCATCATTTTCACCTTCATTTTCTCATTGAGTATTATTATTTGTTTCTATAACCCACTCTACATGTTGCATATTATATTGAAATTGATCCCAATTAGATATTATAATATCATCCTCAAGGCCAGTGTCTCTCTCAATATTATGAAATGGTTTGTATAATAATACTAACTCTGAAAAACACAAATATAAAAAAATACTATATCGTTATGGGATGCTACAAAAACTTGTTCGTACCCTCACAATGACACATATTTTTCTAGGATTCCACTTTTCTTCTCTATGATTTTTTTAAATTATAAATCCATTATCTAACATCCTTAATTATTGGTACATGTTCCATTAAGAGAATTCTATAAATATACCCATCAAGTATTTATTTTCCATGTAATTAGTTTTCATAATATTCTTTTAATACGAGTTTAATAACCTTATGTCCAACATTCAATAATACAAATGCTTTACTACGCTACATTAAAGGAAGTTTTAGAAATATGTAACATTTATCTATGTCCTCTGTATCTATTTCTACAATCATTTCAATTAATAAGTGTCTACACACTCATGCAATGGGTTATTCATGGTTTTCAAAATTTGCAAGTTGAATCAGCAATTGTTGGTATGTTTCTGAAATTTTATCTTATTTTTCAATATAGTTTACATTGACATGTTTAAAAAGTACCATTTTTCAATCTACATTTTCTCATCATGATTGTAATGCATAAACATTATGGGTGTTGACACAATCATTGCATATTTTTGGTTCATATTTCTTATCTCTTATCTATGTATTTATATATAGTTTTGACCCATTAATACATAAAATGCATGGGACATGATACCTACATAAAACTAATATTTATATTATCAATTATATACACAAACATTTACTACATAATTTGATAGTAATGTTTCTCACTTGCAAAAAAAAATTCCTCTTTCTATGTAGGAAAACTCCATCTTTTCACATAGTATGATGCTCTACGTAATTGACTAATTCTTCAGTCTTTTTTGGATCTATTTGATTAATATTTAATGTGTTCCTCGAACATGGATGTGATCTCCAATTTTTTATTCCCTTAACCACACATGAAATTATATTCAATAATTTTTTTCTAGTTGTTTCTTTTTAAAGGAGAAAAATAAATTGGTAATCATATCTTTACATGTATGTTCCTTTGATTTGCATCACCCTGAGGATTCCAAGCATGTATAATTCTGTCAAAATGGTTTTGGGAAACTTTAAATTATAAACATAAAAAATCGTGCATATGTAGAGACCCTCTACATCTTCATTCATATTTACATAAAAATTGGTTTTCATTATAAACGTCTATAATGAACAACTATACGAGGATAGTCAATTATGTCTTGTCTCTATTGTTCTTGTTTTTAACATGAATCTATAGGTGGATTTCTTGGCATCAATGCATGGAGGTCATACCAATACATTTGTATTGTAATAAAAGTAAAGAATATGGTTGGGTTTTTTATTTTATACAATAAGTGGATTAATTTTGCACGATATTTTTTCCAATAGGAATGTGTTCCTCATAATATAGTTCCATATCATATCAAATGACGAGAAAGATTGTATGTTGGCATATTTTCTATGTCTTCACGTAATTCATCAATTGTAATTGGTAAGTCTTCAAAGCTCTTATTTACAAACACTACTAATGAATTTTGGGCTCGATTTCACATTATCATGTTCATGGCAAGATACATAAATCTAGGATGTTTTCCAAAATGGTTGTCTCAAAATCATATAAGATTTTTTAAGTATTCATGTCCATGTACATTTATTATTCATGGTTCTATCTAATCACACCTTTCATTAGGGAACAGGGTCGGGAATCCCATGTATAATAAACCTTCTTATACAAATTCATTGAGTAGAATGTACAAATTTTTGGCAAAGCTATTAGTTTACCCAAATATGTATTTGAATTATTTACCCAAGCATGAATGACTCCCATTTTGGGGAATTGGATGCTTTGGTGGACGTAAATGATGTGTGATATATGAAATTTCCTTCATTTGTCTCAAGTACTGGACTAAAAAATCATGTTCGTTTATATATATATATATATGGAACTCCATGTAGATGGAGTTTAAGTTTTTGAAGACATATGATGATGCATTATGTGGGAGATATTTTAGTTGAATTTCATTAATCTTCATTTTTTTATATAACTTATCATGCTCGATATTATATTTAAGCGCATTATATACCCGGTCTTTATTCACGATAAATTTATATTTAATTCCACATTGTTGCTTTTTCGCACTATGATAATCAAAACATTTCAAATATAATGCAATAAAACTTTTTTAATTTCCTTGACTTCTTATGGAAAAAAATGGTATGCCCTTTGTAGTTCTATTATCCTCATCTTTTATGGGTTACTTGAAGGATTGTATTCACATGCATATTTAACATCTCTTCCACTTGGGTCAATTTTTTTAGTTCAGGTGGTTGTGGAATAATATCCATATTATTATCTTCTAAAAATGGATGGATACCTCTTTATTGTCAATATATACTACAAACAAGGCCTTCATGAGCTCAAAAATATTCATTCCAACAAAAATCTCTTGAAAAATATAACATGTGTGGAGATGTAAGTTTTTCTAACTCGTGTCTGAACAAAAATTGCATAGTCTTGAAATCTATCTCAACCTTATTTTGTTATCCTCTTCTTCATAGTTGTGATGTCATATCTTATTGTTGATTATTGTTTTGCCGCATCTTATTTCTAACATCAACATTAATTTCTCTATTATCTAAAGTTTTTAGCACATGATCTATGGTTAAAAATTCATTCCTTCATAATTAACCTCAACATGAAATTTTTTTTGGCAATGCCTTTGAATTTCTTGACTATTTCATTCTTCCTCATTAGATGTGTCTAAATATGTTTATCTTTGAAATATTTTTCATAATCTATGTTGATCATCTTGTTATGTTTAAGAATGATATGTTACCATTTCATCTACATGTTGTCTCATTTGTGCTTCAATTTCTTCAACTATAATTCTTGTGCTTTTTTTAGTATGTAATTTTCACTCTCATATCATCCTTTCCTTTGTTCTTATGGCATTTATTCACTTTTTTTTTTATATCATATAGCATAATCTCTTTGATACTTCATTCACTACCCTTCAATTTCAAAATGGAAACATGGGTAATTCATACCTAAATATATTGAAAGTACCATGCCAAGACCACCCTCCTTGAGTTTGAGCCATGTGGGATAGTATTCCCATCCCAACACTACATATTTATGTAATGTTATTGTAGAGCTAGAAGATGCATGATAAATATTATGTGAGCAATTTTCTTAATTTTTTCTTCTTCAAGGACAAGGAAAAGGGTAGTGTAATAATGAGCATGTCAATAAGCATATCATTAATACACACCATGGATCCTAGGATAATGTATAGGGGACACCCTTGCACTAGTTGGATCAATAAAGATTATAAAAGTGTGTGTGTGTGTGTGTGTGTGTGTGTGTGTGTGTGTGTGTGTGTGTGTGTGTGTGTGTGTGTGTGTGTGTGTGTGTGTGTGTGTGTGTGTGTTAATGAATGTAATGAACCAAACACACAATGATGTATTAAAATAATTATTTACTAGAAATGCAACTTCTATTCATTAATGGTGAACAAGGAAATACAAAAGTTTACAAATAATTAGCAATACTAAGAGATTGGGATATTGTATCAGAAAGGGAATGCATCTTTATTAATTTTATATACTATTGCAAAAGTATTATAAATAGATAAATGCTAGAGTAGAACCAAACAAAAATATTTTGTGTGCCCTGACTCTGTGCAAGTTTAGAACTCAAGAGATTTATCCAACTCTTTCTATAGTGTATATTATAGTATAAAAAAACATATACATGTACATGTGCACGTGCACACAAGTAATTAACAATGCCACGTGACATGCCATTTGGCAATAAGGTGCTAATGATAAAATACTGCTAATGGTCATGCACGTATCTGTTGCAAGAAATGACAGACATGGTTATTGCGAAGGAGGAATGCACATTGCAAAGTGTATCTGTGAGCTAAGAGAAGTTACTCGGGATGCACTAGTGCTAAAGCATACACATGGGACTCAACAGATTGCATGGAAAAAAATTCTAAGGTGATATGGGACTTATAAAATAATGTTAAGTGTTGGGAAAGTTATCAGAGAGTAACAAGTTCCACGAGATGATGCAAAGAGGTTTGTGTCTTTCATGTCATGAGGCTAGTGACTTGTTGCAAGATTTTGCATGATAAATTCCAAGTTACATAAGATGAGTGAGAAGGCTTGTATAGCTATAAGTTGTTATGGGGTAGGATGTAAGGTTGTGCATTTACTAATCATGATTGTGAAGAGTAATACATTTTACATATGGGCCAATAGAGGCATCCCTAAGCATAAAATGCAGGAATTCAACAATAAACATGCAAGAGAAAGGGAAAATAATTTCTTTATAAATCTTTGAAGCTCAAAAATATTAGTTAGTTCACCATTCACTTTTATCATTGTTGAGACATCAAAAAAGAAAACATTTACTTTTATGCAAAATATGTCTTGAAACCCAAAAGTCTTTAACAACATATCAATAAATGGTTGTTCAATCCTATCATATGATTTTTCAAAATCTAGAAGGGTCATACATCCATTATAGTTAGTAGCTCTAGCCCAATACATTTCCTCTCGAATGATTACAAAGTTATCTAAAATATACCTTCCTATCTACAAGCCCTTTTTCTTTAAGTAAGATATCATTTCAAAGAAACGGGGCAATTCTCTTAGAAATAGTTTTTCGTAGAATTTTATTAGCCTCTATTAATCGACTTGATAAGAATATCCATATTTATATAATAGTTAAATTAACTCCCATCTTGATATCTGGGCCCAAATACCTCACTTTGATAGCTTCACTATAAACCCTCAATATCTTATGGGAAATCCACTCCTTATTGGATTTTTATAATTCTATTGGAAAGAAACCCACACCACCCTTATCATATTTTTGAGAATCAATAAGCAATACAATTTTATCTAACGAAATATCACTTTTAAGGGATGCAACTTCACAAGTAGAGTTTTTTGGGGGATGATTCTAACATACAATTTCCTTATTTTTCTCAACTTTTAGGATAGAATGATCAGAGGCAAATTTGGACTAGAAGGAATTTTTAATATAATTAATATATTAAGATACCACTCTTCCAATATCAATATATCTAATATTTTCTTTAACATATTTATCTTTTGAAATCCTAGAAAAATATTGGTTTCTTTATCCTGCAATTTGAGCTAGTTAATTCTTGACCTAGTTTATGCCCCTTGATCTACATAGTACTAAATTAATTTATGTTAGTGTTTGATTTGTACCATATCATCGTGTAGTGAAGTATTATAATTTCCTTTTTTTAGATTTTGCTCAAAATTAATGAGTTGTTTCAGAATATTTCTAACATTAATTAAACAATTAATTTAAGCCACTAATTTAATTAAAGCTCCTAAATTAATTACCTCCCTAAATAAATAACCATTTAATTAAAATACCACCTTTTAATTAAGTTACTAGACCATAATTAATTAAGATATAGTAATAATAATAAAAATCCTATTAATACTAAGGAATTTAAAAAAAATCATCACTTTTAATTATCAAAACTGGTAAACAGAGCTTGAATCAATTATAAAACAAATGCACATTTTTAAGTGAGGAGTGTGGTTTTTGAAAGGTCAAAGGTGGGATGAGTGGGTAGCCAAGATGGGTGAGGAGACAAAAATGGGCTCATATATGTGAGGTCGAGTTGAGGTGGAGGAATACAATGAGCTCAAGGTAGCCCTTGGTGAAGCATAGGTCAACTGGAAAGGTAAAGGAGAAATGATCTGGGGAAGAAGAGATAAGACTCGAATGACTTGTAAAGATCAATGGTGTTACCACACAAAGACTATAGGAAGGAGGTTACATGGAACATGATGAATTCAAGTGTTTAAATGGGAATGGTATGGATCCACAGGACATGCGGAGGGGCAAGCCAACAGTCCAAGAGTTTCTTGTCCTAGAAGTATAGTATGAAGGAAATATATGGTTTGGATGAACGTGTTCAGGATTTGTAGGGTTCGAGCAGTAGGGTGAAGCCAAGTCCAACAGAGGAGCAAAGGAAAAGTAGGGCCAAACAAATTCCAGAGGCTGATATGTAGAGAGCTCGGATACAAAAAGGTTGGAATCAAATGGGGACAGGGCTCAAACACGGGCTGAGGATGGGAGTAAGAAGACAGAGGGCGGAAATAGGCTCGATGAGTGAAGCAAAAGCAATCAAGCAAAGCAAGATGACTGATACCAAGGAGGCCAACACAAATCCCAGACTCAGCATATAACAATTGACTGGTGTTAAAAACTTGAACTTACAGGAGCTAATTTGCAACCAAACTAGACTCAGTTTTTTAGTAGAGGAACTCAAGAAGAGCTTGATCTAACTCAAATGAGTCAAGTACCAGGAGTTTTTGAACCAACTCACCTTCGTAGAAAAGATTGCTTAACTCAGATTGTTCAAAAATGAAACTTGCCACCAAGAACTCAACTCTACCGAGCTTTCATGTTGATAGTCTTTCATGTAGCCAAGGGTTTGGTGAAAACAATTCACTGTTTTTAGCCTCACCTAAGCTTTACAAGATGCTACGACCGAGACATGAGGAGAAAATGTAACATTATAGATGGTAAAACAAGTAGGGAGGAGGCCTTTTTTCAAACTAGTCTAAATACAAAAATTTTAATTCAATAATTTTTTTCACTAGACTTTATACATGTAAAAGATAATATCTGATAAAACCATAAAAAGACACTTCAACCATTACATGATTCTATGAAGAATCCCATTCCTCTTTATAGATTTAGTTGCAACTAGCTAGATGATGGCTGAGAAAGTAAATGAATACCTGCAAGATGCACAATAACCTATTTAGACAACAATCAAACTTTTGAAATAATATGATACTTTTAAAACCAGTTAGCATAGCATTCCAAAAAGGTGTAGTTTTAAAATAATTACTAATCATTAAGTAAGCATTTCCAACAGAAATTAATGATGCCAAAAGTCCATTTCATGGAACCATAATTCAACATGAGTGCACGTAGATTAAATGAGAATCAACTACTTTGATACCAAGTTGAAATATTATTCTATAAGGATCAATACAAAATCTCATGTACATTGAAGAGGTTACACTTCAAATGGTGACATGAACACTTCAAGTAATCAAGTAAGAAATAAAATCATAAAGGAAAATCAAGTATGCAAGAATAGGTCTACTCATTCTCATAGATAAAAATAAAATAGTATGTATATGACTATTGTGTGACTCTCGTGCATGACATGTGGACACATGAAACCCTAATTAGGTTGTTTAATCCCTCCTAAACCCTACACAACATCTCAAACAAAAAGATATGCTAAGGTGGCTACAAAAAAGTAACATAAAACACTAAACTAGTATTAAACCAAATAAGGTTAGAAATAAACCCATATTACAATACCATATGAGCCTACATCACAATGGTAAGAGGTAAGCCAATAACCACATAGCTAACAGACATAATGATAAGGTGTCATAAATAGATAGAAAATGAATGGTTTGAACTCTGTGGCCTTTTGTGCTAATTGGAATGTGTTCCCTGTATCCCATATTCTCCCATGATTGAATACCTATCCCTTCACATTGAACAAAAACCCCATATCTACCCAATGCGATAATAAAAATATGACAATATCATTTGTATAAAATCAATCATCCATAAATAGTCATGCCTACAACACAATATAAAAAAGAATGATTCATATGCATAGTAAAAGGATAAATGACCATTAATCCCATATGAATTCAATAAAAATACATGATCGAGATCAAAACCAGCCATGATATCATCTCAATCAATATAATCGATCAATGAAAAGTAGCATCAAGTGCCCCATAAACAACATGTCAAGTGGAGTTAGCATCTTAGTGCTAGTAAATAATAATATCATGTAGTAATGGTGCATCAAAATAATAAAATATATAGATAGTGTCCTTGTCAAAATAAATAATCTAGATACATTGAGTCCAAATAGCTCAAAATAGGAATACATAAAGAGGTGGGCACTACATCTCCCTCCCCTAGGATTTGATTTCCTCTAGGAATTCACTAAAAGAGGTAAGGATATTGGGCCCACATTGGTGTCACATCCTCCCAAGTAGTTGTGATCTCATCTTACCTATCCCACTGGACTCTAACCTAGTCCAGGTGGCACCCTTGAAGGGTCACTATCCTATGCTCCAAAATACGCATAGGCTCCAAAGTTCGTTTTCCTTCATCCTCCACTTGTAATGTCGACCAATCTAAAATATGAGTTATTTCTAAAACACACTTCTGTAATACTTGAGACGTGAAACACTTAGTTTGCATGGGATGTGCATGGTGAAAGAGCTAAGTGATAGTTATTTGGACCAATAAACTCTAAAATGTTTAAAGACCCAACAAAATGAGGGGATAACTTCGATCCCTTTCCATAACCGATTGGAATGTTGTATAGAAACACCATTAGAAAAAAAAATTCACCCACAAGGAAGTTATGATCTACCCTCTTCATATCATCATATGCCTTATGGCATGCACAAGCCTACTCTAAATTTTTTTAAATTAGAACAACCTACTTCTCTATATCTTGAAGATAAATGGTACCATGAATAATCTTATTGTCTAATCTATCCCAGCTCAATCATTTCCTACAAGGTCTCCCATATAATTTCTAATACGGTGTCGTGCCAATATAGCTGTGAAATACATTATTATATACAAACTCACCCAGATATAGATAATGCTCCCAATTTTTTTGTTGATCCATCACATACATATAAAGCATGTCCTCAAGCACCTAGTTCACCCTCTCTATCTGCCCATTTTTCTTAGGGTTATACACTGAACTAAAATTAATTTGAATCCCCAAATTTTTCTAAAATGAATTCCAACACTCATAAGCATAAACATATCCATGATAAAAAAAAATTATCATCTTAGGAATACCATATAACCTCACCACATCATCCATGAAAACCTTTTTAATGGAAACTATATTATAAGAGACCTTCATAAAAAAAAATGGGAAACCTTGGTCAACTTATCCACCATCACTATGATGGCATCATGATGAAACAATGAAATGGGAATACCAACAATAAAATCCATGGACACCACGCCCCACTTCCACTCTGGAATATCATGTGGGTAAAGAAGGCTTGCAGGGTGATAATGTTTGTCCTTCACCCTCTCGTACTCAAGATGATGGGCTATGAAATATGTATATCTCGGTGACCCTCAGGCTAGAAGTATAATTGTCTCAAGTCTACATGCATATTCTTAACCCTAGGGTTAGCTATCTATAAGGCTCAGTGTGATTCTAAATGAACAAACTTGCACAAACACATGTGCCAAAACTGTATGTGAATTCTAGATGACCCTTTTGGAAGTATGTTGTTATCCCATAAGGGAAGCATGGAATTGGATCAAGATCATGAAGATCTTGGTCATAGATTTTCTCATATAAGAGATGGGATTATCTTTAAGTATAAAGGATTAGTTCCTTCATTAGAAGATAATTTTTCTTTCTTAATACATTTGTTTATCAAAAAAATAAGTGCAGGTTATTGCACATATCATTAAGTGATCTTGCCTTGAGTTTTTCAAAGATATAGAAAGATAGTGGTATTAAATTAGGAGTGAATGACTTGGATCTCCAATATGATCCTAGTTCCAATAGGATATTTCCCTGTATTGAAGGTATCAGTTTAGGCCCTATCATCGATAATGATAGTTTTGAACACTTTACATCAGTTTCTAAAGGCTGAAACTATGGCAATATGTATTTGTCTTCTAATGAGTGTGTGTTTATTTACCAAAAGAACTAGGTCTAAATGTTTGCACTCCTTTTATTTTTAATGGATTAATTGAGCATGATTCTTCATTGGATTTCACAAGGTTACATCAATAGAATTTGTATATCGATGGAAATATTTTGTGGTAAAAAAACCATTTCCCTTCATTTTAAAAATAATATTTTTGCTTGGAGGTAGAAACCCACCTATTGTCTATTAATAAATTTTCATATGAGAGGAGCATCTCCCCTTCAGGAGGGGATGCGGCGGGTGTCGTTGTGACAGATTTGAAAGTTAATGAATGTGTCAACTATTGTCTCAATGATTGCTTTGACATTAAGAGAATTTGGTTGAATGGATACTTAGCTAAACATGAACAACAAGAGTATATTGAGCATTTTGAGACATGCCTGAGCTTTCTAAATTCTTTGTATTCTGAGATAAGTAAGGAAGATAGAAATGGTTTCCAATACATTATGTCTGTTGAGTATAATTTGTGTGTTTTTTTGTTAATGATCATTTCATTTTAGGTTTGGTTAACAATATACGATAAAAACAAAATGGGGTTCTATTACAGGGGGCCCTACCCTCAAAGATATATATACGTACAAAAAGGGAAGGTACAAAATATTATATTATAAATGGGGAAATGTCCATCACTTTATCCAAGAAGGTTGGAACGGTTTTTAGTGAGTAAGAAAATATTAGATAAATAGAGGCTTAAATCTGATTGCAATGTAGCAGTAAATGAATAAGTAATTAAGTACACAATAAGACCCACCAAATTAAGCTAAAAATTATGAAACCCTAGCTGCAAAGAAGGGATAAGAAGACTTAGTTGTTTCATAGCCAAATCTGAACTATGACCAAGTGATGACTAATTGAATAGATAGGGATAAGTGTCATACAGAGAATCAAAAAAATGTGTGAACTGACAATCTTCCTAGACTGTGTCCTCTAGAAAGGGTCAGGGATTCCTGTGGGCACTATAGACCATTACTGGGCACCTGTTACTACCAAAAATATTAGAAAACCATCTTTGACTAGTCCCAATGTGTTTGTTGTCTTTTTCCTTTGGTCACTAATATGTCACACAATGATCACTAAGGTCACTAAAAACCTATAGTAAAATATTGACGTGTAAAACCCTAAAGAGTGCATCAAATCCCAAAAATAAAAGAATGCAAATGAGGGGTCCAATTGTCCTCAGTTTTCAAACAAGTGATTTTACGGCTGAGCGTTGTAATACATTTCATACCTAATTTAGTTCTAGGTATGTGTGTGTAGAATTATGCCCTAGGTGGCTCTTATGCATGTCGCACTTAATAGAGAGAAAATAGATAGATGTAGAATATGTAAGTAAATGAGCGAATGGAATAGAATGAACTTCCCCTCCTATGAAGTGTATGCAGAAGAATGCAGTCCCTTTCCCTAGAATGGATGCTTGAATGCTCTTGAATAGCATTTAGATGCAACCTTAGGTGGTGATAGCTAATTCTTAGTGCTTGGTCCCTTATTATGATCACATAAATTTATATTTATATGATTCCCTTACTTGAGTTTCGTAATTAACCTTGAAAAGTTTGACTACCAAAAAGATAAGATGCTCAAATGGCTAGAAAGGACCTAAAATATGTGATTAAAGTACAATGAGGTCATGAGCGCTCAAAGGGGATGGGGGTACCTGGTGCTGGCATCCTGGATGAGAAATGTCCAGGTGTGAAAGAACAAACTGATCTAGAAAGAGTGTGAGACCAAAAGAAAGAAAAGATGGCCAAAGACATGGGTTAATTAGTAATTTTCTTACTTAGGAATCATATGAATAGTAGTATGCAATCAAGATTACATAGTTACCCAAAGTGCTTGATTTTATGTCTAAATTTCTCCCATTTTATTTTGTTGAGAAAATTCTTGATAACATAAATTAAATAAGATATGCATACCTAATAACCATGTAGATCGATCAAAAAAGTGTGCTGAGAGATAAGGAAAGGCGTGAAGTGATAAAAATGTGGAGCGTGGAAACTAGAGAGGAGAAAGTGTAAATCATGACGATGAATGATGAAACTAGGGAAGAAACGCGTGTAGAAGTCACCATTGCACCTGTTGTTGATGTCGATTGTTGTTAATGTGTTGTTATTGATGTTGTTGATTTAGGATGATTTTGACTACTATTTTCCATAAAGACAGACCTGCAAAAGAAAATAATGATCAAGTAGTCAAATATCCATGTATATGATCAAAATGTGTAAAACGTATTTAAGAAATCATGTAAAATGTGAAAATGTGAAAAAGGAACATGTGCACCTGATCCGTGATGAGAAAAAGAGCTTAGAAAATACCTTGTAGATGATGTAGAGGAGCACATTTTTTGGGCAATCTCATGCCTACTTCACAAAATGTGAGTTTTTTGGGAAATATCACACCAAGAACTAGAATAAGTGTAGCAAGAAAAGTATGGTTTCATCCTCCAACCTTTAACTGCTTCCCAATGTGTATAACACCACTACATATGGTGTGTAAAAATCTGATCCGGTTCGAATAATTATGATCCAATGTGGAAGTAGAAAATGTTGTAAGGTGTATGAATGCCAAGTGTTAAGGACTATATGCCCTGTAAAATCCACTGTGTGAAGTGTTGTAGACTGTGTTGCACTTAAAGATGTTGTGTAACTACTAAGGTTCATTTTAAGAAGCCTATGGCAAATAGGAGGTGGAAAATACTTAGCGAATATACCTCGAACCACTTTCATCGAAAAGGAAAATTTTCCAGGATTTCAAATTCAAATTTTTTCCTGTCATTTTCTTAATGGGGATCACTCAACATTTTTTTGGCTTTGAGTGACAACAAGGCTTGTTGTCGTGTGACAAAAAGGCTTGTTGTGAAAAAAACCTTGTTATCACCCGACATTAAAAAAATGTTACATTTTTTCAACCATCTGCAACCCCTTTATCGCTCATCAACAACACTCATTTGTTGCCCACATGTAACCCTCCCTTTTCATGCGTTAATAACCCTCTAGTCACGTGTTAACAACCCTCTGGTCACACGTCAACAACCCTTTGTTCGTGCATTAGCAAACCTCTAGTCATGCATCAACAACCCTTTGGTTATGTGTTAGCAACCATCTAGTCGCGCGTCAACAACCCTTTAGTCACGCATCAACAACCCTCTATTCATGTGTCAACAACCCTCTGGTCGTGTGTCAATAACCCTCTTTTCATGTGTCAACAACCCTCTTTTCGTGTGTCAACAACCCTCTGGACATGTGTCAAAAACCCTTCGGTCACACATCAACATCTTCTCTGGTCGTGCGTCAGTAATAATATATTGTTGCTCGTCTGGAAATGAAAATCTTCCTTGTCGCATGTCAGTGACACTTTCCTATTACAAGTTTGCAACAACTAGTCTGAGACTTTGATCCACACTTTGTCTACTTGTAATTTATAAGTAATTCAGATGGTACCTCAGTAAGTTACTAATATACTACTAGGCAAATTACCTAGGTTTTAATAAGAGTAGTTTTCAATGGTAGGTGAGACCAACCCCTATAAAAAATTATACTAGAAATTTTAGGTGAATAGTACACTGACCTACTCTAAAAAATTCACCTTTTCAGATTTTCCAAAAATGGAATATTCACCAAATTACAAATATTCACCACTAAAAATATCCCTGGTAACTTCCCCTTGGTCATAGGCATCCAGGAAGGGTCAAGGACACTCAAGTGTTACTATCTAGGTCTAATCGCTAGTGTATGTGTTGTGCTAAGGACCCAATTCAGGATCTGATCCATGTCTGAAACTAATGACTGTGTTATACCGGTACTGAAATGTGTTGTGTGATGACTGTTGTTAACCTTAAACGTCAACAGTAGTGTGAGGGTTAAGAATTTTACCCTTCTTTTAAGGATGTGTAAGGGAAAAATAATCTAATCTAATTTGTGAACAGAAATAATGTAAAATCACATGACAACTTTACTCCAAACATTAGTCTTTATTCATGTCTCAAAATGGATTACATTAGTCTCATACACACACATATAATCTCTCTGTATTTCTTATATCTTAACTATTTCTTACTTGAGGCACACATTTATTTTCTCTTAAGTATCATATATCTAATGTATCATGTGGTACACCATATGCATTTGATTAAGTATAATAAATATCCTTCCTAAAAAATAATCAAAAGACACTTCTCTTGGTCATGCCTTTGTTGGCTTCTGCCTTGCTCTGTTTCTATTTGTCTTTGTTCCGTAACTTTGGTTTAGCTTCCATGGCTTTTTCCAATGTACCGTAGCTTCTTCTATCTACCACGTTTTTCCTCATTTTGTGTGGCTTTCTAAAGGCTTCCTTATTTTATTCGTGGTTCCTTCCTTCGTCTCGTGGGTTTCCTTTATTCTGTGGATTGTTCCAAAACTTGATCAAGAACCCTGTCAACATCATCCCCCAACTTTAAATGTTGTCTCATCCTTGAGACAACCAAGAAATGAAAAACGCTTTCTTCCTTTGCAAAATTTTCATAATTTTATTTTATTTTATCTTAATGATACATTTGCATCAACCTCTAGAACTTATACGTCTAGTGTAAGGAGAGGTTTCCTCACATGACTCACCTAACTGGATTTATGGGATGCCACCTTGAGGAAACATAAGCATCAACCTCCAGAACTTAGACATCTAGCGTAAGGAAATTTTCCCTCTCTCGAATCGCCCAACTAGATTTATGGGAAGTCATGTTTACTCTAAGTATTCTTCATGGTATAGTTTGGGGAATGTATTTTGTAATCTGAGGAGTGATGGTATTCTCAAAATTGTACCACAAATATAGATGGGTGTTAATATCTTGTATCCATTCCTGAAGTTATGAATTAGATTGAATCAAAGGAAGGATATCTAAAGGGGAATCTTTGATATTATTTGACTAAACCTTTTTTGTGAGTTTATGAACTCTTGTTACATTCTTATTAGTACCCTTTCCATGGTGGTGCTACAATATTACATGTATGTGATCTTTTCTATCCACTTTTATTGTTTAGTTTGATATTTTTCTATGATTTCTGCAAGTTTTCTTCGTTGAGTTCCATCCTTGTATTTTTTGATATCATATTTTGTAAATTCTAGATGTATTTGTTGTTCTAGTTTGTCTAGTTCTTCTTTTTCTTATTAGGTCACATGTTTCCACCTTATTATGTATGCATAGTATATTGTGGCATTGTTGAGATCTATCTCCAATTTATTGAAAATGGCTTACATATCCTTCCTTCATTTTTTATTCTCTAGGACTTGTGGTTGTAGAATATACTCTTTATATTCTTTGATGGCTTCTTCTTTCTCTCTCTTTTCTATCTTTTTCTTTCGTTATCTTTCTATTTGCTTCCTCTTGTTTCTTTACTTCTTATTTTTCTACTTGTTCTTTTTTCCTTCTATCTCTTTCTGTTTTCTTTCTCTCTCTCCTCTTCTTCTTTATTTTGTCTTTAGATTTCTAGTTGTTATTTTTTATTTCTTTCTGTTTCTTCTTCTTCTTTCTTCTTTATTTCTGTGTACTCTTCTTCTTTCTTCTTTCTTTCTTCTTCTTTTTCCCTTTTCTTTACATCCTTCTTTTTCTTCTCCTCTTTTTCTTCATCTATCTGTTTTTGTTCTGCCATATCCTTTTTCTCCTTTTCTTTCATTTGTTCTTCTTCCATCTTCTTCCTCTCCTTTACCTTTTGTTTATTCTCTTCCACTATTTTATTTTTTTCTTCTTCTTCTTTTCCTTTCCTTTCTTATTCTTTTTATTTTTCCTTATTAATTTCATATTCCTTTCTATTATTTTCCTCTAGTTCCTTTTTCTTTGTTTCCTCCTCTTGTATTTGTTTTTTTGTTTTTCCTCCTACATTTCTATATATTCCTCTTCTTGTTTCTTATGTTTTGTCTTTTTTTGTCCTTTTATTTTTTCCTCGTCTTTTTCCCTTGGATATTCTCTATTTTTTTCTTCTTCAGGTGTCTTCACCTCCTCTTCGTTCTATTTTCTTGTTTTATTAATAATCCTGATTAACTCTTCTAACTTATCTATGTGGATTTGTTTTGTGATTGTCTTCTTTTTCTTTTGTTTTAATTGTTTTCTTATTTGTTTAAGAACTTGCAATCTATATGCCTCATCTATGTCCACTTGTATTTGTATTTCCTTTAATATTTCATGGGAGAGGATCTAGATTATATCCACTACTAACAAACCAAAATTTTCCATTTAATGTATGATAGCTTATGTTATGGCCAATTTTTTTATTCTCGGACTTACTTCATATTATTGTGCCACTTGGGAAACACAACCCTTAGTTAAACATACCTTATAGTATCAATAAGCAAGCTTAGATAATGTTGTTTGTTCCTGCAGTTTAGCTTCTCCTGAAAAATTTGGTCCCAGTTCTTCCTTTGGTATTGTTTGTGGTGAAGATGGGTGGGAGGGAGTGTATTGTTATTCTGATTCATAGATTTTTACTTATTCCTTTGAATATTATTCTTCTTCTTCTTCTTCACTGCCCTATGTTTCTTTCAATTTTATTTTTGATGGCATTGCCTTTTCGCATTTTGTAGTGGGGCTCGAAGAAATTATCCCCTTGTTTTTCCTTCTTTTATATGTTTTGGGTCTTGATTTTCTTGTTTCTTTTTTTCCATATTTTTCTAGATACTTATTCTTGTATTCTTCCCAAGTTTCTTTGATTATTTCATTAATATTTGGCGGCACTAGTTTTCTAGGGTCCAAAGGAAGATTTCTTATTGCTTGTATAGATGTGGTCACCAATTTATCTGAGCCTTCGTAGGGTAATAGTGGTATATGTGATGTACGTGGAATAAGGGGTTTGAGAAAGGTATAATCTACATCGACAATGAAGATGAATTTATTTTCGTATCTTTCCACAATTGTTTCAAATACCCTAGCTCTATTTGCTACAAGATGTTTGATCCTATTTTTTTATTATTGATAAATGGTATTAAAGGGGACCATACCCCATGGAAAAAAAGGCTAAAAATATAGATAGAACAATAAAATTATAGTGGTTTTTTGATATGTGGGGTCCACACCCCAACAAAAAAATCCTAAGAGAGCTAGATAGAATGATGAAAAACAAGGCAGGGGTAGACTATCAATAAGAAGCCCAACAACAACCAAAACATAGCTCAACAGGATTTGTATAACCACAAAAAACCCACAGCGAGACAAGATAGATCATGAGACAAGAGACAACTATTTAAGGAACTCGTTAAAAAACTTCTCAACATCCACCAATGCCTTGTAAAGGTTGAGAGCAGTTTTCTTGTCCGGGTCCTAGCTGATCACTATTAAGGCCTTCTTATTGGCTTTGCCATATTTTCAAATGTCCTCTTAAATGGAACTGATATCACATATCTTCTTTACTTAGACGTGAATGAAGTAAATAATATCTTTATGCATAGAGAGTTAGTTGATTTTCTTGTTGACAATCTACTACATTTTTTCTTCCATGGTGTAGACACCAAAATTAGGTCACACTCCCCTTGGCACCCCATCAAATAACCAACCCAAACATATTCACTTAACCATAACCCCCTCCACACCACATTAATATTAATTTAATTTAATTAATACCCATCCTCACAATATTCATCATTTAATTACAGTAATTGACCTAATTTCCACCTAACCCAGACACCTCATCCAGCCACCTCACCCTAGACCTATTCTTGGCATGTTTCCATAACTAACTAGGACCTAATCTTACTTTCCTTAATGAGCTAAGATTTGGTCCAACCCTAAAATCAAATCCTATAATCTCTCTAACCACATTACCACCCATTAGAAGGGAAGCTTTCATTCTAATCCGTGAGAATAAACTAACTGGGCCAAAGAAATTAGAAAGATCCACCCATTTTAGTAAACCTAGGGAATCCCACCTTAATCGACACCGGTCACACCTAAACTAACACCGGTAACCTGGACCCATTGTTGGTTACCATTTATTCATCCAAACAACCTTGTTTTTGGGTTGACACATTTTGAGTGCAATAAGATGAGAAGGGAGTTGCATACAAGCAGAACCAGAGTCTTTTCACGCACCCAAGCATCCATAGCCAACACTAGGACACATCCAAAAGCATTGGCACTCATGGTAACATTATGGGAAGTGTCACCACTGCACCAAACTCTGTTCCATCAATTGATCAATAGCCATCTCCATTCAGCCATCAAAACCTACATCACAATAAGTACATCACTACCAACATTGTCTATTTTTACATAGTTAACTTTTATCATTTCTTGTCATTATTTTATAATTTACATGTTCATTCCTCCATTGCTTATTAGCTTGTAATTCAACCACTTCCCTTACCCACACACCCAAATCATCGTTCTGACCTAATATCCATTTCTAAGCATACCTGAGATCTCCACAGACCTTCTCATCCACTCTTCCAACCTCATTTGACCTCATATCAGCCCTTTCCATTTGATCTATTTGAGTTTATTTTACCTCGACCATACGGACGTCAGCTATCCACAATCATCATCAGTTCTACCTAAACCAACATCGGTCTCTATGTTTTATACCTTGACCAAGAAAAGACCCAACAATCATCTCACCAGTTGACCTAAACAACCCAGAATTAGACCCTGATTAGTCCCAACACCCTGACAACCACCTACCTTTCTGATCTGACCATAGCCTATCATGTTATGTTTAGATTTTCTTATTGTACTTAAATGAGAAACCTAAATCATATCATCTATATTAGGATTTTATTTATTTATGGCATTAGATTGTTTTAAACAGTGGATTTACAGCCATCTAAGAAGTATCACACTTCTCGTAACTAGCATACACTAGGCAGTCCACTATCATATATCATTTAACTATATTTTGTGGTATTGTTTTCTATTATAGGTAGTTCCTCCTAGCCAAAAATAAGTTCTTACAATCGGCATTGGATTGAGAAGTCATAACGTGTGCAACAACCATCAACCAACCCATTTAACAGGTATTCCTCCTAGCCCTTACCCTTATCGATTTCATCATTTTGAAAACGTAAAGAAAATGGTGAAATATTTTGGCATGCCCAGTGGGACCCATCAGGGGTTCTATTGCATTTTCTTCATTCCTAGGCAAGATTTGTGTGTTTTTTTCCCTTCAAAATGCTTACACATTAATCTTCTCTTCTTTCTAATTACTCTAAAGGATACATTTTCTTTTGGTGCATTTAAAAAGAACCATTCTTCTTGATTTTTGCATTTAGTGAAAGAGCATACACTAACCTATTCACCATTTGTGTCATTGAACATAATATTTTGATTTGGGCTTAAAATTGGTTGCATTGCATTCTAATTTGTTGCATTTAGCTCACATTAAAATGAGGGAAACCTATCTGCTGGAAGTCATGCTTAGCTGATGGTTGACACAAAGAATCATAGAAAGAAAATTATCTCTCTGTGTCTTACCAAACTTGCACAAATTTGAAATATACACATCTTTCTTAAACAACATATTACACGGGAACATCTATCTGCAATCACACGATCAGATTGGTAAGTACTCCCGAGCTCGTTGCCTCTGTCGAGTCATCATATGAGAGGATGGCCCACCCCCACCATAGCATACCTAAAATCTCTCCTTTTAGATATCTTTCTTCATAGGAAACCTTCCTCACAAAAAAATCTATTCAAAAATTCATAAGCCAGCCTTATAAATAGCATCAGCTCAATACATTAAAAATCACTTGTTAGGAGTGTGTTTTTAGTGTTTGATTGATGTGCATTTTGAGGTGTGAGGATACACTTCTCCATTTTTTATTCTATTGCCTTACACACTCCAAAATCATAGTTGGATTATTTTGACTTCCTATAGGTGTGTTAGGAATTCATTGCATCATGTCTAGACCTTTGGGTTGGTGGTTTATCTCATTAAAACTCATAGCAATCCATATTTCTACATATTTCAAGTTTTCACAGTAACTGACATTGGTTACCCCTGACTGGCATCAGTTTTATCTTAACCGACATCGATTTTCTATTATTTTAGGTTAAATTGCCTAAAAGAGGCCTTATTTCATTTTCTTCACTGTCAGAGTTCCTGTGAGTCCCTATACTCTCTCTGCTTTGGTCAACAGTCATTATTGAGATTTTTCATCTGACCATCAACAATATTTACTTCATTTGATAAAATTGTTCCTGTTTCACAATAACTGACCTCGGTTATCCCTTAACCGGCATCGGTCAACCTTAACTAGCATCGGTTACTATATGTACCCAAAATTGTAGGGTACTACGCTGCCAGAACAACGTTACACGTGCCCTAATGATGATATAGGTCTCCTCGCAAGGTGTTCGGCATCTGAAAAATCTCTCCAAGTACGCATTAACATCCCGTATGTCCCGCTTAGCCCCTGTGTGCTTTTTTTTTCTCTTCTCCCCTCTTTTTCTTTGCGTTTTGGTCTTCAGTTATGAAACTACCACCCCTCATGGGCAGCGGTCTCATGACCACCACCCAGGCAAGGTGGCGGTCCTATAACCGCCACCCTGCTTAGGGTGGTGGTCCTTCACACATTTTTTAGAATGTTCTTTTTAACGCGACTCATGTAAAATTTCAATGTTTACCATCTTTTTTTCATCTGCCTTTGCTTGTATTTATGATTCTAGTTCCCTGGAATAGTGTTTTTGCATTGTTTATGGTTAAAGAGTTCAATTTGGTTTTCACCTTTGGGTAAATGGGAATTCTATAAATAGTTGGCTTGTGTTTAAGCAAAAGGCACCTCAAATTTTCCTCTCAATTTCTCATTTCAATAGTTTAGTCTTCCAGTTTTTCTTAGGAATCAATAGTTTTATTTGTTGCATGCATAGTTAGTGTTGTTTTGCTGTTTAGAAGCCACATAATCTTCTTGTGCTAATGCTGTCACTATTTCACACAATCAATTGGAGTAGAATAGTTTCATTCTCAGTCAGAAGCCATTAAAGTTATAGGTTTTGTTCGTCAAACAGGATAGTTTCAGGTTCTGGACGTTTTATGTTGTATGACTCACAATAAATCCCGCTAGGAATTGCATAAGCCAAGCTTTGTTCTCTTGTGTTATCCCTCTCCTACTCACATTGTATTCAGTCTACATCCTAAGTTGCCACTGTCCCAGTACCTACTTCTGTTGATGCTAGCATTACATGCTTTTCTATATTCATGTGAGCACGAAGGAATGAGGAGATCACACTGAGGGGACAAAGCCACACACAACCGGATTCGCCACTGTTATGCAAAATCCAGGTTCAAGCTATCAAAGTTCTAGTTAAAATATATCAAATAGAATAGTGAACCATTTCATTTCAGTTAATCTCACTTTTGATATTGCCAGGGAAGCTATGGGGATTGATAGTTTCTAAGAAACTATGATTCATTCCTCACTTCTGAGGTAGGATCGACAGTATTTCAAATAGATTAGATTAGTTATTTCATTATTTAGAATAGATTTCAGCTACACAGGAAAGTAGCTATACTCGAAAACTTTGTTTTAATTTCGTTATTAGTTTAGCTATCAATCTCTAGATCTTTTAAATAATTTCTCTTTCAATTTCGTTCAATAATTCATAAAAAACACAAAAATAGAGAAGTTATATATGTTGTAAACATACGTTACATAGTTAATTTTACTTTACTGCAGTTAGATTTACATTTTTTCTTTTGCATGACAATCACGGGACCTAGGGAGCCCAGAGAATACATATTCGAGCCAATAGTGCCTCAACCCAATCTTGTGGCAGCAATAACTGACGTAGATCAAAATCTCAAAATCCAAATCTTCCGAACAACAACAGAACTACAAGAAATTAGCTCATAATTAAGAGGATAAAACATAGAAGATGACAAAGCACATATATTTTGGTCAAACCAGCCAAACTACAAATTACCCTAGACAAATATCCACATGACTTTAAAAGGGTTGTGATCCTTTGGTCCCATAGCCAGACGTAGGAGACATTCTCACTAACATAGACACTAGCTTATGAATTCAGGTTGCTAGAATGCCTGTAAGATACTCTGAGAAGGTTGCACAACTTTTAGTTCTAAATATAGAGGCCGAAAAGGCATACGACTACTAGATATTATGAATTAGGGATTGATTCTGCGTATGACCATAGAAGGTCCACAACAACCATGAATCTACGGTTGTGATCCAAAGGTCTCATAACCCAATGAGTCCACAGGTCAATTAGACGTAGATGTTGGTTTATGCACATTGGTATTTAGATCCACTTTACTTCCACCAACCATTATCGCACAGTTATCCCTGTTAGACATAGTAGCTAACGAAGCTAAAGATTTCTGGACTAGACCAGATAATCACCCGTAGAATCCACTATATATCCATCATCCATCTTATGACCCTATCTGGAGACATACACGAAACAATCCCAGGTCATTTTCCCCATATCCCACAACCTATAGATCGGATCCCGCCAAAGCTCAATATTGATTGGAGCCTTTTAGTAGTCATCCTTGCCGATCGATCTATCACACTGATTCAGGTTAGGAGGGCCTTCATTGCCTTAGATTTGTAGATTCCATTAGTGTGTGTCGAAGACATAAGATACCCCAATTAGTTTTTCCATACCCCACATATATTTCATCCCCACCGGCTATCTCGGCATGACCTCGGGAGGTCGGGTGTGAGGAAGAGTTACCTGTAGATTCCCATGCTCTCTTGTCACTTTTCCATCGTACAAAATTGGTGCACCTGACGTGAATCAAATAGTTATTCCTCTTTTATTTCTTCCATCCACCTTCACTCTTTCCCATTATTCTGTGGGTATTCATATACCCCTTGAATATGTTAGGATTCGATGCATATGGCAGACCTCTCCTAGGTCTTGAAGCATACTCCGATCAACTGAATAGATTTCCATCACCCTCGCTCTCAGCATGGGGTGACCACTATTCAACAAACCAATTTTTAGCACAAACTCCACCTCAAAGGGCTAGATATAGTTTGTTTTTCCAAATAGAGGAGTTGGATCAGCTCACTCAAACATAACAACCAGAGCCTTCAGGCTCAAACAACATGACGTTTACAAGAGAATTTGGTTCATCTCCTCAGGTATTACTTAGACCACAAATTAGTAGACAATCAAATCCATATCCATTTTTAGATGATGAAAATTCAGTGCATTATGCCAGGAATGAACAACGCTCTCGAAGTATGTACCCACCTATAAGAAGTTTACAAACATGACACGAGGTATCGTTTCAAGAAAACACCTCCATGCCACTACCTATGGGAAATTCCCTCAATGAAACTTGGCAGGGCAATGATAAGTTCATAGCGGGGTACCACATGCCGATACAACCTCAGGATATACAACAAACACCACTAAGGAAAAATACTGTGACTTCACCAAATGAAGTCATCTCAACTTTAGTAGAAAAATTTAGAGGGTTAGAACTTGATCAAGAAATTCAAAATTTTCAATTCATGCAAGTAGGAAATTCCAATCCTCCACATCATCCTAGACAAGTAGACCTCCTTACAAGAATAGGAACATTGGGCATGCCTCCTCAGTATTCAAAATAAACACCAACTAGAACCACCGTTCCGGTGGAAAATAATACATTCCTAGGTAATACTCCTCCATACCTAAATATGTATTCCAAATCACCACAGGGAGACATCTTCTCCTCTCCTGGCATATTCGCTCAGCCACAAGGATTTCCTTATGCCCCTGTAAATGCATATGCTACACCGTACCAACAAACCATCCCACCTCCACTACCTCAGTAGGTGCCATTGATGGTCGAAACCTATGCGATAGGGACTTATTCAGAATATTTGAAAGATCCCTTAGACTTCACTATATGAAGCATCATGCTTCCAAGACCTCTTCATGATTTGCCCAATACAAAGGGGAAGGAGACTCGAATGCACACATTAAGGCCTATGCCACAGCCATTCGAGAACTGATCCCTTGGGATGGGGTTGTTGCCAAAATATTCCCCAAAAATTTAGAGGTCATCACCCTTGATTGGTATTACAGAATACCTGAAGCTTCCATCCATTCATTTAAACAACTTGTTTCAGAGTTCATCAAGGCGTTCGACATGAACAAACTGTTGAGAACAGGAATCAGGGAATTCTTGCACATTAAACTAGAACACAATGAATATGTTGCTCACTTCATCCAAAGATGGCGTACAGTCCTTTATTCTTCGGCAAGTGCTCCAAACATGGACCAAATGGAAATCTGTGATTTATTCCTTCATTCTCTCAGCAAAGAGGTAAAGGAAGAAGTCCAAAAGTTCCCACTAAGGACTTACGATGAAGTACTTGAGAGCACTCTCCAAATAGATCAAGCGGCAAGAGATAGCGGTCGCAAGACGTATGGAACAAACGAAAGGCTAATCATCCCCAACCAAAACACTATGAATTATCCTAACACAGTAAATGCCAATCAAGGACCTAAAATCCTTAACAAAAATCATGGCGTAACAACAGATGGAGTAACTGACCAAGCTAAAAAGGCCAATGTTGTAAATACTCCACCGCCGATTAATAATCAACGAAATAAAAACTTTACCCCAATAATCAACTCAATGGATTTTAATCATCCACAACAAAAACAACAACGATAGACCCAGACACAGGGTCAAAGTCAAAATTCAACTAGATATCGAAACCAAAACCAAAACCAAAACTAAAGACAACAAACACAAAACTTTAATAGTCAACGGTTTAATCAGAGTTTTAGATCACAATACGTGCCAAACCAACAACTAAGGAATTACAATCCCAACTCATATTGTGGTTTCCACAAAATTCGAGGCCACGACACTAAGACTTTCCATTATTACAATAAATTCATGCAACATTTTCCAGAGGAACAAAGACAACTTTTCATAGATATATTCTTGGCAGATCCTACAACACCTGTGCCAAATACTTTCATGGGAGTAGTCTCCCCTCAAAATTCTCCCCTCAAGATCTTCAACAATCCGCTCCCAAATCACAATAACAACAAATTAAATCCAAATGGGATGAAAAATAGTGTAATGATAGGAAACAATGATCATGAAACCTTGACTTCACTAAATCCACCTGTCACACCACAATTAGGAAATCAGCTACGACCCAAGATAGTCAGTTTGGTCAAGTTGGACACTGAGCTACCCATGGAAGCCGTAACAAGGACACGAGAGTATTCCTCTTAGCCAAGTCCAAGTTACCCGCTAGAAACAGATAACATTCAATAGCCATTAGTAAAACCTATAGTTTCCTATGATTTAATTAATGACGTAACAAAGACCTTCTCTCACATCTCCTTTTTGGACTTATTAAAGAACTCCCCTGCCCATAGGGATTCTCTTTTAGAATCATTAGGTTTAGGTCATTTAATTAACATCACTCCACCTCCCGAAACATAGGTAAACCATATAGACTTTGATGTCCACCCTCCGGGGCAGCCAAATAGGGATACCGAGTTTATATTTGACATAAAAAAATGCCAACAAACACTGAGATTACATGCAGAGGTGATCCAACCTTACATTTGAAATTGTGGGTTTATAAAAATTATGTTAAATGCATAATAATTGATGATGGGGGAGCAGTTAACATAGTTCCCTTCTCCTTCCTTCAAAAGCTAGGGTATGGAGAAACAAATTGTTCCATGACTCAGAATACGCTAAGAGACTATGATAGCCTCAAGGCCACTTTGATTGAAACTATAATACTACCAGTCACCTTAGGACCCAAAACAATCCTAACTGAGTTTTATACTATAGATTGGGAAACCAACTATAATATGATCCTCCGGCTGACCATGGAAACACCATATGAAGGCAATCCCTTCTACGTTATTTCAAGAAATAAGATTCCTACACTTGGGAAAGTTATTCGTAGCAAAAGGTGATCTGAAACCATTCGATATACACCTATCAGACTTGAAGAAAAGGACAGGAATTCACTCTGAGTTTGAACTCCCAACAAACCAACTTAATAAACCAACCGACGCAAAACTAGAAGAAAAGTTAGTACCTACAACAGAACTATAGACTACGAACCTAGTCAAGAATATCCCATCCCTCAAAGATGAGGCTAACATTGTAGAAACAATATCATTAGGAACTACAACAAAAATAGTCAAATTGCTAGAACAAGATCTACCAATTTTCCTACCATTTGATTCTGTAGGTATGGGATATACCCTAGGAGTTGGTTCTCTGCCAGCAGAAGAAATCTACATGGTAGAAGTAATTGAAGCAGAAGAGGTTGACATAGCAAATGTCCCTATTTCTCACGGAATGTTTCAGCTCTGCAGAATAGACTTGCTTCTATCCTATCATTCCTTTGAGAAATAGATAAGGGTTAGGGCTAGGAGGAATACCTGTTGAATGTTGAGATGGTGTGCGCGTACCGTAGAGAGAGATCAGATCGACTGCGAAGAACTCCTTTTTGTCTTGGAAGGACTACCTGCAAGTAAGAATACAAGACCACCAGATTTTAATTAGACAATAAATGAGGGAGCTGCCTTAGGCCCAGGAAATATAAAACTTCCTTTCGAAGGTGGTCAGTTCCCCTTTTAATACAAATTAACACAAATGATAACAAAGAAAGCTATTGCAAAATCACGATTTAGGTATCTCGTTACAAAGCAATAGAAGCTAAATTATCAATAATAAAGCGTCACGTTGTTTGTTCGGTTACTGGTCGTTGATACATTCAGGTTGAGTTATAGGGATAAACCAAACAGGATCTGAGGTTGTTAGGTGGCAAATAGGCGAGAAAAAGGTTTCGGGGTATAGGTCACAGTGACCGACGCTGGTCACTGGGTAACCGACCGCGGTTAGAGAACCGCTGCCGGTAGGGGATAAATGATACCGGTAGGGTCAGCAATCTAAGTGTTTCTGGATAGAGGTTGGTTGCAAGGTGATTGTGGGGTTATTAAGATTGGGGGATGGCTGAGGGGAATGATGGGAGGATAGGGAAGACTCAGAGTGTGGTAAAATGGCCTTTTGGGCAATATCAAGATGTATGGATGAAGGTTAAGTGCAGTATGTTGCTGATAGTAGATCTGGGAATAAACTTATGATTACTATTAATCAACAGGCTCAAGAAAATGGTGCTTAGAAACATATAAAACACTACTTACTCGTCCCTGATGTAGATGCAGGTTTCAGGACTTTAATGATGAAGATAGGACCCAAGTTGGATGATTTGACAATCCAAGATGAGTTATCTCCTCTTCTGATGCTTGGATGAGTGTTACTGGGCTATGGTTATTCAGTTGCATTCTTGGGCTTGATGTCCTTCTCTGCAAACTCTTCCTATTTCTTCCCTTGTCTCTGCTCGGCCAAGCAAAATTTGGATCCTTTCAATGATTTCTCCTCCTTTTTCCCGATCAAAATGAAAATCCAATCCTTTTTTTTGGTTGGAAGTGGTCATTTACGGGGAACCGATGGCAGTTAAGCAACCGACGGCGGTTGAGTAGGAACCGGTATCGGTCAGGTCAAAGTGGGCTATTTTTAGTAAAATAGCCAACTTTCCCTCCTTTTCTCCTGAGGGATTAGTTGCGGGCTTGGTCAAGTGACTAGAAGGTCGGTTTTGGGTGCGAGAAAGGGGTCATTAGTCATGGGTGTGGAATTGGACCAAGTTATAGGTCTTAATTAGGTTAGTTTAGGGTTAAGACTAGGTCATGATGAGGTGGTAAAATGAGGTGGCAGGTAAGGCGATGTGGATTTATTAATTATAAGATAATTAATAAATAATTGTGTAAGGTTTAGGTGGTGAGGTTAGGTTGCGAAATGAGATGCGGGGCACGGGGGGTCGTAAGACACAATTTTGGTGTCTACATTATCCCCTTGTTGTCGTGTAGCTTGTCTTGTAAAGCTGCACCGACAATAATAATAAGCGGTTACTCCTGTTAAGGGTATAGGTAATCCCCCTCAAATCTATCACAGATTGAGGTAGCGTGAAATCAGGGATAGGGTTGATAAAGGGTAAATGGTGTTGAGATGATGGTAAGATGGTGGGGTAGGTCCAAGGAAGCAGACGCACATTGAAATGCAGTAGTGCGACCAGGGTATATGATTTGAAGAGCAAACAAGCAATTCATAGGCAAAGGTCGATAGTTTATCCAAACAAGGGTGATATAATCCTGGTATCCAAGGCATAGGAAGTAGCTCCAGGGTATATAACGGGTAAGGTACAGGAACGTTTGGGCATGTTCGGCAGTACCAAATGGTTGGTTTGGTTGAGATAAACGTCACGGTCTAAGTCTAGGAAAAGTTGGTCGACTGATCAAGTCAAGGACCCTGATCATGCTAAAACATGAACATGTGAGCTCGATTAAACAAAAAGGTACATGATGGATGGATAAAATAAAACGTTGATTGTGGGTATGGTATTTAATTGGTGCGGCCTTAGGTTGGGCCAAATGGTTGGGTGCGGCCTTGGGTTGGGCCAAATGGGTTGGTTGCGGCCGTGGGTCGGGCCAAATGGTAGGTTACGGCCTTGGGTCGGCCAAATGAGTTGGTTACGGCTGCGGGTCAGGCCAAATGGTAGGTTACGGCCTTGGGTCGGGCCAAATAGGTTGGTTACAGCTGTGGGTCAGGCCAAATGGTAGGTTACGGCCTTGGGTCGGGCTAGATAGGTTGGTTGTGGCCGTGGGTCGGGCCAAATGGTAGGGTACGGCCTTGGGTCGGGCCAAATGGGTTGGTTGCGGCCTTGGGTCGGGCCAAATGGTAGGTTACGGCCTTGGGTCGGGCCAATGAAGTTAACAAAAGGTTGTCAACGAAGGTGGATATAGGTGATGTTGGTAGAAAGGGCTATTAGGAAATAAGGGCCGAAATTGGGGTAGAGGGGGGGGATAAACCGATATCGATTGTGTATGACCGATATCAGTTAGATGACTGATACCGGTTCCTTAGGGCACAATAAAACTGATATTGGTTACAGGTCAAAACCTATAAAAAGAAAAATACGGCCGGTCATTGTCACATTGTCAATTTGAAAACCAATTGGAGTTGTCTGAGGTGGATTGTTGAGATTGGAGCATTTGTTGGTTGAGGTGGCGCTATTTGAGTGGAGAATTGAGTGTTTAGTGGACCCTAGTGAGTAGGAGGTAGCAGTTGATTGGTGGAGGACCCAGCAGAGGAGAGTTTATAGCCATGGCACAGCCAAGAGGAGCAGGAGGTGCTGGACCAGCTGGACCACCACCACCCATCCCACCACGACGACGTGTCGTCGTACCGGTAGGTTCGAAACCCCTCATTGTGTGGATTTGAGTATATTATGTTGTATTTGGGTTTTCGGTAGGAATGTTAGATTTTGATAAAATAATTAATAAATGGAAATGATTTAAAAAAAGGAGAGGGTAGATAGGTTAAATAGGCCAAGGCGGCTGGGTGGGTAGGTTTTTGGGGTGTTTGGGCGGGTATAGAGGGAAAAATAGGAAAAAATGGATTTGGGGGGGCCGTGCGGGGTTCGGCTCCAGAATTTTACAGCGACTGATGTCAGTCGCTAAGCGACCAGCATCGGCCATGAAATTTTTGGTGGACCGAGTTTTATGAGTGACCAGTGTCGGTCGTATAGCGACCGGCATCGGTGAAGAGGACCGGTGTCGGTCATAAGTGACCGGTACCGGTCCTTAGTTATTTTTAATTTTGTTGGTTTGGGTTTTGTTGTTGGTTTGAATTTTTGGTTGTTGTTTGGGTGTTTTGGTATTATTTGGGTTGTGGTGGGGGTGTTTTGGTATTGTTTGAGTGTTTTGGTAATTTTTAGGTGTTTTGGTATTGTTTGAGTGTTTTGGTATGGTTTAGGTTGTTTTTTGGTTGTTGTGGCATTGTTTGGGTGTGTTGGTATGGTTTGGGTTGTGGTGGGGGTGTTAAGAGGGAGGGGGATATCGTAGAGGTTTTTAGGGTAAGATAGGTGGGTGTAGAGGGTATAAGTAGATGTTGTGATAAAGAGTAGTGCTAATGTAGTGAGTTGGTTTTGTAGGCACGTCAGCAGCTGACGATGCGGGATAGGATGCCCCCGCTGTTGAGATGGATGTGGCCACATGTTTCCGCAGCACAGTGGGGTATCATGCGTGAGGTGGGACTCGGCGGAGTCCAGCGATACAGAGTGATTGATAGGGATCACAGTTTGATGGTTGCCCTAATCGAGAGATGGGATCCGGCAACCAATGTGTTCCATCTCCCGACTGGAGAGATGACCATCACATTGGAGGATGTGTATCGCATCCTTCGATTACCGATTGATGGAGAGGCAGTCTTTCAGGTTGACGCTGAGACAGCCATGGACAACATCCTACACGTATTCGGGGATGCAGCTGTGCTACTGACATATCACAGCGCGAGTATCGCGTATGGGGATATGTACCGAGCCCACCGCCATGAGACACGGCTTGTCATGCTGATGATGATCGGGATCACCTACTTCACCCTCCCAGACTCAGAGGGAGGCCGCTTTTCACGGGTGCTTATGGGTGTGCTACATGAGATGGTGGAGGAGCACACATGTTATGCTTGGGCACCAGTATACCTGGTGCAGTTATACCGAGAGCTGTGGGGCTATCGCCGGATGAGGCGATTCGGGATTTTCTCGACGGTTTTACTACACTGTTGGGCATATGAGCATATCATATGCATTAGACCAGTAAGGCTGCCCCAGCAACCAGGGCCATAGGTCATCTATAGATACGGCTTTTAGAGGTGGTTGGGGGTCGTGGGCCAGCCACGAGAAGTGCTTGCAGGGCGGGACGTCACTTATTACAGACATATGTTAGAGGGCTTGACAGCATTAGATATTGTATGGAGACCTTATAGAGGTCATCACCCGCATGGAGGAGCCCAAGCATAGTATGCAGTGGATCCAATATACATTCTAGATAGCGGGATGGAGGTCGGGAGAGTACGAGTGGATACCCCTGGAGAGGGTACGACGACATCTTGGGTTACGACAAGATGAGCCACCTCCCTTCCCTTAGTATTGGAGGGATTATGTAGAGGCTCCATTACCTGCACCACATCCTATGGACCCAGATTGGGTTGCTAAGAGGCCGGCAGATGATACCGTAGATGATGTCGGCTACATAGGAGCATTTTTGATTTGGTGGGCCAGAGAGAGAGCTGCGAGGAGAGCACAGCCTGCAAAGCCACACTTGGCGGCTGTTAGAGTAGAAAGGGATCATCTCAAGGGCCAGGTACAGTTATTACAGGGGCAGCTTGCTACTGCAAAGGCACAGATAGGTGTCTTACAAGGGCAGCTAGCCCAGGCTCAGGTATAGTTAGTAGCACAGGTACCAGCACAGTGGTACAGGTACCAGCATAGGCACCAGCACAGGCAGAGGTACCAGCACCACCACCGGCACAACCACAGGCACCACCAGCGGCACCAGCACAGGCACAGGGGGCACTGGTATTAGGTGTCAGGGGACCAACCCCAGCACCTACGGTGGCTGGAGATCGTTATATGGAGGCTAGAGCAGAGGCCCGGTACTATCAAGATATTCTTGATGGTACCGGGGCTGATTATCATCCTTATGTGGCACATAGAGCAGAGACCTCTCGGAGCCAGAGATCTCAGGGAGGTGCAGCCACAGCCAGTGGGTCTGTGATAGGAAGGAGG
This sequence comes from Taxus chinensis, assembly GCA_019776745.2. Lineage (NCBI taxonomy): Eukaryota > Viridiplantae > Streptophyta > Pinopsida > Cupressales > Taxaceae > Taxus > Taxus chinensis. Next base: position 121,210,582 of record CM034153.1, on the reverse strand, counting down.
CGAGAGGCAGCACACGGACTAGCAGGCAGACAGGCAGAGGGCGATGGAGAGAGCTGAGGGGTCCCTGCATATTTTTGTATTGGTTCATTGGATATGGGCACCAGTCTGTGAACCCGGCTATGTTTATAGAGGCCTGCATGCCTAGATATTATCTATTCATTTATTCATTCATTCATTTATTATATATACCAGCCTGCGAGCCGAGTACGGGCTGTACAGTTGATACCAGCTTGTGAGCCGAGTATGTTTTTGATATGAGAGACTGGCCTGTGAGCCGAGTCGAGATTATTGACAGTTATTGCGGCTTGTGTGTCGGCTTTGTTGTATTATGAGATCACAGAGGCCCCGATGCAGGGCACATTGTATATTTGAAACTTTGTATATATATAGATATGATGATTTTACCCACATGTTGTGCGTAAAAATGTGTTGAGTGTTTTGAAAATGGTTTGTGATATTTAATGTATGATGAGTTTGATTTACATGGTGTTATATATTAATGATGTTGATGTATTTTGTTGATAGGATGTATGTATGTATATAGATGATGAGTTTAATTGACATGTTGTGTTATGAAATGTTGTATGTTTTGTCGCTGGTTTGTGAATATTGAATGTTGGTAGCTGTTGATTTGGATTCAAATGGTGTATAGATTGATGGTTTTTTATATCATTTGTTGATGGCTTGGTTGTTCTTGTAAGATAGATAGATGATGTTGATGAAATTGTGATGAGATATGGATTTAATGAAAAATATGGATAATGGTGTTGTTCATGCAGGAAAAAGAGACGGGTGCCACAAAAATCTGCAAAAATGGAAAAAAAAGGCTTAGGTTTAAGCAACAGTGTGAACATGATCGATATTGGTTATATAACCGATGTCAGTAGCTATATGACCGATATCGGTCATGTAACCGATACCGGTTATGAAAGAATTATTTTCCTAAAAATAGAACTGCTGAGTTGGCAACTTAAGTTCTTATTTTTAGCATTCTTATATTTAGATTCATGCAACAAGTTAAATATGCGAATGCGACGCTATTTGACAACTGCTACAGGTAATTGCATGAAATAATTTGAGTGATAAGGAGGAAAGAGACAGGTGAAGTGAGCGTGGGCTGAGATTCAGAAGGCACGGAAAGACAAGTTATATTTGAAGAGAGTGGTGAACATGGATGAACGAGGAGAAGCATCCAGTAGGCAGGGGCGAGGGGGAAGACATGTTAAGCCCCAAGCTGCTGCATCCCGAGAGGTAAATTGTTTGGTTATAACCTGATTCTTACATGTTTTGTGAATAGGATGAGAGAAGTGTAAGTGGGTAAATATGAGAAAGAAAAGGTAAGAGACAAGGGTTGGGGATAGGTATGAGTGCTATGGGGTAGGTAAATAGGGTGATCACATAGGTTTTTAAGTAGAAATAGGAGTAAATGGGAAAAATAAATATCGAAGGTGTATGTTTTAAGCAGGGTAGGTATATTTTTAACAGTGACTGGTATCATTTGGAAGTAACCGGTATCGGTTTTCAAACTGGTATCGGTTATGCATAACTGCTATCGGTCACTATAAGGGTTTCCAGAGATTTTGAGAAAAAACCCATAGAGATTTGTTCTTTTGAATAATTATGTTTCGTTTTGATGTATGCAAGCAGAAGCAAGGGTTAAGGATGAATAATATTATGCCAGCATTGTTATCATGAATCCGAGCGGATGTAACACCAGCTGAATGGGCATTGATAAATCGGTTGGGGTTAAGTGGAATCTGCTATTATTCAAGAATCACGCGTAACCATGCTATGTTGCAGGAGTTGATTAAGATATGGAATCCAGAAAAGAATACCTTCTATCTGCCAACAGGGGAGGTGACAGTGAGTTTGGAAGATGTGTTCCGTATTTTGAGACTCCCACTGATAGGAAAAATAGTGTATCAGGCGTTGCCTAGCGCGGGGCGGGCAGCGATAACAACAGTATTTGGGTTAGTTACATGAGATTTGACACAGTGAGGTTTATCATTTACGTATAGTACAATGTATGCAACACACCCTGAGGAAACAAGGTTGGTCGTGCTATTAATGATAGCGATGGGGTATTATGCATTGCCGAGGGTGGAAGGTGGAAGATTTCTCAAAGCATTGATGAGTGTTATTTGGGAAATGATAGAAATGAGCGTGACATTTGCATGGGCACCCGCATATATGGCAGAGTTATATAGGGGTTTATGGGCATGTAAGAGAAAACACAGGACGACACTGGATTGTTCGTACTTATTACATTGTTGGGCCTATGAGCATATTGTTTGTGTGCATCCAAGAGGCCGACCCATTGAGTCGGGAGAGGCAGGAGTGCAAAGGTTGGGATTCAGATGATGGGTCCAAATAGAACAAGAAGTGAGATCCCAAGCTGTGATAGATGACATCGAGTATTATAGATAGGTATGGGAGATGGTGACGATTGCAGATATTTTTTGGAGGCCATATAGTAACTATATGGTGACAGAGCACATAGCTGAGGAGTTGAGGGGTGTAGAGCGATTGAGGTGGATTGCAGGGCATAGGCCGAGGTGAGTACGAGAGGATTCCTCTAAATCGCATGCGGCAAAAATTTGGGTTCGTTCAGGATATACCTATGACATATAGACCATATATGAGGATCGACACCAAGGTAGCATTCTCACCTCCCTGGCCTACACCTCCAGAAGGGCCAGAAGAGATAACAGCGGATCATAGGGTTATGGATGTGGGAACGACAGAGACCTATAGGGTATGGTGGGTAGCAGAGCTGCGAGGTGCACGTGAGTGCCCTCGACATAGCTGTGATTACAGCAGAGAGAGATCGTCTGTAGGATTTAGTTCATCAGCTTCAAACGCAGGTGAATGAGACAACAAGATTGTTAGCGGTTGCGCAGTCACGAGTGGAGAGACTAGAGGCGATATTTCTCCATGCGAGAGGACGCATATTCATATGTTACAGGAGATGATTGGCGGATCAGTGGGAGGCGCCAATAGCAGTGACACCTTTTAGGATGGAGAGGCCCAGGTGAGTGGCGTCGACGATCACAATCATCACCTGATTCGGGATGAGGCGTAAGGGTCTAAGTGAACTTTCATAGGAATATAAGAATAAATAAGGATGCCGATCTGTGAGTCGATGATAGAGAAGATGTATTTTTTTAACATCTAAAATAAAACTAAATACGTAAGCTCTTTTGAGTTATGATAATAATAAGAATGTTTGTGTTTTGAAATGTTTTTTTTGTTTGTTTTGAAAAAGGATAAAGAGGAGTGTTATCAAATAGAAATACATAAAAAATATTTATATTTACAACACATGATAGGGTTATGGTAGGGGATGGTCGAGCTAACCTTCGGGAGACTCCCATGTCTCCTAAGTGTTACCTACATAGCCCATTGCACAAAGCCAGGAAGAGCCTCAGACCGATGTAGTTTTCCCTTAAGACCAGGGAAAGGTGAATTCAGGAAATTTAGGTTGTGGTTAGGCAATTTGTTGGTTGGTAAAAAATTTCACATGGTGGTAGGGTAATGTTGTTGGTGTTGGTATAGGTGAAGAGAAAGTTAGTATACCCAAGTAGTATGGAATCGTGTCCTGATTAAGGTCAACACACAATCCTAGAGCCAATAAAAAGGATGTAAGAGTGTCCCATAGTTGAGGAGAGCTAAACAAACCACATATTAATGTAGTATGAGCTTGAGTCCCTAGGTACCTTACATAGGTGAGAAGTCGATAGGTGAAAAGAGTGGTATAATCACAATATATCATATATACGTTACGTCCCTTAAGTTGTTGTTGCTTTGACAAATGCTGAGGTGATGTGGTTGATGTGGGCTGAGGGTGTAGCAGAACTTATTATAAAGATGATTATTCCGATAAAAGAGAACCAAACCCAAATAGACAAGTCCATGACTAAAAAGTTCTTTTGAAATACTGGCTTTTATTTTTATTTTATTTTGCTGGATATAAATTGATCGATGTGGGAAGTATACATGGGATATTTGTATTGTTGTTGTTCTTGAGGTCTTCACGAAGCTGATCAATGCAAGAAGCTTCTAATAAAGGCTGACTGTGTATAGCTTTCCTTCAAGGGAGCAGTCTATTTATAGTAGCAGATGTAGTGTTTAGTGTATAGCTGTCCTTCGGGGGAGCAGTCTATATATAATAGTAGAAATAGTTTGGCATATAGTTGTCCTTTAAGGGAGTAGTCTATTGTATAATTTAGAGGTCTAGATGTTCGTTGGGCATAAAGCATCTAGTTTTTATAAGGAAGTTTGACTCAAGAAAATCCCATAAGTGTTTTAATTAGGAATGTGTCATTTTGATACTTTGAAGTCATGGACTAGACTAAAAAGGGGAAGGCATCTTTTAAGGGGAGGTGATAATCAAATTATGTGAGCTGGATTTTATTTTGAGATGGAGGAAAAAACAGTGTATGTGGTGGTAAAATGAGCTCAAGGGACGAGCGGTAAGGTAGATAAGAAGTGATATAACACTAAATTCAACAGTAGAATGGTCGAAGATGCAAGGAATTAAGGGGCTTCAGGCTCAGGTTTACCATTAAGCGAAGCTAAATGATAAGTGCCTGATCCATAAGTGTGAGTGATTATGTAAGGCCCAATCCAATTGGGAGAAAATTTTCTACGTTTGCTCTTTTCTAGTTTGGTTACATGTTGATTCTCTTTGAAGGACAAGATCACCAACCTTAAAGGTACGCTCATGAAGTCGTTTATCATAAGCACGCTTGATGCATTTTTGGTATATTTGAAGGTGGTCAAGAGCCGTAAGACGATGCTCGTCAAGAAGCTCTAATTGGGCTAACCACTCTTGGCGGAAATCATCGTTGGTGAGAATATCCTGGAGAGATATTCTGAGGGAGGGTATTTGCATTTTGAGAGGAAAGACCGCCTCGGTACCAGATACCAAAGAAAATTGTGTGGCATTAGTGGAGGTATGAATGCTAGTACGATAAGCCCAAAGGGCAAAGGGAATGTAATCATCCCAGTTTCTTCCATAATCATTAATAACTTTCATGAGGATTTTGGTCAGGGTTTTATTAGAAGATTCAGCTTGTCCATTCGCTTGTGGATAGTAGGGTGATGAGAAGCTAAGTTTGATACCAAAGTTGTCACAAAGGTCTTACAACAACTTATTTTTTGAATATTTTCCATTATCTATTATCAGGCGATGAGGAACACCAAAACGACAGATAATGTGGTGGTTAATGAACTCGACATTTTTTTCTTTTTTGATTGAAATGAGTGGAATGGCCTCCACCCATTTTGTGTAATATTCGGTTGCTGTGATAATCTAACGGTGACGTTGTGAAGAAGGCGGGTGAATCTTACCAATAAGGTCTAAACCCCATTGTGAGAAAGGCCAAAGATCTCGTGCGACCTGTAGCGGAAGGCTAGAAGTATGTTGAAGGTTGGCATGTTGTTGACACATAACACAACAATTAACATATTTGTAGCACTCGTTATTAAGATTAGGCCAATAATAACCTAGGCGAAAGATTTGTTTAGCCACGACAAGGCCACTAAAATGTCCGCCACAAATACCGTCATGGACCTGTTAGATGGTATAGGTGACCTCTGCGCCGGTTAGACATCGAAGGAGGATACCATCAAAGCCATGTTTATAAAGGAGTCCCCCCATGATGACATAATGAGAAACATGTTTAAGAAAAGCGTGTTTGCCAGTTACTAGTTAGGTCAGGTGGGAGAACAGAGGTTGTAAGGTAGTCGTGAAATTGGTGGTACCAAGTATCCTGTGAATTAGCAGGCACATTATTTATCATACAAACAACCAAGGCTAAGTAAGATGGGGTAAAGAGTTGTTAGACCAAGATGAATATGTCAGAGTCATTTGGTGATGCAGGAATTTGTGAGGCTAAGCAAGCCATAGTATCCAAAAATTTGTTAATGGAGCGGGGAATGGTCTGGATAGAATATCGAGTAAATGAGGTCAAAAGTGAATCCACGTAATGTTTGTAATTTTGAAGTTCCTCATTTTTACATTGGTAGATGCCCATAACTTGATTGACTACTAATTGAGAGTCACCAAAAATATTAATAGATTTGACACCTAAGTGTAATGCAACCTGGAGACCCAAAACAAGGGCCTTGTATTCCGTTGTATTATTAGTGCAGGGGAAATCGAGCCAGGAATGAAATAGGCATAGGTTCGGCGTCAAGAGGGATGAGAACAATGCCGGCTCCTCTGCCGCGCTGGCATTTGGATCCATCGAAGAAGAGGGTCATTTGATATGACTCTTCCCTGAGTGAAAGAGTGGCGATGAGTTCGTCGGGGAAATTAAAATTGGTAAATTGTTCCCCAGGTAAAGGGGCCTCCGCAAGTTGGTCCGCAATAGTTTGTCCTTTGATTGACTTCTGTTGTACAAACTCAAGGTCGAGGTCAGCGAGGAGCATAAGCCATCGGGCGATGCGTTGGTTTAGATGTGGTTTGGCATACATATAATGAATGGGGTCTGTGTTGGTGATGACAAAAGTTTTGTGATTCAGGAGGTAATGTCGGAGTTTGGTGGCTACGAATGATAGGGCTAGGCACAATTTTTCTACATGTGTATACCTAGTCTCGTAATCCATGAGAGTACGACTTATATAATAAACGGCTTGTTCTCGACGTGTCGAGTCCCGATGTGCGAGCATGGCTCCTATAGCATGGTCAGTGGCAGAAAGGTAAAGGTAGAAAGGGCGATCATCCCGAGGTGGAATAAGCACGGGTGGCTGCAAGAGATAGGCTTTGAGAGCTTCAAAGGCTTGGTGACACTCTTCACTCCATTGAAAGGCAATGTCCTTTTTAAGAAGGTGATGGAAAGGTTGACATCGATCCGAGAGTTGGGAGATGAAACGCCGGATGGATTGAAGTTTACCCTGCAAACTACGCAATTGTTTGAGGTTTTTGGGTGGGGGCATTTCTAGGATAGCTTTGACTTTAGATGGATCGACCTCAATGCCACGCAAAGAGACGATAAAGCCAAGAAGTTTTCCCGAAAGAACACCAAAGACACATTTCTTTGGTTGAAGCCGGACTGAATATTGTAACAGGTGATCAAAAATAATGGTTAAAACATCGAGATGTTCACTGCGATGTTTAGATTTTCCAAGAAGATCATCGACATAATCTTCAAGGATAGTGTGCATAATGTCATGAAAAATGTAAGCCATAGCCCGCTAATAGGTCGCACCAGCATTCTTAACACCAAATGGTATGACACGATAATAAAAGGTTCCCTAAGGAGTTATGAAGCTAGTTCTATGTTGATCGGTCGGGGTTACCAAAATTTGATTGTATCTCGAAAAAGCCATCCATGAGAGAAAGCATTTCATGGCCTACAGTGAGATCAACAAGTTTATCAATACTTGGGAGGGGGAATTCATCCTTGGGGAAAGCGAAGTTAAGGTCTCGGAAATCCGTGTAGATTCGAAGTCCCCCTGTCGCTTTAGTGACAGGTACGATGTTAGAAATCCATTGAGGATAGTCAATAGGTAAGATGAAGGAAACAGAAAGAAGTCGTTGAAGCTCTTCTTTGACCAAGAGGGCAATGCGTGGATGTATTTTTCTCAGTTTTTGTTTTTACTGGTTTGGAATCGGGGTTTAGGGTGATGTTATGGACAGAAATGGCAGGATCAATTATTGGCATGTCAACATAGGACCAAGCGAAAGCTTGGTTGCGGGTACGGAGAAAGGTAGTAAAGGTAGCTTGTTCTGATGTGTTAAGGGATTGTCTGATCTTCACAACGTGAGGATCCTCCTCTGTGTGGATGTTGATTTATATAGTCGACTCATTCAACATGGTTTGAGTTTCAGACGGTAAGGCGCATTGAATATAGGATTCGTCTGCACCAAGGTAAGTGAGGATGGAGTCGTCATCCTAGCACTCAACAACATTAATCAAAGGTGAATCCTCTTTGATCATGTCTGGATACAGAAGGGGAAGAGAAGATGGGTCCTCATTGTCGCGTTGATAAGTGAGAGGACCTAGGAAGATAGAATTTATGAAAAAAAAAAGTTAGGAGGGATAGATTCAGGGTCTATCTACTCTGTGGGTGATGATGGAAAAATCGGTGATGATGGTTTGGTACGGGTGACGTCGTCATCTTCCAGGATACAACTAACACGAGGTTTCTCCGGTGTAAGTGTTTCAGGAAAACCGAGACCACTACGATCATTGTGTTTGCGTGTAGTCATGGGAATGAGTGTATGTCGGCCTTGTTCATAAAGGCCAAAACCAAATCCTTTCTAAGAACAACGAGTCAAGAAGGTGAGGGTGAAACGACGATTTGTCAAGTATTGAAAATCGGATTGGAAGGGAACCACAACAAGAGGAGGTTCAGGGGTAACAGAGGATGTGTCAACACCCCCATACATTAGGTTAGTGCGGTAATGGGGTGGTTCGTAAGAGATTACCTCCCCCACGCGACGGTCATAGGTGGGATGTGCATGTAACTGTCCGTACTCTTGCGGGGTATGGAAAGAGCTAACGTTATATAGGTGGTATTCCCCTAGTGTAAGGCATTGAAAAAAATCTACTAAGGGGTCGGAGGATGGGATGTTATCTGCTGGAAAGGAAGTGATATTTATAATGGAGGTTTCATTGGTTGATAGGTGTAGGTGCGTTGGAAGTGGATGGCTGGGTTGGATGAATGGGTGTCTTGACTGGTACAAGCACATCATTAGGGCGATACAACATATTACAAGTTTTGAACGGGGGGAGGATCAACTTTTATGGTGTAGGACTTCCCCTCGTACTCAAATTTTATGTATCTATGTAAGGTGGAGGGAATGCATCCCATAGCCCGGATCGAAAGGGCGGCCTAACAACATATTGTATTAAAACTCTCCCACAAGGACATAGAAGAGTTCAGGTAAAGTGCGTGGTCCTACACGAATGTTAAGGATTACGGTGCCTAAGGTAGAAGTAATAGCATCATTGAATGACCATAACACGATGGGGTTTGCGCACATGCAACTAGAAGGGATGTTCATTTGTTGGAAAGATTTTGAAGAGATGATGTTTAGGCTAGTGCCCCCGTCAATCATAACATGACGTACCTGAATGTCCCGAATGTAAGCTGAGATGAAAAGAGCAAGGTCAGGATCTTCGGCACCAAAGTCAATAATTTCGTCTTCGGAGAAATTGACAGCAGCGGCTTGCTGTATAGAGACTAGAAGTGGTTGGGGAGATAGATTGTTTAGTGAGCGAAGCAACGTGATTGGGTGTTAGAATGGAGGTAATAGGCAAGGGTTTCATTAGGTAAGACCTCAATCCCTTGAAGGATTTCAATGAGAGCTTATTGATGAGATTCAGAAGTCTGAATGAGATCATATAGTGTCATTTTTACAAGTGATTGGTGAAGCTATTTGATCATAGCTTGGTGGGAAATTCCATTAGAGACGGGGTAGACAGGTCCACGAATAACCACTTTAGGTGGTGGTGCAATCGGGATGGTGGACGGAGAAAGAGATGCCGCAGGTGTGTTTTCTTTCGCTTTCCCATTGTTTTTCTGTGCTCGAGTAGCAACACTGATCATATTGATCTCGTGAACACAAGAGGAGGAAGATGGTAGGGATGACTCATGGGCTTCGATAGGTGGGGTTGTAATAACGACGGATCTTGGTGAGGCGGGGGACAGGTGGTATAGGAGAGGGAATTGAAGCTAAAGGTCTCTCTCTTTGTAAATTGTCTTTCTTAACTTTTCTATCTGAGAGAGGTGTCTGACAAAGGATGGCTTTTAAAGCTTTGCATACCTCTACATCATGTCCTGGTGTGCGGTGGTAAGCGTAAATTTTAGACTCATCATAACCTATAGGTCGAGGTTGAGATGGGTCATAAGGTCTAAGTGGGGGTAGAGAAATGGTTGCATTCTCCACTAACATAGCAAGGATTTTGGTGTAAGATCCCTTTGAGTGGGTCAAAATCGGAGGAAGATGAAGGCTATTGGTTAGGTGGGTCGATTCTGGTAATGACGTGGGTATGGTTGGTTTGTACGGGTGGTGGTTTAGCCAAGGGGTATTGATACGTGGGTTTTAACTAAATGTGGTTTCTTTGGTGCAGGAAATACGTTTAGCTAGTTAGATGATGAGGCTCACAGATAAAGTGGTATAAGGAAACAATGGTGGCAGAAAGAGGAGCTGACGGCAAACAAGTCCTTTGATGAAGGAGATTTGTTTAGGGTTGATGGGTGGACAGGATATGTGGGGTGACAGTCTTGATATACCCTTAGATCTCTATATGGATGCAGAAGGCATAGGTCGCTTTAAAGAAAACGCAGGAGGTATGATATATTGATGTAAGGTAGAGGGATGGGGTCACAATATGGAAGGTAGGTGTGAAGACGAGGGTTTGAGTTGTGATAGCGGCATAGATTGAGGAGATTGGGTCTGTCTCCTAATGGGATGGACGGATTTATTTTTAGATAAATCTAGTCACTTAGGCGGGTGTGTTAGACTGGGTATTGGTAAGGTCCCAAGTGTAGGGGAAGATTTGGTTAGGCTAATAGAGGTGGATGAGATACTTGGCAGAGATTAGGGGGATGGAGATGAGGACATAGGCATTTTGAGTTTCTGTAAACACTTCGGGTATATGGTAGAGGTGTCTGGATCGGTCATCTGCATTTGAGTAGAATAGGGGGTACTCAAACGTTCCCATAGGATTTGTCTATCTTCTAGAGAATGACAGTCTTCAGGTGTGAATTGGAACTCTTGTATGGAAGAAAGGTGGGTTGTGATTCCGGTCTACTGTGGGTGTGATATAGAAGGTAGATGAGGCACGGTATCAATAGGTGTTAAGAGGTCAACCAGTCGCTGAAAAGATTTAGGTGATGAAGGAATAATAGGTAGGAGGGTGTGTTTGAGAGGATCCAACATGTTTAAAGAATGTGGTGATGTCGGTTCAAGAGGTTTCTCGTCTAAGGATGACAAAAGAAGTGGCGAGCCTTCCTCTTGTACAATAAGAATGGTAGAAGGAGACGTTTGGGAAATAGAAAAACTCGATAACATCCGCTCATAGTCTTGTAAGGATGTGGTATAAGAAGGATCATTTTTGAGAAGGGAACTCTGGGCAGTTAATTCCTTGATGGGTAAAGGAATGGAAAAGATTTCAGTTTGTCTTGATGACGAAAAAGGGGGTTCAGTTTCTTGTGTTAGTGAAGAGGTTTGATTCAGAATTTGTTCGATAGGAGTCTTTGGCTGGGAATCGAAGACTGCATGGATCTCATGAACACTCTCCTTAGCTAAGATATCTTAGTTTAGATTATTGTTAGAAGAATGATTCAGGAATGGTTTGTTGAATATTTTCAAATTTTGGTTAGCAGGGGTGTTAGGATTATCGAGGGCTATATCCCTCGCATCAACCATTTCCTACACTATGTTTTTCAACATCTTACAATTCTCATAACTGTGTCCCTTTACGCGGTGGAAGTTACAGAAGTCATTTTCTTTGTACCAAGAAGGTATGGCGTGAGTGGAATCAAACCCGGAGTGATGTTTAACAGGAGGTAAGGTAATGGCTCCTGCTTTAATCAATTTTTTCAATATCACACCATATGTTTCTCTCAAGGGAGTGGAGTTGATGGGCTTTGCTTTATACTTATAGGTGGTTTTTGGCGGGGTATTAGACGGTGGTTGGGATTTGACCATAACCGCGTGCACGGCCCCTTTTGATTTCGAAGCAGTTGATGGGTGAGGATTGGTGGTGTTCGGTTTTTTGGTGGAATCTTGGGTCCAGAAAGTGGGGTTTTTGTTGCGCAACCGCAATTTCTCTTCCTCTAAGGCTCAAATCTCTAGTTTTCGAGCCATAGTAAAGGCCTCATCAAATGTACGGAAAGTTTGAATTTGGAGGGTAGGAGAGATGTGCTTAGCGCAGGCCCACATAAACAATTCAATAAGTTCGAGTCTGAGGCAAGGCATAATGTAAGTTAGTTGATAAGGCCTCGCCATCGTCCAATGAAATCTGTGATAGATTCGTCTTCAAATTGTCGGATGGCATAGAGGTCGATGATAGATACTTTCTTGGCAATGTTAATGGAGAAATGATCCAAGAAATATTGGGCTAGCTGGTTAAAAGAGAAGATTGAGTGCTGGGTTAAAGCACTGCACCACTCTAAGGCGGGTCCTGATAAGGACATCGGAAAGGTGCAGAGTAGTAAAGCGTCGTCGTGAGTAATCAGATAGCAGGCATGTCTAAATGATCGCAAGTGTTGTTGAGGGTCCTCCTTACTATTAAAACGAGTAAATTTTGGTAATTCCCATTGAGGAGGATATGAATGAAAGGGGACTGAAGGGTGGATAGGCTCCCAATAAACTTGCTCATATGTCAAGGCACTACAACTTTCTAAAACAGAAGCCTCCAGATTTTGCATTTTGTCCATCATTTGTTTAATTAAATCAGTAGTTGGATGAGATGATGGTGTGGTTGTAGTAAACAGAGGAAAATTAGGCCAAGGGCCACTGCTAGACAATGGCGGGGTTAAATTTTGATAAGGTATGGAGGACGAATGTGTTGAGGCAACCGAATAGGGATGTCCTATATAAGCTCTTGAGGTTACTGGATATGTGTGTGGAAATGAAAAGGTGGGCGGGGCTTGAGAATGAAAGCTCGTGTGGATAGGTGGTAGAGAGCAAGTCATGAATGGAATGGTCTGCAAGAGAGATGAGGTAGGAGCGGTCGGCGGTAAGGACATGTTGGGCCCAAGATTAACCAAAGGAAAGCCAATCTGTGCTGTATGAACCTCTAAAGCTATTGAGGTAGGCGATAGGACTAAGGATGCAGAAGGCAAAGCAGAGTTATCAGGTAGAGAAGGGGCTAAATGAGCAGCTATACTGATAGGCATTCTAACAAGGAGTTGACCATCGGGTGTACAGTCAAGGGCATGAGACAAATAGTATTGTACAGTGCTAGGATTAGCATCCAGAAATTTGGTAAATTCTTTGTCTCCCATAGGAATTTTAGGAACCTCGCTAGTGTCCGTAGGACTCCCCATAGAATGTGAAGGGGGTGATTCAGGAAAAGGCATAGAGCAAGCATGTGAAACCATGGCGGCGGCTTTCTTTCAAGTGATAACAACCATGGACAGGAGTACACAGTAGGGTTTCAATCTATCAGGAACAGAAACAGACTAGGTTGCTGGTTTGTCAAGAATTGTAAAAGATAGTAACCGATATCGGTCAGATAACCGATGTTGGTTATACTATAGCCGACATCAGTCAGTTAACCGATATCGGTTTAATAAGACTGGTATAAGAAAATACATGAAGCTACTGACTTGATTGTTAACAAAGCTTAGTACATCTATCAAATTGTTCTAAGGTGATCACAGAAGACAGTGTATAACTGAGAAAACAGGACTGAAAACAAGCAAGATGCACACGTAAATCCAGAGACTAACCCTAGGGTTTATTTTAATTATTGTGGGGCTTATGCCTTTAGATGCAGAATGATGTCAATCCTAAACAAAAGACTTAGGGTAAATGTCAAGTTTGTTTTGGCTTATAAGGTTACCATCAATCGGGTGGAAGAATACCACGAAAAAGGGGGGATGTTTTGAGCTATTGTGTTAATTATGAAGTGATTCAGTATGTGTTGTGCAGTGAAAGTAAGATTAATTTCCTGTCAATACCGTGGAGATCACCCCCACATGTACGACCTGTTACATAGTCTACGTTCACTAGAATTGAAAACAACAAGCAAGAATGTAATGCACGTGTTTTAAACCCAAATCGAAAATGATATTCGATGAAGCAAATAAGATGACTTTCACTAATGCAAATCTAGGAAATCAAGACAAATTCCTTTACTAAATATAACAAAAATAGTAACAGCAAGTATGCTCCCTAAATGAAAGAAAACAAGAGAAACAGAAACCTGAAATGGGTCCCACCGGGCGTGCCAAAATGTTTCGCACGGAATGTTTCAGATCTACAGAATAGACTTGCTTCTATCCTATCATTCCTTTGAGAAACAGATAAGGGTTAGGGCTAGGAGGAATACCTGTTGAATGTTAAGATGGTGTGTGCGTACCATAGAGAAAAGTATCAGATCAACTACGAAGAACTCCTTTTTGTCTTGGAAGGACTACCTGCAAATAAGAATACAAGACCACAAGATTCTAATTAGACAATAAATGAGGGAACTGCCTTGGGCCCAGGAAATATAAAACTTCCTTTCGAAGGTGGTCAGTTCCCCTGCTAATATGAATTAACACAAAAGATTGTAAAAATAACAATTTAATTGCCTCGTTGAAACAAGTAGGGGGAAAGGCTGGTTTTTGGTTTTGAGCCAAGGTAACCGATACCGGTTGCTGTTAACCGATATCGGTAGGTTCTATGTTTTAGGGGCTTTTGGTGAGGGTCAATTGTAGGGTGGTTGTGTTGTGCTTTTAAGGCTAGTAAATGAGTGGGATTAGGTAACGGGGTGATGAGAGGGTAGAATAATGATAGTTAGATGTAATGTGTTGCTAGGGTAATAGATCTGGGAATAGATTTATGACGGTTGTGATTCAAAAGTCTAAGAAATATTATAAAAGAGAACATACAAGATTCTACTTATTGTTTATTGATGAGAATGCAGGTCCAAGAACTGTGATGACAAAGGCAGAACTCAGATAGGACGTCCTGACGATCAGAAGCTGAGATGTCTTCCCTCACGATGATCAGCTGAGTGTCACAGGGCTCTGGTTGTGCAGTTGCAGTCTTGGGCTTGATGTCCTTCTCTGCAAACTCTTCTTGTTTCTTCACTTGTCTCTGCTCGGCCAAGAAAATCCTAATCCTTTCAATGATTTCTCCTCCTTTTTGATCAAATGAAAATTTGATCCTTTGTTTTTGATTGGAAGTGGTCATTTATAGGGAGCCGATGGCGGTTACGCAACCGACGGTGGTCGAGTAGGAACCGGTATCGGTCAGGTCAAAGTGGGCTATTTTTGGTAAAATAGCCAGCTTTCCCTCCTTTTCTTCCGAGGGATTGGTTGCGGGCTTGGTCAAGTCATTATGAAGTTGGTTTTAGGTGTGGGTGAGGATTAATTAGTCATAGGTGTGGATTTAGACCAAGTTATAGGTCTTAATTAGGTTAGTTTAGGGTTAAGACTAGGTCATGATGAAGGTGGCGACATGAGGTGGCAGGTATGGCGATGTGGATTTATTAATTATAAGGTAATTAATAAATAATTATGTAAGGTTTAGGTGATGAGGTTAGGTTGTGAAATGGGATGCGGGGCACAGGGGGTCGTAAGACACAAATTTGGTGTCTACAATGTGATTACCCATCACCTTTCAGCCTTGTCTTCAATATGAGTACCACAGCTCTACTCATAGCATGATTCTCATGGATACTTTTTGTCTTCTCCAAGGTGGAATCCCATGGTCGTTCATCACTCGAAACCACCTCTTTCATAGTTAACCTATGTGTACTATGGTTTTTTCCTCTGAAAAAGAGCCTAATCTTCCTCTATAGTCTTTTCTATGACTTAAACATCTATAAAAAAACACAAAGGGATACAACTCCTCGAGTTAAATTTCCAAAAAAAGATGACTCCCTCAAAAGGGACATCTCTTCACTCTATTTCCACTACTATAAATAGATTGCTCCCTTGAAGGACAGCTATATCAAGTCATTTCAAAAATACAATAAAAATATCCAAAAACTTCCCACATCGATCAACTTTGCGAAGACCTCAAGGAGATAATATACTCATCCCATATAGACTTCGCGCATTGATCAGTCTGTTAAAAATACAAAAAAAATGATGAAATTTTCATCACGGAATTGCCTATTTGTGATCCTAGGTTTCTTGCTAAGAAAAACATGTTATCGTACACTAAGTTATGCTAAACCACCCATTCTCACCTCATCACCTTTTCATCCTAATTTCCTCTTTACTCAAGGGACTTTCCACAACCGTGACATCTCATTATTATGTGCCTTTATTCACCCTTAGAATGGTCCATTATGTAATGCATTTAGGGTCTTACATTCATAAGCCCCATCTGGGGTATGGTTGACTCATTAGAGGTCCTTATCAACTAAGTAGCTCTTTTTCCAGCTCTTACCATTCACCTTCCTCATTACTTATTGATTATCCTCTATAGGGACCAGATCATCGACAAGTTACCCGTCTTGTTTGGCCTACCAACCTTACATTGCCTATTGTTGTGTTGTTTATCTTGACCTGACCTTTGGTGCACTAGAACATACCTAAATGTTTCTGCACCTAACCTTTGTTGTGTTTCCCCCATATCTTATACCTTGGATACCTGAATCACTTCAACCCTGTCTGGATAGACCTATCGACCTTAGCCGATGTAGAGTTTAAAATCTTCTCAACTTGGTACCGTGTCATAGTTTCCAATGTGTGCGTGTGTTCATCTACCACTACCTTTGACCCTAGCCCATTTACCTATTCACCCGAATTGACCTTTTACCTTTACCCAATGTTCCCATTGATCTTCATTTTCCAACCTACTCATTTTATCAAACCACTCACCACTTCCGTCTCTCACCTCATCAGTTCCTAGTTTGAGGGGGGTTACCTTCACCCACACTTGGGGCAACACCACCTTCACTTACACTCAACACAACCATTTCCTATTTTTGTCAGTGTCGCTAACCAATACAAGCTACACAATAAAAGGGGGAAAAATGTAGACATCAAAATTGGGTCACACTCCCCTTGGTCACCTGTCGAAGAACCAACTTAAACACATTCACCTAGTCATGACCCTTATACCCTACATTAACATTAATTTAATTATTTATAATTAAATTAATACCCATCATCATCCCATTATTAATTTAATTACTTTAATTAAATGAGTGAACACTTCACCTAGACACCTTACCATAGACATATTCATAGCATGTTTCCATAAATGAATAAGACTTGGTCCAAACATAAAAATCAAGGCCTATTATTCCCCTAACCACCTTCCCACTCATAAAAATGTAACGTCCATTCTAATCTGTGGATAAAGGAACGAACCTGACCCAAATGATGCGATATCTACCATTTCTTAGTAAACCTAGGGAATCCTTCCTTAATTGACACTGATCATCCCGAAACCTATGCCAGTCAACCAAGAACCGTTTTCAGTTACCATTTCTTCACCTTAGCAACCTTGTTTTTGGGTTGGCACATTCTAAGATCAGGAGGGTGAGAAGAGAATTGCATGGAAGTAGAACCAAAGCCATTTCATACCTATAGACATCCATAGCCAGCACCAGAACAGATCCAGAGGTATTGCACTCACGGTGACATTCTGAGAATCATCACTATGGCACCAAGATCCATCCCACCAACCAATCATCACCACCATAGCCATTAGACCTCCATAATAGTAAGTATACTTTTTACCTGTATCATCTATTTCTACTTCAGTCTATTGGGTTCTTTTATTGTTGTTCTCAGTTTCCTACTTGCATTCCCTTTTTCCCTACCATTTACTTGCCTATAAACCCAACCATTCCTCCACCCACACCATAAAACCACCTATACCTGACCTCTGCACATTTCTGAGTGTTCCAAAAAATCCCTATACACCTCATTTTCCCTCTGTCATCTCTGCCTGACCTCAGCTCCAACCCCATTAGCAAATCTTATTGAATCTTACTAACCCACCTCTACCAACGCCGATTACCCATAACCGTCATCAATTCTGCCTAACCGTGATCAGTCATACCTTGACCAATGCTGGTCTCTATGTGTAGACACCAAATTTTTACGACCCCTTTGTGACCCGCATCTCATTTCGTATCCTAACCTCATCACCTAAACCTTACACAATTATTTATTAATTACCTCGTAATTGATAAATCCACATCACCTCACCTGCCACCTCATTTTGCCACCTCATCGTGACCTAGTCCTAACCCTAAACTAACCTAATTAAGACCTATAACTTGGTCTACACCTACACCCATGATTAAGGACCCCTTTCTCGCACCCAAAACCGACATTCTAGTCACTTGACCAAGCCCGCAACTAATCCCTCGGGAGAAAAGCAGGGAAGGTGGGCTATTTTACTAAAAATAGCCTACTTTTTCCTTACCGATGCCGGTTCCTACTCGACCGCCGTCGGTTACGTAACCGCCATCGGTTCCCTGTAAAATGGGCTCCCCTAACCAGAAACAAGGGTCGAAGGATTTTTGAATCAACAGAGATCATTGGGAGCGATCAAGAGCATTCGGATCTTCACTTGGCCGAGCAGAGATGAGTGAAGAGACAAGGAGAGTTGCAGCAAAAGGAGATCAAGCCCAAGATTGCAACGGAATAGCCAGAAACCTGTGATACTCAGCTGATCATCGGGAGGGAGATCTCTCATCTTCTGTGTGTCAAGCCATCCCACTTGAGTTCTACCTTTGTCATCAGAGTTCCTGGACCTGCATCTTCGTCAATAACCAGTAAGTTACACCTTGCATGTCCTCTTTAATAACGTTTCTTAGACTTTTTGAATCACAGTCCCCATAAATCCATTCCTAGATCCACTACCCAACGTGTCATTGCATCTAACTATCATTCATTTACCTCTCACCATCTCATTACCTAATATCACTCATATACTAGCCTTACCAACAACACTGTTACCCTACAACACAACCACCCCACAAAACAACCAACCTACAGATCCTAGACCATACCGATATCGGTTATCAGCAACCGGTATCGGTTATTGTGACTCAAAACCAGAAATCAGCCTTTCCCCTACCCGTCTCAACGAAGCAATTTAATTGATATTTTACAGTCTTTTGTGTTAATTCATATTAGCAGGGGAACTGACCACCTTCGAAAGGAAGTTTTATATTTCCTGGGCCCAAGGCAGTTCCCTCATTTATTGTCTAATCAAAATCTTGTGGTCTTGTGTTCTTATTTGCAGGTAGTCCTTCCAAGACAAAAAGGAGTTCTTCGCAGTCAACCTGATCTTTCTCTACGGTACGCGCACACCATCTCGACGTTCAACAGGTATTCCTCCTAGCCCTAACCTTATCTGTTTCTAAAAGGAATGAAAGGATAGAAGCAACTCTATTCCCAGAAGCCGAAACATTCCGAGCGAAACATTTTGGCACGCCCGGTGGGACCCATTTTGGGTTTCTTTCTTTCTTGCTTGCTTTCATATAGGGAGTATACTTGCTGTTTTCTTCTTCTAAAAGATATTCACAAGGTTTTGTATTATTTTGATAAAAGAACTTGCTTTGCTTTTACATCTCGCATTAGTGAAAGTCATCTCTTTTGCTTCATCGAATATCATTTTCGATTTGGGTTTAAAACACGTGCATTGCATTACTGCTTGCTGTTTTCAATTCTAGCGAACATAGATTAAGTAACAGGTCGTACACGTGGGGGTGATATCCACGGTATTGACAAGAAATTAATCTTACTTTCACTGCACAACACATACCGAATCACTTCACAATTAACACAACAGCTCAAACATCCCCCCTTTTCCGCGGTATTCCTCCGCCCGATTGAGGTAACCTTATAAGCCAAAACAAACTTGACATTTCCCCTAAGTCTTTTGTTTAGGATTCTGACATCATTCTACGTCTAAAGGCATAAGCCCACGATAATTAAAATTAACCCTAGGGTTAGTCTCTGGATTTGCGTGTGCATCTTGCTTGTTTTTAGTTCTGTTTTCTTTCTCATACTCTGTCTTCTGTGATCAATAATTGGACAAGTATACTAAACGTTGTTAAAAATCAAATTAGCAGCCTTTTATATCTTGTTAGCCCAGACTTCTTACACCGACATCGGTTACCTGACCGACGTCGGCTATAGTATAACCGACATCGGTTACTAGACCGATATCGGTTACTGTCTTTCCCAATTCCTGACAAACCAGCAACCTACCAATTTTACCAGTCTGAGTTTGTTTCTGTTCCTGACAGATTGAAACCCTACTGTGAACTCCTGTCCATGGTTGTTATCACTCGAAAGCAAGCCGCCGCCATGGTTTCACATGCTTGCTCTGTTTCTTTGCCTGAATCACCCCCTTCACATTCTGTGGGGAATCCTACGGATACCAGCGAGGTTCCTAAAATTCCTGTGGGAGATAAGGACTTTGCCAAGTTTCTGGATGCTAATTCTAGTGCTGTACAATACTATTTGTCTCATACCCCTGACCGTACGCCTGATGGTCAGCTCCTTGTTGGTATGCCTATTAGTATAGCTGCTCATTTAGCTCCCACTCCGCCTGATAACACCGCCTTGCTTCCTGCATCTTTAGCCCCGTCTCCCAATCCGACGGCTTCAGAGGTTCATACGACTCAGATTGGCTTTCCGTTGGTTAATCTTGGACCCCACATATCATTACCGCCGACTGCCCCTACCTCATCTCTCTTGCAGACTGCTCCGTTCATGACTTGCTCTCTGCCACCTATCCACACTAGCTTTCCTTCTCAAGCTCCGCCTACCTTTTCATTCCCATACACGTATCCAGTGACCTCAACATCTTATATGGGACATCCCTATTCGGTCGCCTCAACATATTCATCCCCCATACCTTATCAACACTTAACCCCACCATTGTCCAGCGGAGGCCCTTGGCCCAATTTGCCTCCGTTTACCACAACCGCACCATCATCTCATCCAACCACGGATTTCATCAAACAAATGATGGACAAAATGCATAATCTGGAGGCTTCTGTTTCAGGAGGTCGTAGCGCCTTGACATACGAGCAAGTTTGTCAGGAGCCTATTCACCCTTCTGTCCCCCTTCATTCATATCCTCCTCGATGGGAATTACCAAAATTTACTCGTTTTAACAGTAAAGAGGACTCTCAACAACACTTGCGATCATTTAGACATGCTTGTTATTTGATTGCTCATGATGATGCCTTGTTACTCCGCACCTTTCCCATGTCCTTATCAGGACCCGCCTTGGAGTGGTACAGTGCTTTAACCCAGCACTCAATCTTCTCTTTTAACCAACTAGCCCAATCTTTCTTGGATCATTTCTCCATTAACATTGCCAAGAAAGTATCTATCACCGACCTTTATGCCATCCGACAATTCGAAGATGAATCTATCGCAGATTTCGTTGGACGATGGCGGGGCCTTATCAACCAACTTACATATGCCTTGCCTCAGGCTGAACTTATCGAACTTTTTACGCGGGCATGTGCTAAGCACATTTCTCCTACTCTTCAAATTCAAACTTTCCGCACATTTGATGAGGCCTTTACCATGGCTCGGAAACTAGAAATTCGAGCCTTAGAAGAAGAGAAATTGCGGTTGCGCAACAAAAACCCCAATTTCCGAACTCCAGATTCTACCAATAAACCAAACACCACCACTCCTCACACGTCCACTTCTTCAAAATCAAAAGGAGCTGTCCACGCGGTGATGGTCAAATCTCAAACACCGTCTAATACCCCACCAAAAACCACCTATAAGTACAAAGCCGAGCCCATCAATTACACTCCCTTGGGAGAAACTTATGGTGTCATCTTGGAAAAATTGCTCAAAGCCGGAGCTATCACCTTGCCTCCTGTTAAACCCCACTCCGGGTTTGATTCTACCCGCGCTATACCTTCCTGGTACAAAGAAAATGACTTCTGTAACTTTCACCGCGTAAAAGGACATAGTCATGAAAACTGCAAAATGTTGAAAAACATAGTGCAGGAAATGGTTGACGCAGGTGATATAACCCTCGATAATCCTAATGCCCCTGCCAACCGAAATTTGAAAATCTTCAACAAACCATTCCCAAATCACTCGTCCAACAGTAACGTAAACCAGGATATCTTAGCCGAGGAGAGTGTTCATGAGATCCATGCAGTCTTCGACTCCCAGCCAAAAGCCTCTATCGAGAAAATTTTGAATCAAGCCTCTCCACTAACACAGGAGTCCGAACCTCCTTCACCACCATCAAGCCAAAGCGAAATCATTCCTTTACCCATAAAAGAGTTAACTGCCCAGACTTCTCTTCTCATCAATGAGTCTGCTTACACCACATCCCTACAAGACTGCGAACGGATGTTATCTAATTTATCTATTTCCCAAACGTCCCCTTCTACCGCTCTTGCTGCACAAGAGGAAGGCTCGCCACTCCTTTTGACATCCTTAGACGAGAAATCTCTTGCACCAACATCACCAAATTCTTTAACCATAACAGACCCTCTCAAACATGCCCTCCTGCCTATTAGTCCTTCATCGCCTAAATCTTTTCAACAACCGGTCGACCTCTTAATATCTATTGATACAGTACCTCATCTACCCCCTGTATCACACCCACAGTGGACTGGAATCACAACCCGTCTTTCTTCCGTACCAAATTTACAATTCATGCCTGAAGATTGTCATTCTCCAGAAGATAGACGAGTCCTATGGGAACGTTTGAGTACCCCCTATTCTACTCAAATGCAGGTGACCGATCCGGACACCTCTACCATATACCCTAAGTGTTTACAGAAACTCAAAATGCCTATGTCCTCATTCTCACCCCCCGTATCTATACCAAGTAGCCCATCCACCTCTATTAACCTAACCAAATCTTCCCCTACACTTGGGACCTCACCAATGCCCAGTCTAACGCACCCGCCTAAGCGACTCGATTTATCCAAAAATAAAGCCGCCCCGCCACCTAGGAGACAAACTCAATCCGTGCCTCTATCACAATCAAAACCATCATCGTCACACCTACCTTCCATATTGGGACCTCATCCCTCCACCTTGCATCAATATATCATACCTCCTGCGTTTTCTTCAAAACGACCTACGCCTTCTGCACCTATACAGAGATCAAAGGGTATATCAACATTGTCACCCCACGTATCCTGTCCACCCATCAACCCTAAACGAACTCCATCATCAAAGGATTTATTTTCTGTCACTCCCCTTTCTCCGTGGTTGTTTCCCGCTACCACGTCATCTGTAGCCTCATCATCTAACCAGCTGAATATAGCTTCTGCGCCAAAGAAACCACGTTTAGTGAAAACCACGTGTCAACACCCCTCGGCTAAACCACCACCCGTACGAACCAACCACGCCCAAACATTACCAAAACCCGCACAACCAATACCCTCATCCTCCTCCGATTTTGACCCACTCAAAGGATCTTACGCCAAAATCCTTGCTATGTTGGTGGAGAATGCGACCATTTCCCTACCCCCACTTAGACCTTATGACCCGTCTAAACCTCGACCTATAGGTTATGATGAGTCTAAAATCTGCGCCTATCACCGCACACCAGGACATGATGTGGAGGGATGCAAAGCTTTAAAAACCATCCTTCGTCAGTCACCTCTCCCAGATACAAAGGTTAAGAAAGACAACTTACGAAGGGAGAGACCTTTAGCTTCAATTCCCTCTACTATACCATCTGTCCCCGCCTCACCAAGATCTATCATTATTACAACCCCACCTCTTGAAGACCATGATTTATCCCAACCATCTTCCTCATCTCAGGTCTACGAGATTAATATGATTAGTGTTGCTACTCGAGCGCAGAAAAACAACGAGAAAGCGAAAGAAAGCACACATGCGTCCTCTCTTTCTCCATCCAGCATCCCGATTGCACCACCACCCAAAGTGGTTATTCGTGGACCCGCTTACCCCATCTCTAATGGAGTTGCCCATCGAGCCATGATCAAACAGCTTCACCAATCGCCCGTAAAAATGACACTATATGATCTCATTCAGACTTCTGAATCTCATCGACAAGCTCTCGTTGAAATTCTTCAAGGGATCGAGGTCTTACCTAATGAAACCCTGCCTGTTGCCTCCATTCTAACACCCAATCACGTTGCTTCTCTCACCAAACAACCCACTGCCCCAACCACTTCTGTCTCTGTACAACAAGCTGCGGCAGTCAGTTTCTCTGAAGATGAAATTGTTGACTTTGGTACAGAAGATCCTGACCCTGCCCTTTTCATCTCAGCTTACGTCCGGGACATTCAGGTACGTCGTGTTATGATTGACGGGGGCGCTAGCCTAAACATCATCTCTTCAAAAGCCTTCCAACAAATGAATATCCCTTCTAGCTACATGTGTGCCAATCCCATCATGTTGCGGTCATTCAATGACGCTATTACCTCTACCTTAGGCACCGTGATCCTCAACATTCGGGTAGGACCACGTACTTTACCCGAACTCTTCTATGTCCTTGAAGGAGAGTTCCAATATAACATATTGCTAGGTCGCCCTTGGATCCGGGCTATGGGATGCGTTCCCTCAACATTACATAGATGCATAAAATTTGAGTACGAGGGGAAGTCCTACACCGTAAAAGCTGATCCTCCCCCCTTTAAAACCTGCAATATGTTATACCGCCCTAACGATGTGCTTGTACCAATCAAGACACCCATTCATTCAACCCAACCGTCCTCTTCAAATGTACCTCAACCATCCACCTCAACCGCACCTACGCCTTCAACTGATGAAACCACCGTCGCAAAAACCACTTCCCTTCCCGCAGCTAACATCCCAACCGCAGACCCCTTAGTAGATGTTTTTCAACGCCTTACGCTGGGGGAGTATCGCCTATATAACGTTAGTTCTTTCCATACCCCACAGGAGTACGGACAGGTACATGCACATCCTACCTATGACCGTCGTGTGGGGGAAGTAATCTCTTACGGACCACCCCATTGCCGCACCAACCTAACGTATGGGGGTGTTGACGCATCCTCCATTACCCCTGAACCCCCTCTTGGTGTGGTTCCCTTCCAATCCGATTTTCAATACTTGACAAATCGTCGTTTCGCCCTCACCTTCTTGACTCGCTGTGCTTGGAAAGGCTTTGGTTTTGGTCTTTATGAACAAGGCCGACATACACTCATTCCCGTGACTACACGCAAACACAATGATCGCAGTGGTCTCGGTTTTCCTGAAACACCTACACAGGAGGAACCTCGTGTCAGTTGTCTTCTAGAAGACAACGACGTCACCCCTACCGAACCATCATCACCCATTTTGCCTTCGTCACCCACAGAGTCGATAGATCCCGAATCTATCCCTCCTAACTTTTTTTTTTCATAAATGCTATCTTCCTAGGTCCTCTCAATTATCAACGCGATAATGAGGACCCCTCTTCTATCCCCCTTCTGTATCCAGACATGATTGAAGAGGACTCACCTTCAATTAACGTTGTTGAGTGTCAGGATGATGACTCCATCCTCACTTACCTTGGCGCGGATGACTCTTATATTCAACGCGCCTTACCATCTGAAACTCAAACCATGCTGAACGAATCTACTATAGAAATCAACATCCACACGGAGGAGGATCCTCACATTGTGAAGATCGGACAATCCCTTAACACATCAGAACAAGTCGCCTTTACTACCTTTCTCCGTGCTCGCAACCAAGCTTTCGCTTGGTCCTACGCTGACATGCCAGGAATTGATCCTGACATTGCCGTCCATAACATTACACTAAAACCCGATTCCAAGCCAATTAAACAGAAATTGAGAAAAATGCATCCACGCATTGCTCTCTTGGTCAAAGAGGAGCTTCAACGAATCCTTTCTGTTTCCTTCATTCTGCCTATTGACTATCCTCAATGGATTTCTAACATCGTACCTGTCACTAAAGCGACGGGGGGACTTCGGATATGCACGGATTTCTGGGATCTTAACCTCGCTTGCCCTAAGGATGACTTCCCCCTGCCTAGCATTGACCAACTTGTAGATCTCACTGCAGGCCATGAGATGCTCTCTCTCATGGATGGCTTCTCGGGATATAACCAAATTTTGGTTGCCCCCGCCGATCAACATAAAACTACCTTCATAACTCCTTGGGGAACCTTCTGTTACCGTGTAATGCCATTTGGCCTTAAGAATGCTGGTGCAACCTATCAGCGGGCTATGACCTACATTTTTCATGACATTATGCACACTATCCTTGAAGATTACGTCGACGATCTTCTTGGCAAATCTAAACATCGTAGTGAACATCTCGATGTTTTAACCATTATTTTTGATCGCCTGTTACAATATTCTGTCCGCCTTCAACCAAAGAAATGTGTCTTTGGTGTCCTTTCGGGGAAACTTCTTGGCTTTATCGTCTCTTTGCGTGGCATCGAGGTCGACCCATCTAAAGTCAAAGCTATCCTAGAAATGCCCCCACCTACCAATCTCAAACAATTGCGTAGTTTACAAGGTAAGCTCCAATCTATCCGACGTTTCATCTCCCAACTCTCGGATCGATGTCAACCTTTCCATCACCTTCTTAAAAAGGACATTGATTTTCAATGGAGCGAAGAGTGCCACCTAGCCTTTGAAGCTCTCAAAACTTATCTCTTGCATCCACCCGTGCTTATCCCACCTCAGGACGACCGCCCTTTCTACCTTTACCTTTCCGCCACTGACCACGCTGTAGGGGCCATGCTTGCACATCGTGACTCTGAGAATCGAGAACAAGCCGTTTATTATATAAGTCGTACTTTGGTGGACTATGAGACTAGGTATACACATGTAGAAAAGTTATGCCTAGCCCTATCATTCGTGGCTACCAAACTCCGACACTACCTTCTGAATCACAAAACTTTCGTCATCACCAACACGGACCCCATCCATTACATGTATGCCAAACCTCATCTAAACCAACGCATCGCCAGATGGCTCATGCTCCTCGCCGACCTCGACCTTGAGTTTGTCCACCAGAAATCAATCAAAGGACAAACCATCGCAGATCAACTTGCGGAAGCCCCTTTACCAGGGGAACAATTTACCAATTTTACATTCCCCGACGAACTCATCGCCACTCTTTCACTCAAGGAGGAGTCGTATCCAATGACCCTCTTCTTCGATGGATCTAAATGCCAGCACGGTGGAGGAGCCGGCGTTGTTCTCATTCCTCTCGACGCTGAGCCTATGCCTCTCTCATTCCGACTCGATTTCCCTTGCACTAATAATACAGCGGAATACGAGGCCCTTGTTCTGGGTCTCCAAGTTGCGTTACACTTAGGTATCAAATCTATCAATATTTTTGGCGATTCTCAATTGGTAGTCAATCAAGTTATGGGCATCTACCAATGCAAAAATGAGGAACTTCAAAAGTACAAACACTACGTGGATTCACTTCTAGCCTTATTTACTCACTATTCTATCCAAACCATTCCCCGCTCCACTAACAAATTTGCGGATACTATGGCTTGCTTAGCCTCGCAAATTCCAGCTTCATCAACTGACTCTGATATTTTCGTCTTGGTCCAACAACTCTTTGCCCCATCTTATTCAGCCCCGGTTGTTTGTACGATAAATACGGTGTCTGCTAACTCGCAGGATACCTGGTATCACCAATTTCACGACTACCTTACAACCTCTGTTCTCCCATCTGACCTTACTAGTACCGGCAAACGCGCGTTTCTTAAACGCGTTTCTCGTTATCTTGTTATGGGAGGACTCCTTTATAAACGTGGCTTTGATGGCATCCTCCTTCGATGTCTCACCGGTGCGGAGGTCACCCATACCATCCAACAAGTACATGACGGTATTTGTGGCGGGCATTTTAGCGGCCTTGCCATGGCCAAACGAATCCTTCGCCTTGGTTATTATTGGCCTACTCTCAATAACGATTGCTACGAATATGTTAAGCGTTGTGTTATGTGTCAACAACACGCCAACCTTCAACATACTCCTAGCCACCCCCTACAGGTCGCCCGAGATCTTTGGCCTTTCTCACAATGGGGTTTAGACCTTATTGGTGAGATTCACCCGTCCTCTTCGCAACGTCACCGATGGATTATCACAGCAACCGAATATTACACAAAATGGGTGGAGGCTATTCCACTCATTTCAACCAAAAAAGAAAAAATTGTAGAGTTCATTAACCACCACATTATCTGTCGTTTTGGTGTTCCTCATCGCCTGATAACAGATAATGGAAAATCTTTCAAAAATAAGTTATTGCAAGACCTTTGTGACAACTTTGGTATCAAACTTAGCTTCTCATCACCCTACTATCCACAAGCAAATGGACAAGCCGAATCCTCTAATAAAACCCTAACCAAAATCCTCATGAAAGTTGTCAATGAGTCCGGAAGAAATTGGCACGATCACATTCCCTTTGCCCTTTGGGCTTATCGTACTAGCATTCGTACCTCCACTAGTGCTACACCTTTTTCTTTGGTATATGGTACCGAGGCCGTCTTGCCTCTCGAAATACAAATACCCTCCCTCAGGATATCTCTTCAGGATATTCTCACCAACGATGATTTCCGCCAAGAGCGGTTAGCCCAATTGGAGCTTCTTGACGAATGTCGTCTTACAGCTCTCGATCACCTTCAAATCTATCAAAAACGTATCAAGCGTGCTTATGATAAGCGACTTCATGAGCGTACCTTTAAGGTTGGTGATCTTGTCCTCAAAGAGAATCAACATGTAACCAAACTGGAAAAGAGCAAACGTGGAAAATTTTCTCCTAATTGGATTGGGCCTTATATAATCACTCACACTTATGGATCAGGTACTTATCGTTTAGCTTCGCTTAATGGTAAGCCTGAGCCTGAACCCCTTAATGCCTTGCATCTTCGACCATTCTACTGTTGAATTTAGTGTTACATCACTTCTTATCTACCTACTGCTCGTCCCTTGAGCTCATTTACCGCTACATACGCTTTGTTTCCTACACCTCATAATAAAAAATCAAGCTCACATAGTTTGATTCTCACCTCACCTTAGCGATGCCTTCCCCTTTTTAGTCTAGTCCATGACTTCAAAGTATTAAAATAACACCTTCTTATGGGATTTTCTTGAGTCAAACTTCCTACCAAACTAGATGCTTCACGCCAAAAGAACATCTAGCTATCTAAATTATATATAGACTGCTCCCTCGAAGGACAGCTATATGCCAAACTATTGCTGCTATCATATATAGACTGCTCCCCCGAAGGACAGCTATGCACTAAAATCACAGCTGTTACTATAAATAGACTGCTCCCTCGAAGGACAGCTATGCACAGTCAGCCTTTTCTCAGAAGCTTCTCGCATTGATCAGCTTTGTGAAGACCTCAAGAATAATACAATCAATATCCCTTGTAGACTTCCCGCATCGATCAGTCTATAATTCAATAAAATAAAAGCCTCATTCAAAAGAACTTTTGAGTCATGGACTTGTCTATTTAGGGTAGGTTCTCTTTCGTCAGAACACTCACTTTGTAATAAGTTCTCCGTACCTCAGCTATACCATCCACCTCACCTCACCATTTGTTTCAACTCAAGGGACGTGACGTACACCCGATATATTGTGATTATACAACTCTTTTCACCTATCGACTTCTCGTCTATGCAAGGTACCTAGGGGTTCAAGCTCATTCTACGTTATTATGTGGTTTGTTTAGTTCTTTTCACCTACGGAGCATTCTTTCCTCTTTGCCTCGCATCTAGGATTGTGTGTTGATCTTAATCAGGACATGGTTCCCTACTACTTGGGTAGGCTAACTTTCGCTTCCCTTATACCTTTTACAACATCACCAATTCATTACCAACACCATCAACCTTACCTTACCAATATTAATATCAACATTTTTACCAACCAACAAATTGCCTAACCATACCTAAATTCACCTCTCCCTGGTCCTAAGGGAGAACTACATCGGTCTGAGGCCCCTCCTTGCTTTGTGCAATGGGCTATGTAGGCAGCACTTCGGAGACATGGGGTCTCCCAAGGTTAGCTCGACCATCCCCTACCATAACCTATCATGTGTGGTAAATATAAATATTTTTGTGTATTTCTATTTAATCACATTCCTCTTTTATCCTTTTTCAAAACACCAACAGTCAAAATGAAAACATTCTTATTATTATCATAACTCGAATCAACATACATATTCAGTTTTATTGAGATGTTAAACAAATACATCTTCTCTATCATCGACACGCAGGTCGGCATCCTTATTTATTCTTATACCTTGCTAACATTTATTCAGACCCTCACGCCTTCATCCCGCACCAGGAGATGACCGTGATCGTCGACGCCTCTCACCAGGCCTCTCTGTCCTCAACGGTACCACAGCTATTGGTACCACCCACTGATCTGTCAATCTCTCCTGTAACATATGAATACGCTCCTCTCGCATGGAGGAATTCAGCCTCTAGTCTCTCCACCCGTGACTCCGCAACCGCTAACAATCCTCTTGCCTCATTCACCTGCGTTTGGAGCTGCTGAACTAAACTCTGCAGACGATCTCTCTCTGCTGTAATCATAGCTATGTCAGGACGATCACGTACACCTCGCAGTTCTGCTACCCACCATAATCTATAGGCCTCTGTCGTTCCTGCATCCATTACCCTGCGATCGGCTGCTATCTCCTCTGGCCCTTCTGGAGGTGTTGGCCGGGGAGGTGAGAATGCTGCCTCGGCATCGATCCTCATATATGGTCTATAAGCCAGGGGTATATCCTGCACAAATCCAAATTGTCGCCGCACGCGATCTATAGGAATCCTCTCATACTCACCTGGCCTGTGCCCCGCGATCCACCTCAATCACTCTACACCCCTCAACTCCTCAGCTATGTTCTCTGTTACCATATAGTTCCCGTAAGGCCTCCAACAGATATCCGCAATCGTCACCCTCTCCCATACCTGCCTGTAATACTCAATGTCACCCGTCACAGCCTGGGATCTTGCCTCTTGTTCTGTCTGGACCCATCGTCTGAACCCCAACCTCTGTACTCCGGTCTCTCCTGACTGGATGGGTCGGCCTATTGGTCACACACAAACAATGTGCTCATAGGCCCAACAGTGTAATAAGTATGAACAATCTAGTGTCGTCCTGTGATTTCACCTACAAGCCCATAAACCCCTGTATAGTTCCACCAAATATGCAGGTGCCCATGCAAAAGTCACGTTCCTTTCTATCATCTCCCAAATAACACACATCAATGCCTTTGGAAATCTTCCCCCATCCACCCTCGGTAATGCATAATACCCTACCGCTATCATTAATATCACTGCTAACCTTGTCTCCTCAGGGTGTGCTGCATACATTATGCCATACGTAAATGTCAAACCTCGCTGTGTCAAATCACGTGCGTATGGACCAAATACTGCTGTTATCGCTGCCCGCCCTGCGCTAGGCATTGCCTGATATACTGGTGTTCCTATAATTGGGAGTCTCAAAATCTGGAACACATCTTCCAATGTTACTGTCATCTCCCCTGTTGGCAGATAGAACGTATTCTTCTCTGGATTCCATCTTTCAATCAACGCCTGCAACATAGCATGGTTACGTGCGATTCGTGAATAATAGCGGATTCCACTTAACCCCAAACGATTTATCAATGTCCATTCCGCTGGTGTTACATCCGCTCGGATTCGTGACAACAGCGCTGGCACACTATCATTCATCCTCAACCCTGCCTCTGCCTGCATACATCAAAACAACAAACAACCATTCAATCCATCAAATCCCTAAGGGTTTTTCTCACATTCTGGAAATTCCTCCAGTAACCGGTATCGGTTATAAATAACCGGTACCGGTTCAGTAACCGATACCGGTTCCCCTAACCGGTATCGGTCACTGTCAATTACATACACCTTGCCTAAACAACCACCTACGACAATAAATTGCTCGTTTATCCCTCTCTGTATACACAGACATACCCGAAACCCTTGATTACCTACCACGTAACACTCACCTCATTTATAACCCTTGTTATCATGTTTTCTTTCTCATATCTACCCACCTACTCTCCCCCATCTTATTCACAAAACATGCAGTAATCAAATCACAACCAAAACGTTTACCTCTTGAGTTGCAGCAGCTTGAGGTGGCACTTGTCTTCCCTCTCGTCCCTGCCTGCTGGATGCTTCTCCTCGTTCTGCCATGATCACCACCCTTTTCAAATTCACCTTTCTGCCTTCTGAATCTCAGATCACATTCACTTTCCCTGTCTCTTTTCTCCTTATCACTCAAATCTCTCATGCAATTACCTGTCTCAGTCGTCAAAAAGCGTCGCGTTCGCGTATTTAACTTCTTGCATGGCTCTCAAAATTAGAACTTAAGTTGCCACCCTAGCTTTTCTATTTTTAGAAAAGCTCATACCTAAATAACCGGTATCGGTTACATAACCGATATCGGTCTACTAACTACCGGCATCGGTTACCTAACCGATATCGGTTACACACCTGCCTTTTTGAAACATAGTTCTTTTCTTCATTTTCTACCTAATTTTTTATCGCGCCCGCCTCTTTTCCTGCATAACAACACCATTATCCATATTTGTCCATCCAATCCACTTCTCATTACGATTTCATCCATATCATCTATCTACTATTACCAAAACAAACAAGTCATCAACTAAGGATATCAAAAAAAAAAAAAAAAAAACCATCAATCTATACACCATTTGGATCCAACTCATCAGATACATATATAACAATGTCACCAAACCAGCAACAAAACATGCCACATTTCATAATATAACATGACTGCATCCCATTAACAACAAACATCAACATCATCAATATATCAACATGTCAATTAAACTTATCATACATCAAATATCACAAACCATCGACAAAATACTTAAAAACATTTTGAACACAGCATGTGAGTCAAATCCTCATATCTATATATCACATATACAACGTTTCCAATATACAATATGCCCTGCATCGGGACCTCTGTGATCTCATAATACAACAAAGCCGGCACGCAGGCCGCAATAAATGTCAATAATCTCGACTCGGCTCGCAGGCCGGTCCCTCATATCAAAAATATACTCGGCTCGCAGGCCGGTATCAACTATACAACCCGTACTCGGCTCGCAGGCCGGTATACAATAAATGAATGAATAAATGAATAAATGTAGGCACGCAGGCCTCTATCAACACAACTGGTGCGCAGACCGGTGCCCATGTCCATATACAAAAACAATGCAGGGATCCCTCAGCTCTCCCCACCGCCCTCAGCACCTCTCCCTGCTGGTCCCTGTGGTGCCTCTCGCCTCCTGCCTGTAACAGACACGCCGGCTGTGGCTGCACCTCCCTGCGATCTCTGACTATGGGAGGTCTCTGCTCTATAAGCTGCATATGGCTGATACTCAGCTCCGGTACCATCAAGAACATCTTGATAGTACCGGGCCTCCGCTCTCGCCTCCATATATCTGTCCCGTGCCACCGTAGGTGCTGGGGCTGGTCCCCGGACTCCTACTACCAGTGCCCCCTGTGCCTGTGATGGTGCCGCTGGTGGTGCCTGTGGCCGTGGTGGTATCTGTGCCTGTGCCTGGGGCTGTGGCTGTGCCGCTGCTGGTGGTGGTGCCTGTGCCTGTGCCTGTGCCTGTGCCTGGGCTAGCTGCCCCTGTAAAACACCTATCTGTGCCTGTGCAGCAGCCAGCTGCCCCTGTAATAGCTGCACCTGGCCCCTGAGCTGATCTCGCTCTGCCATCACTGCTGCCAAGTCTGGCTGTGTAGGCTGTGCTACCCTCGCTGCTCTCTGACCAGCCCACCAAACCATATATGCTCCCGTACAGCTGGCATCATCTACAGTGTCATCTGCCGGCCTCTCAGCAACCCAATCTGGATCCACGGGCTGTGGTGCAGGCAGTGGGGCCTCTACATCATCCCTCCTGTACTGAGGGAAGGGAGGTGGCTCGTCCTGTCGCAGCCCCATCTGCCTGCGTACCCTCTCTAGGGGTATCCTCTCGTACTCTCCCGGCCTCCGTCCTGCTATCCAGAAAGTGTACTGGATCAAGCGTAACTGTACTCGGGCTCCTCTGTGCGGGTGATGACCTCTGTAAGGTCTCCATACGATATCTACCGCTGTCAGGCCCTCTAATAAATGCCTGTAATAGGTGACGTCCCGCCCTGCAAGCACTGCTCGTGGCTGTCCCACGACCCCCAACCACCTCTGAAAGCCGTATCTGTATATGACCTGTGGCCCTGGCTGCTGGGGTAACCCTACTGGTCTGATGCATATGATGTGCTCATATGCCCAACAGTGAAGTAAAAATGTCGAACAAATCCCGAATCGCCTCATCCGGCGATAGCCCCACAGCTCCCTGTATAACTGCACCAGATATACTGGTGCCCAAGCATAACAGGTGTGCTCCTCCACCATCTCATGAAGCACCC
This sequence comes from Taxus chinensis, assembly GCA_019776745.2. Lineage (NCBI taxonomy): Eukaryota > Viridiplantae > Streptophyta > Pinopsida > Cupressales > Taxaceae > Taxus > Taxus chinensis. The sequence goes on along the minus strand of CM034153.1, from coordinate 121,176,551 downwards.
CCATCAATGCCCGTGGAAAGCGGCCTCCCTCTGAGTCCGGGAGGGCGAAGCAGGTGATCCCGATCATCATCAACATGGCAAGCCGTGTCTCATGTCGGTGCGCACGGTACATATCACCATACCCGATGCTCGCGCTGTGATATGTCACTAGCGCAGCTGCATCCCCGAAAACCTGTAGGATGCTGTCCATGGCTGTCTCTGCATCCACCTGAAAAATGGCCTCTCCATCAATAGGTAATCGAAGGATGCGATATACATCCTCCAATGTGATGGTCATCTCTCCAGTCGGGAGATGGAACACATTGGTCGCCGGATCCCATCTCTCGATGAGGGCAACCATCAAACTATGATCTCTGTCGATAGCTCTGTATCGCTGGACTCCGCCGAGTCCCACCTCGCGCATGATCGCCTAGTGTGCTGCGGATACATGTGGTCGCATCCGCACCAACAGCGGGGGCATCCTGTCCCGCATCGTCAGCTGCTGACGTGCCTGCAAAACCAACCCACAACATTAGCTCTACTCTTTACAACAACAACACCACAACCCTCTACACCCCCTTTTCTTCTCCACCTAGCCACACCACGACTCTCTAACACACCCCTCTACCCACCTATTCTCTACGCTATTCACCTCCCTCTTCTACCCAAAACAACAACACCCAAAACACCCCATCCCAACCCAAACAACACCTAAATCACCACCACAAACTCAACACAACACAATAACTTAATCCAAAAAAAAAAAAAACCTAACAACCACTACGGACCGGTACCGGTCCCCAATAACCGACCGCGGCCCTCTTCCCACCGATGCCGGTCAACTACCGACCGACACCGGCCAAACACAAAGCACCCCGTCCCTAAATTTTGTGACCGATGCCGGTCGCTTAGCCGGTCGCTGTAATTTCCCAGAGCCGAACCCCCGCGCGGCCCCCCACCTACATTTTTTTCATTTTTTTCCAAATTACCCACCCAAATACCCTAAAAATCTACCCACCCAGCTGCCTTGGCTTACTTAACCTATCTACCCTATCCCTTTTTCAAATCACTTCCATTTATTACTTATTTCATCCAAAACATACATTCCTACCCAAAACCCCAAATTTAGCATAATGCAATCAACTGAACACAATGCAGGGTTTTGAACCTACCGGTACGACGACACGTCGTCGTGGTGGGATGGGTGGTGGTGGTCTAGCTGGTCCAGCTCCTCCTGCTCCTCCTGGCTGTGCCATGGCTCCAAATGTCCTCTACTGGGTCCTCTGCCAATCACCTACTGCCTCCTCCTCACTCGGGCCCGCCAATCAACTCACTTCTCCACTCAACTAGTGCCACCTCAGCCAATAAATACACCAATGTCAATATTCCACCTCAGACAACTTAATTTGATTTCCAAATTCACAAAGTGACAATGACCGGCCGTATTTTTCTTTTTATAGGTTTTTAACATTGAACCGATACCGGTCAATTCATGCCCTAAGGAACCGGCGTCGGTTATCTAACCGGTACCGGTCATATATAACCGATATCGGTTTTGTCCTTTTTTACCCAACTTTTTGCCCTTATTCACTACGTTCCCTTTCCCACCACATTGCCTCTTTACCACATCGCCTATATGCTCCATTGCTCTTTAGCCGTTTTTGACTTCACCGGCCCGACCCAAGGCCGCAACCAACCACTCCGGCCCGACCCAAGGCCTCGCCCCCAACCATTTGGCCCGACCCAAGGCCTCGCCCCAACCATTTGGCCCGACCCAAGGCCTCGCCCCAACCATCTGGCCCGACCCAAGGCCTCGCCCCAACCATTTGGCCCGACCCAAGGCCTCGCCCCAACCATTTGGCCCGACCCAAGGCCTCGCCCTAACCATTTGGCCCGACCCAAGGCCTCGCCCCAACCATTTGGCTCGACCCAAGGCCTCGCCCTAACCATTTGGCCTGACCCAAGGCCTCACCCTTTGGCCCGACCCAAGGCCTCACCCTACCCATTTGGCCCGACCCAAGGCCTCACCCTACCCATCCGGCCCGACCCAAGGCCTCACTCTACCCTTCCGGCCTGACCCAAGGCCGCAACCCAACAACTTGGCCCGACCCAAGGCCGTACCACTTCGATACCTCGCCCAACATCAACAACATACACTTTTATCCACCCATCATGTAGCTTTTTGTTCCATCGAGCTCACCTGTTCGTGTTTTAGCATGATTAGGGTCCTTGACTTGATCTGTCGACCAACTTTGCCTAGACCTAGACCGTGACGTTTATCTCAACCAAACCAACCATTTGGTACTGCCGAACATGCCTAAACGTTCCTGTACCTTACCTGTTATATACCCTGGAGCTACTTCCTATGCCTTGGATACCAGGATTATATCACCCTTGTTTGGATAAACTATCGACCTTTGCCTATGCATTGCCGGTTTTCTCGTCAAATCATGTACCCTAGTCGCACTATTACATTTCAACATGCGTCTACTTCCTTGGACCTACCCCACCATCTTACCATCCTCTCTACACCATTCACCCTTTATCAACCCTATCCCTGATTTCCCGTTCTCTCAATCTGTGATAGATTTGAGGGGGATTACCTATATCCTTAACAGGAGAAACCACTTCATATTATTGTCCGCGCAGCTTTACAAAACAAGCTACACGACAATAAGGGGCTAATGTAGACACCAAATTTGTGTCTTACGACCCCTTTGTGACCCGCATCTCATTTCGTATCCTAACCTCATCACCTAAACCTTACACAATTATTTATTAATTACCTCGTAATTGATAAATCCACATCACCTCACCTGCCACCTCATTTTGCCACCTCATCGTGACCTAGTCCTAACCCTAAACTAACCTAATTAAGACCTATAACTTGGTCTACACCTACACCCATGATTAAGGACCCCTTTCTCGCACCCAAAACTGACATTCTAGTCACTTGACCAAGCCCGCAACTAATCCCTCGGGAGAAAAGCAGGGAAGGTGGGCTATTTTACTAAAAATAGCCTACTTTTTCCTTACCGATGCCGGTTCCTACTCGACCGCCGTCGGTTACGTAACCGCCATCGGTTCCCTGTAAAATGGGCTCCCCTAACCAGAAACAAGGGTCGAAGGATTTTTGAATCAACAGAGATCATTGGGAGCGATAAAGAGCATTCGGATCTTCACTTGGCCGAGCAGAGACGAGTGAAGAGACAAGGAGAGTTGCAGCAAAAGGAGATCAAGCCCAAGATTGCAACGGAATAGCCAGAAACCTGTGATACTCAGCTGATCATCGGGAGGGAGATCTCTCATCTTCTGTGTGTCAAGCCATCCCACTTGAGTTCTGCCTTTGTCATCAGAGTTCCTGGACCTGCATCTTCGTCAATAAACCAGTAAGTTACACCTTGCATGTCCTCTTTAATAACGTTTCTTAGACTTTTTGAATCACAGTCCCCATAAATCCATTCCTAGATCCACTACCCAACGTGTCATTGCATCTAACTATCATTCATTTACCTCTCACCATCTCATTACCTAATATCACTCATATACTAGCCTTACCAACAACACTGTTACCCTACAACACAACCACCCCACAAAACAACCAACCTACAGATCCTAGACCATACCGATATCGGTTATCAGCAACCGGTATCGGTTATTGTGACTCAAAACCAGAAATCAGCCTTTCCCCTACCCGTCTCAACGAAGCAATTTAATTGATATTTTACAGTCTTTTGTGTTAATTCATATTAGCAGGGGAACTGACCACCTTCGAAAGGAAGTTTTATATTTCCTGGGCCCAAGGCAGTTCCCTCATTTATTGTCTAATCAAAATCTTGTGGTCTTGTGTTCTTATTTGCAGGTAGTCCTTCCAAGACAAAAAGGAGTTCTTCGCAGTCAACCTGATCTTTCTCTACGGTACGCGCACACCATCTCGACGTTCAACAGGTATTCCTCCTAGCCCTAACCTTATCTATTTCTAAAAGGAATGAAAGGATAGAAGCAACTCTATTCCCAGAAGCCAAAACATTCCGAGCGAAACTTTAGGGTTTTAGAGTAGTCTTGAAATAAAAGCAGAATTGTAATGATGTAATAGATCAATGTGAATTCCATAATGAGAAGTAAGCTATTTTGAAACTCCTAGTTTTATTTGCAAAGCTGTTTATGTGTGTTTTTGGAGGTATTTCAACCTCTTGCAGCTGGATTCACATCATTATCCGAATGTTGCTTGATTATGAAACACGCTATACGCAAGTAGAACAAAAATTCCTTGCCATAGTCTTCACAACCAAACGCTTAAGACATTACATGCTCAATCAAGAAACAAGGGTCATTGTAAAAAGAGACCATTTACGAACTTTCCTCATGCAAGGGTCCTTGTCTAAGAAGGCTGGATGTTTTATAACCTTAATGGGTGAATTTGAATTAACGTTTGTAAACCAAAAGTCCGTTAAGGGACAAATCATTACAGATTGGTTAGCTGATAACCTGTTAGACGGAGGTGATCTAGGCAATCTAGATTTTCCCGATGAATGTATATACTACATCGAAACTAGATGTCCCATCTCTGAATGTCCTTGGTATACTGATATTATTAGTTATATCATGGGCCATGCATATCCAGAAGGTGCTACACCGCAACAAAAAATGTGGTTATGCATTATCGCAGCTAAATAGATTATTATAGAACAAGTAATCTATCGTAAGGCTTTTGATGGAATCCTCCTAAGGTGTGTTGACACAGAAGAATCTAAGAAGATTCTCCATGAATCTCACAGTGGAATATGTGGAGGTCACTTCAGTGGTCACTCCACCACTCACAAAATACATCAGATGGGTTATTTCTAGCCCACTCTAGAACACGACACAATAGATTTTGTACGCAAGTGCCATAAATGTTAAGAATTTTCCCATGAGATTCACATTCCGGCACAAGCTCTACAACCAATCGCTACTCCATGGCCCTTTTCTATGTGGAGCCTAGATTTGATAGGGAAATTCTCTCCCTCATCAATAGATGGCCATAACTTCATAATCACGGCCACCGAGTATTTTACCAAATAGGTAGAGGCTATGCCTCTTACCACTGTACCAGGTTCCGTGATCGCCAAGTTCATTTTAAACCAAATCATTTGTAGGTATGGTGTCCCAAAAATCATTATCTCAGATAATGGTACTTCCTTTAAGAATGATGAAGTCCGTGAGCTGTGCAGTAAATTTAAAATAAACCATCATACAGCCTCCCTGTATTACCCTCAAGCCAACGGACAGGCTGAAGCAACAAACAAAACATTGAAAGCTATTCTCCTTAAAATGGAAAAAGAAAATAAACCAGAATGGCATTTAAAGTTATACCTGACCTTGTGGGCCCACTAAACCTCAATAAGAACACCCACAGGAGCAACTCCTTTCTCATTGGTATTCGGAGCAGAAGCAGTTCTCCCACTTGAGGTTGAAATACCCAATCTCCGCATCTCACTACAAGGGATTCTGGATGAAGAATCTTATAGAGAAGCACGTCGCTCCCAACTAGAAAGCCTAGATGAGGCCAGGTTAGATGCTAAATAGTGGCATAGAATCTATGCTGACCGGATGTGCCGGCAGTATAATAAAAAGGTCTATGAACGAGATATATATGAAGGAGATCTAGTTCTAAGACTAGATAACCGGATTGACAAGAGGACCGGTGAAGGAAGGAAATTCCAGCCCAAATGGTTGGGCCCATACCAAGTCATGAAAGACTATGGAAATGGTGCATATCTCTTATGTACACTGGAAGGTGAGGAATTTGGTGAAATAGTCAATTCCTTGCATCTTAAACGATTCTATGCATAAGTGATGAGCACTACTTGTATAATTATATCTACATTGCATCTTCATGTAGTTAGGCTCATTTTTTCCACTCATTTCGTACAATTTTGTGATCCAAGAACTTATTCTCAAAGTAATTCATTACAAAATTCTCATGGTATTGGCATAAGCATTCCAATCATACTTATTCATTTTCATAACATCATCACCTATTTAAGAATCATTTCATCAAATAAAGCTAGATATGACCAAGTCTTAACGGTAACCATACCAAGGTCTACATGCTTGTTCTCACTTTTGGTTTCTTCCTAGGATAGGTGTCTTGCCTATGGTCTGTTCTAGAAGCTTCATAGTGTCACATCTATCCCATACGTATATCTCTTTGGAAATAAGAACATACTGACATTTTGCTCAAATAAATAAATCAAATGTAGATCAAACAGAAAACTTTATTTTTACACATTTCTTTGCCCTACCAACCTTTGGTGATGATTTTGCGTCTCTTACCAATGATGTAGGGTTGGGAAAGGATGGGAATTCCCTTATTCACCTATGCCTTGTCCATGGTGATAAGCCCATACTTCTTACTAGTAGCATGGGGCAAGGTGTGGGGGGTCCTCTTGACAATGAACGTTGAAGGTCGTAAGCAAATAGTTCAAATGACCCTTTGCAATCTTAAGTCAAAAACAAATGAATCAGATGTCCAAAATTCCAAGAGAGCTCACAACCCCGCAAACCAGATTTTGTCTACCATGTGGCCATCTATGGATCTTAGTCTAGATAAACTGCAAAGTGAGTAGCATTCTAAACTATTGAGTCACTTGAGTAGAGTAGGTTTGTAGCATCCTAATTTGGTTCACCAAGTATTTTTCTATCTCTCATCACTACCATTCAATGAATTTCATAGCTTGTGCCCTTTCTAACTCTCAGTGGTGAGCCCTCGCATCTTACTAGTTGCGTGGAGTTAGGAGCGGGGCAAGTTCATCTGTTCATCATACCGGTTTATCATCACGTTCTGTCAAAACAAATATGAAGTACTGAAAAATTGCTTATAGAAACTAAAGTTCAAGATCACTTTGTGTCTACATTCTCATATATCAACATCACGAAATACAAAAAGAAAGAAAGAATTTGTATCATTTGTTCTCCATTGCATACATGCTGAAAAGTATATAAAAACAACATTATAATTTACATGCGGAAACGAATTACAAAATCATAGACACCAAGAGTCTGATCTAGAAGAATATATATATATATAACCAAGTTTCCTGTATAATGCCATCATGCACTAGGCATGGTAAAAATGCTCAATGAGCCTGGGAAATACAAAATAAATTGTGTAAACAATCTAAGAGAGCCAAGCAGCCTCTTAACCCCTATGAGATCCCTTTGAAGGTGAGGACTCCGGCTATGCCGGCACTCTAACTGCATGGAGGGCTCACGATCCTGAATAGTAGCTATGGCGTCACTATGAGAGTGGATCCTCATCAGATGCTCTATTTTCCTATACTCGGCCAACTCACTGCAGAGGGTAGTCACAATCTTGAGCACATGCCAGACAGGGGTAAAAACATCAGTATGCCTACTGGTTACTAAGGGCTCCCCTGCATCCACGGATAGCTTGGTGCGAGTCTTCTCCATGGGGATCATTAGGGTATCAGTGCATAACTGATGAATTAGGTCTCGCCACTCGTAAGCAGTCTCTACAAGAAAAGGAGAAAACAAATTAGAAATACTCAAAAGATAGAAATAGAAGTAAACAAAAAGAGAGATAGCAACTAAGACAATCATAGTTAAAAACAAATATTAAGAGAAGGATGATAACTCACTCAGATCTCCAGGCCTCTAAGAGGGATCCCTAGGGTCAGCACTTGCCACTGATGCCACCACTGACTGATGTCCTCCTCCTCTACCTGTGGCCACATAACGTCCTACTACGGACTCATCCTCTCCACCCAAGTCCTGATAAGGTGGCTCCTCTAAAACTAGGTTCACCCTCTCCACACTCCGCTCTGCCCTCTTGGCCTGTAAGATCTCCTAAGTATCATGTCACTTGGGATCGTTGTCCTCCTCTCCACCCAACTCACTGACCTTAGCCTCAATCTCCTCCTCCGTCTCTCACCTTGTGAACTCCTTAGACTTGGAGTCTATATCAATGGGGTCGTCACTATTGTGGGCGGGACTGGCGAAAATCTGAAGTAAGGGTGCCTGAGGGGTATCGGCTCTCCCTCAAGCACGTACTAGCCACCTAGCTGGAATAGGGACACCAAGAGTAACAAAATTCCAACCTCGGCCTCTAGGACCTCCCTTAGCCTCCCAAACCGATCTAAACACTGGCACCACTAGGGGAGCATATTGACGCAAGGAAGGCCAAACTACTGAGGCACTCGAGCAAACGGATGTGTCTCCACCTTCCCCGTCCTATCCAAAAGTTGCCATGTGGTAGAGCAAGAGATCAAAGTGAGGGCCTCCTCGCCCCATAAACCTACCATGGCCTAATAAGGTGTGGCCTCCATATCATCAGTAGTCAAGCAGGCAACTAACTAATGAGGTGCTCTAAGCACCAACATATTTGTCCATCTAGCTTCCCTCATAGCTCTGGGATCCGCCACCTCTACACCTCTCCTATAAGGAATGAAATGCTCGTAGACTTATCTCATAACCAGGGTCAGATGGCTCAATGACTACCCCTGGAAATGAACTACCCAATACAAATCATGATAGGTGGTCCCAAGTATATCAACTCCCCAGGAATAAATCTGGCCCATGTCCCTCAATCTGTGCAATAATGGGGGACCAACAATACAGTAAAGTGTCTCCTCCCTTGTCCCTGATCAATCTCGAGGCAAGGATCCCCATAATGGCCTGACAAATCAAGGGGATAGGTAGGCTAGGAATAGATTTGAACCCTCACCCCCTTCTTCGAACCAGTGGAGATAACTACATCTCTCATGTATGAAGCCCACTATGCTATCTGAGCCTGTGACCCTGCTGTCTCAAGCGTATTTTGTCTCCTGATGATCGATACCCCCGAGATAAGGTAGACATCCTCCAAGGTGATAGTCCACTCACCCCTGACTCCTGGGAATTGGAAAGTGTTTCGATCAACATCCCAATATGAAAACAAGTCACAAAGTATGTGACCAAAAGGTGCAACATGCGGGACCCGTGATATACACAATATGCTGGCCCTCTGAAGCGTATCCTACTCAGCCTGAGAAAGTGCATCCAACACTACTAGAAGCCAATCACACTCTCTCTCTCTCAGCTCCATCAGATATACTCCTCATTTTCCTACATACACCCAAAAACATGCAAAAAGGAGTAAGTTAGTATTCAAATCACATTGGAAAAATCATTAAAACATATAAGAATGCTAGAAACGCAAAAACAAATTCAAACAAGTATTATTTTGGCATTCTGTGAAGGACTGCCACCTTAAGCAGGGTGGCAATTTCATAACCACCACCTTAAAGGTGGTGGTCCTATAACCGCCGCCCTGACTAAGGCCGCGGTCCTGTAACCACCGCACCTTGCTCAAGGCGGCAGTCGTGTCTCGAATTTCCACATGGGTCACATGCCCTAAAAACTCATGTCCTAAATTTCTGCACAAGGGTCACGTGCCCTAAAAATGGCTAAAAACACAAAACAAAGACCATTTTGACTAAAACAAAGCCTACCCATTAGGTGCCCCCCCTAAGTGACCCTTTTAAAACTAACATTTTCAAAAATAATCCCCCCATTACAAAGATTTCATCATTTTAACATTTTAGGGGTAAAAACACTAAATAAAGAAGAACTAACCTGTGATCTCGTGGGTTGGTGTTCTGCTTGGGGATGCATGATCACTATCTTGTCATGAACATTTTGACTATACTCTCGTCAAAAACCGCCACCATGGGTCCCAGAGCTCAAAATCAATCAAATCAACACGCGCAAATGAATAGGAAAATGGGCCCATTTTTATTATATATATAGCATCTTGACCTATTTTGAATGCCCTTTTCACAGGTTTGGAGTGCCGACGGAGGTAAGTTCTTATCCATGCATGAATGGTAAGTGCTCATTTCATATTATTTTAGTATTTATTTTTCGATCTATTTCATCTATCTACACTTGAGTCCTCTTTTCATTTTGCAGGTAGCAAGAATTTAGGACGGTGTCATTTCGACACATGGACGTGTCAGGTATAATTTCTAACCTCCCATTTCCAGACTGCCATACTCAGACCCACCATTTTACACCTCTTCATGGCTAAAATTCTTCTCTGAGGGGGCAATATGTACCTACCATAAATTGTAGAGTACTACGCTACCAGAACAACATTACACGTGCCCTAATGATGATACAGGTCTCCTCGCAAGGTGTTTGGGATCCGTAAAATCTATCCAAGTATGCATTAACATCCCGCATGTCCTGCTTAGCCCCTGTGTGATTTTTTTTCTCTTCTCCCCTCTTTTTCTTTGTGTTTTGGTCTTCAGTTACGAAACCACTTCCCCGCCTGGGCGGTGGTCCTGTAACCACCACCCTGCTTAGGGTGGCGGTCCTTCACGTGTTTTCAAGAATGTTCTTTTTAACGTGACTCGTGTAACATTTCAACATTTACCAGCTTTTTTCACCGCCTTTGCTTGTATTTATGATTCTAGTTCCCTAGAATAGTGTTTTTACATTATTTATGGTTAAAGAGTTCAATTTGGTTTTCACCTTTGGGTAAATGGGAATTCTATAAATAGCTAGCTTGTGCTCAAGCAAAAGGCCCCTAAAATTTTCCTCTCAATTTCTCATTTCAATAGTTTAATCTTCAAATTTTTCTTAGGAATCAATAGTTTTATTTGTTGCATGCATAGTTAGTGTTGTTTTGTTGTTTAGAAGCCACATAATCTTCTTGTGCTAATGTTGTCACTGTTTCACACAATAAATTGGAGTAGAATAGTTTCATTCTCAATCAGAAGCCATTAAAGTTGCAGGTTTTCTTCATCAAAAAGGATAGTTTTAGGTTCTAGATGTTTTATGTTGTATAACTCGCAATAAATCCTACTAAGAATTACATAAGCCAAGCTCTGTTCTCTTGCGTTATCCCTCTCCTACTCGCATTGTATTTAGTCTACATCCTAAGATGCCACTATCCCAATACCTACTTCTGTTGATGCTAGCATTACACGCTTTTCTAGATTCACGTGAGCACGAAGGAACGAGGAGATCACATTGAGGGGACAAAGCCACACACAACCGGATTCGCCACTGTTCTACAAAATCCAGGTTCAAGCTATCAAAGTTCTAGTTAAAATATATCAAATAGAATAGTGAACCATTTCATTTCAGTTAATCTCACTTTTGATATTGCCAGGGAAGCTGTGGGGATTGATAGTTTCTGAGAAACTATGATTCATTCCTCACTTCTGAGGTAGGATTGACAGTCTTTCAAATAGATTAGATCATTTATTTCATTATTTAGAATAGATTTACAACTGCACAGGAAAGTAGCTATACTCGGATGCTTTGTTTGTTTTAATTTTGTTATTAGTTTATTTGTCAATTTCTAGATCTTGTAAATAATTGCTCTTTCAATTTCATTCAATAATTCATAAAAAACACAAAAATAGAGAAGCTATATATGTTGTAAACATACGTTACATAGTTAATTTTACTTTACTGCAATTAGATTTACATTGTTTCTTTTGCATGACGATCACGGGACCTAGGGAGCCCAGAGAATACGTATTTGAGCCAATTATGCCTCAACCCATTCTTGTGGCAGCAATAACTGACGTAGATCAAAATCTCAAAATCCAAATCTTTGAAACAACAGACCTACAAGAAATTAGCTCACAATTAAGAGGATTAAACATAGAAGACAACAAAGCGCATACATTTTGGTCAAACTAGACAAACTACATATTACCCTAGACAAATATCTGCATGACTATAGAAGGGCCTGAAAGAGAGCAAACATTTGGTTGTGATCCTTTGGTCCCATAGCCAGATGTAGGATACATTCTCACTAACATAGACACTAGCTTACGAATTCAGGATGCTAGAACACATGTAAGATACTCTGAGAAGGTTGCACAACTTTTAGTTCTAAATATAGAGGCTGAAAAGGCATACGACTACTAGATATTAGGAATTAAGGATTGATTCTGCATATGACCATAGAAGGTCCACAACAACCACAAATCTACGGTTGTGATCCAAAAGTATCACAACCCAACGAGTCCACAGGTCAATCAAACATAGATGTTGGTTTATGCACATTGGTATTTAGATCCACTCCACTTCCACCAACCATTATCGCACAGTTATCCCTATTAGACATAGCAGCTAACGAAGCTAAAGATTTCTGGACTAAACTAGATAATCACCTGTAGAATCCACTATATATCCATCATCCATCTTATGACCCTATCTAGAGACATACATGAAACAATCCCAGGTCATTTTCCCCATATCCCACAACCTATAGATCAGATCACACTAGAGCTCGATATTGATTGGAGCCTTCGAGCAGTCATCCTCGCCGACCAACCTATTGCACAAATTCAGGTTAGAAGGGCCTTTATTACCTTAGATTCACAAATTCCATTAGTGCATGTCAAAGACATAAGATTGCCCAATTAGTTTGTCCATACCCCACGTATATTCCATCCCCACCCTTTATCTCGTCACGACCTCAAGAGATCGGGTGTGAGGAAGAGTTACTTGTAGATTCCCATGCTCGCTTGTCACTTTTCCATCATACAAATACCCTGTATTGAACATGAACTGATATATTACCCAAATCTACCTATAGACACCTATTTTCTTCATTCTTTTCTATCCTGCTACTTTCTATGTCATATACAGAATACATTCTTACTAGGTCAATGCTTGTTCACATGGTGCTGACTCGCAGCCAGACTAATGCCCTCATATTCCATGCTAGTCATCAACCACTCCCACCTATTCTTTCACCACCCTCTATCCTATCAGCCATGGATCCTACTTAGCCTATCACTATTACCACAAGTGATGAAGAATTTGCATGACTCCTTAATCAGAATCCCATGGCCTTACAGTTCTACCTTTTCCACTCATCCACCTAAGACTCCTCAATTTAGTTGATATACGGCATGCCTGTATTGATATCTCCTACCCTTATTCCTACTTCTACATCGGCTCCTAATATTGTGGCATTACCCTCACCTGCTTCACCCCTAGTATTTTTTCAGCTAGGACCCATACCTTCCATGACCACTGCATCTATAGTATCAATCATGCATGTTGTCCCCTCATCAACCACCCATACCATAACCCATTCCACACCCATTGTCTCACAAATACCCATTGCAACACAACCACCCATGGTGTTGGTGACCCCTACTCCCTTCCATAATCTTATCCTCTCCATCCCACAAACACTACCCCCCGTTGCTACTAGAGTCACCACGGCCATCCTACCTACATACACATACTATCAACCACCCCCTATCTCGTTTGTCACCCATTTGGGATATGTCCCTTCTATGTCAGTGCCCTATTCTCAACCTCCCTATCAGGTTCAATATCTACCCCCTTATGCCACAGGAGGTGTCTCTCCATCAAAACCTACCAATGACCTCATCAAGTTAATGATGGAAAAGATGCAGACACTGGAAGAATTGGTTTCTGTCTCACACAATTCCCTCACCTATGATGAGATTTGTAATGAGCCTATTCACCCATCCATTCCTATTTGACCATACCCTGTATAATGGGAAATGCCAAAATTCAACCGCTTCAATAGGAAAGAAGACCCACAAAACATGGGTGTTACCTGATTTCCCATGATGACACTTTACTTTTGAGGACTTTCCCAATGTCCCTTACAGGACCTACATTACACTGGTACAGTGGGCTACCAAGACATTCAATCTACTCATTCAATCAAATAGCCCAAGCCTTCTTAGACCACTTCTCAATTAATATTGTCAAGAAGGTTACCGTGAATGATCTTTATTCCACTTAACAGTATGATGATGAGTCTATCGCTGACTTTACCGCTTGTTGGCACAGCCTAATCAATCAAATCACATTTCAACTGCCACAAACTGAACTCATAGAGTTTTTTACTTGGGTCTGCACTAGACACATCTCACCAACTCTGTAGGTGTAGAAATCCCATACTTTTGATGAGGCATTCACCATGGCATGGAAATTGGAAATTGATGCTATCGAAGACAAGAAAATTCAGCTTCGTAACAAGAACATTGCGTTCAAATCCAATGATGCTTCTTCATCTTCAAAACCCCAAAACAACTATTCAAAACCCAAAGGATCTACCAACACTGTAATTCTCAAGACTGACCCCCTCATCACTCAAACCCAACCAAACCCCCTCCTAATATCTCTCCTATCCAAGCTTTCCAGTTCATACAAGAACAATGAAAGTACACTTTGACAGGAGAATCTTATTCTTCTATTTTGGAAAAGCTTGTTAAGGATGGTTCCATTACACTTCCACCTATAAAACCACATACTAGTTTTGAACCTGAGCAACCCATGCCCGCATGGTATATGGAACATGAATTTTTCAACTATCACCATGTCAAATGTCATAGTGACATGTTGTCATGAAAATGTGTAACAGGGAAACTGACAATTTCTGAGCACGACAACTATACCCAGATGTCGAAATTTTCATGTTTTATCATTCCCAGGAACCCCAAGCCAAATCCGTTAGCCTGATCACCCTCTATTTGATGTAAAATTGGTCCCTAGATGATTTAGGAAATTATATTCATTCCCCCTAGGTGATTTTAGGGAGTTTTGAAAAGATGTTATCTTTTGTCAGTATTGGGAAGGGCTATCGCTGGCCTTCCCAGGACTGGATTCAACCCCCTGGAACAGAATATAAGGGCCAAATTAAACATGGAAATGAATTGAATACATTATAACATCATGGAAATTATTTTGGAAGGCTTTGGGAGGTTTTGAAATACTTGGAGTAGTTTGAGAGAAAAACAAGGTTCTCAAGCCTAGGCAGCACACGGGCCTAAAACAGCCGTTGGGCTTCATAAGAAGATTTCAAGAGCTTCGAATGGAGTTGGAAGTAAAATGAAACATATTTAGAAAGAGGATTCCAATAACTACATGATGGTGAAATAATATTTTTCCCAACACCTTGGCACATATAATTGGAAGGTAGTTTTTCTCAAGCACAAGTGGAGTCCCAAATCAAAAATCCAATTTTTCAGGGATCATATGTTTGAATTAATACATGAGACCCATATAATTGGATTAAAAATGACATTTCTAGTTAGGATCATATAAAATTTCACCGAGAAATTCCAAGTTACCCTCTCAAAGGTAGTTAAGGACTTAGTCATTTTTTCGAGAGGACACGTGTCAGCACCAGGAGCCTGGCAGGATTTCATGTCCCCAACGTCCCTGAGGTTAGGTACATCAACCCTTGGAAATTTTTCCCAGCCCTCATGTGACCCTCATATGACCTCCAAACTAGGCAGTTCAGCCCTCAAGTGCTTATTTGGAGCATGCATTCCCTACCGTCGGATCGGTTGCCATGTGTCAGCTCCAGGACCACCGTGGAATTTGATGTCCCTTATGCACCTGAGGTAGGGAACATCAAACCTTGAAAAATGTGCCCAACCCCCATGGGGGGGTCATTTGGACACCCATGTGACTGAGTTTCAGCCCCCAGGTGCTTATTTGGAGCATGTATTCCCTGTCGTTGGATCAGGGACACATGGCATCGCCTTGACCACCTTGGAAATTGATGTCCCTCACATCCATGAGGTCAATGACATCAAGGACATAAAATTGTGACCAACCCCTCCATGTGCATGTTTTTAAATTTTAAATCCATCACTTATCCATTTTCTTCCTCTCATTTTTCCTTCACAACTTCATACCTTGCCATGGTTCCGTGCATGATTGTCCAAACACCCGGTCCACCGTTGTTGCTCCGAACCAGCTCCGCCATGGCCACATAAAATATTCAAACCATTAATGCATAGAAATATTCATGCCTCATATAAAATGGAGTGAAATGACAAAGAACGAAGAGAAAAATGGAGATTTTTTGCCAGATAATCGTGAAGTCACCCAATCGAAAATACTCATATCTTGCAAGATACAAGTTGGATCGAGATGACGTATTTTGTAGAATTCCTAATTTTTAAAGGTGATCAAGATCTAAAAAACAAGAGGTAAAATAGTGCCCAGAATTATTTGCTCCAACAAAACCCTCACTTCATGCATCAGCTCACATTCGTCAAATTTCCCATCATTCCAGCAAAGGAAACGAGCTAAAAACTTGCACATGAGTTACAAATGAAAAACCTATCGCAATGGAGTTGTTTTCATTGAAAATGGAGAAAAAAAATAGACCTGTAAATTTTGAGCTCCATTAATGGCTGTCATGACAACTCTGTGCCCGAAGCCACTTCCAGGTCAAAATTTCAAAAATTATTTCCAAACATTCTAGTGGGCAAAACTATGTGAAATTCAGAGGGTGTGATTGTAACGAAATGAAGAGTCCAAAAATGTATGTTCCATTGCAAATCGAGCACTGGAAACACACTTTCTAAAAATAGTAAGTTTTCCTATACATGCTTGCTATTTTTGGCAAGTCTTCATCAAAACCGGCTATGGAAAGAGCAGTGTGCACTGAAGATTTCCAAAAGGCTAGAATGATTATCTAGAGCATAAAATAGTGGAAATGACCATTTACTAAAAATAGTAAGTCACACTCAAAGGGTAGTTTTGGCACAATGGGACATTTAGAACTTCACTGCATTTGGAGCTTTCCATCAACGAGGATCAACAGACTTCATCGGGAGACATATCCTCTTCTTCTTCTCTCTCTCTCTTTCTCTCTCCTCTTCCCCCCAACTTTCTCTCACTTTCAAATTTTCTAATTCTTCTTTGGGGTTTGCACTTTTTGATATACATTTAAGTCACTTAAAAGTGACTTTAGAAACATAATGTAAATTAAGTTGCCTTGCTATTATAAAAGGGACTTAAATAGTTAAAGTGGAATATGAATAGTCTTAATTCATATTAATGTATTCAAAAGGTCATGAGCAATATGAAGAGTCATGTTCTATTCTATAAATTGTAAATTAATTCCCATTTCAAAGGGTTGGTAATTGATCTTGTAGACTCAAGAGTGCATTGTACCTAGAGGCCATTTTCTTCTTCTCTCTTCCCCTCTCAAATTTCTTCCATTCCCACATTATGTACAACTTTGATTTGAGAAATCAATACAAGAAGAAGGAGTTTCTAGCTTTCTTTGACTAAGGGGTTTCTTGATACTTGGTGATCGATGAATTCTATTTGGTCTTGTTGTTATTCGTAGAGTTGTTTCTTCCGATAAATGCATATGTTGAAGTTTTCAACTAGTGTGTGTGCAGGAAATCTGATTTTCTACCTGCAACATTAGTTCTCCTACCTCTTTTCTCACTCCCCTTTCCCACTCTATAGACGAAGACTTCCCTAGTAAGAGATTGCTAGCTTTTCCGCAGGGTCAGTGGAGTGCCCCTGTTGGATCCCTGGTCAAAAGACCACCACAGAAATCCACACTTTCTCATGCATGCACATACGGTAGCTGCACCGGTTAAGTAGAGGGACTTAGATTCCTAGAGCGTTGGCAAGAAATCCACAAGTTTTTCCACCCGAAAATTTTTCTCACCAACATGACAATAACTACATCACCTTCTAGAATATCATCCAAGAAATGTTAGACAATGGAGATCTAGTCTTGGATAGTCTGAATGCACCCGCTAACCAAAACCTGCATATCTTCAAGAATCCATTCCCTAATCATGCCCCATCTTCCAACCAAGCTGGTGACACCTTAAACAATGATAGCAATGTCCGTGAGGTCCACGCTATTTTTTATGACATACCAGTCACTTCCCAATTACCTCATGTTCCTTCAATAGATGAGATCTTAGCCCGAGCTCTACTACCTATACAAGAACAAATTTCATTTACTCCTCCACCCATAGAGGCACCCATGGAAGAGCCTATAATTAGCATTCCACCTTTGACCCCTCAAATTTTTGAAGAATTATCAGTCGCACGTCTCCTACTCATAGAAGATGCAGGTCCACCGCCTACACCAACACAAGGAGAGTCCACTTTGGCTGGCCCATCCTCTCCTCTACCCATAGAGGATCCTATAGAAGTACCACTACCTTTAGATGACCATTCACCATTAGAATTTCAAGATCCCACTGATCTACTTTCAGCTCTCTTACCCACATAGTCTGAGGCTATCCATTTCCCTGTATCTGAAAGATATTTTATGAGGATTCCCACTCTATCCACGTTGGCCCCGCTAACGTTAATACCATTCTCATGCTTGGCCGATCGCCTAGACTATGTCGATAGAGCCTTACTTTGGGGACACCTTCTACTTCCTGTTTCAACACAAATACAGTTGTTGCTCGCTAACACCTCCACTATCTATCTAAAGGTGTTTCGAGTGAACAAACCAAACACAACTACAACTATGGAAATACCTTCCACGTCACCACCCATGGCCCAACTCACACCTCTACCCATAGCCCAACATATATCTACACCCAAACACCTACCCACACCTATTTCATCTCCCTGACATAAACCTATCACTACCTTAAGGGTCATACCGATAGCTAGCCTTACTCACCCACTCATCAAATTAGATTTAGCCACATCCTCCAAAACTGACACTAAACTCACCCCAGCCCCTAAAAAGAAGACCCAACCTCCTAGACCTCATACACCGACCTCTCCTACCACACCATTATCACCTTCACCCCTATCGTCCATCCTAGGACCTCACCTCTTGACCTTGGAAAAACAACCCTTGTCCACCGGCAAACCAAGAACACAGTAACCCACCTCTTCATCATGAGCCTCTAATGTACCCAAGAGACCCACACAACCTCCGCTGTCACCCATAACCTTCTTACCACCCATACCACCATTATCATCTATAACTACTTCACTACCCATGACATTTTCTTCTCTTCCACTCACACCTCCTGCCCAACCTACACCACCTACCTCCACAACACCTCGATTACCCCAGTGGGTAACTTGTCCTCTTCCACCATCAATTTTTCCCTCCACATCTTGTACACACATGTCACCTTTTCCTAAAAATGTGTAGCCTAAAGCTAAGAATTCACTACCTTCTAATAAGGAAGTTAAACCAACCAAGCCTTCTATTGCCAGCTCTTCTATTATGCCCCAAACCGAGCAGATACGACCAACACCTAAGACCACACCACACAGCAAACTAGTGGACCAAACTGTTCCCCCACCTGTAAAGTCTCTTCCTCTACAATCAGCCACACCTCTACCCAAACCCAAATTCACCTCCCATTGTAATCCGCTAGCAACGTCTTACACCAAAATATCAACCAATCTCCTTGAAGCTTCTATCATAACATTACCACCCCTTAGACCTTATGACCCACTCAAACCCAAACCAAAAGGGTTTCATAAAACCAAATTTGTGCCTACCATCGTGTGTCAGTACATGATGTAGAGAACTATAAGGCCTTAAAAACTACCCTTGTCCAATTGTGTCCTCCCGAAGAAAATTTTGACGATGACGATCTTCTTGATGAGGACCCCATTTTTCCTTCACCAATTTCCACAGATCTTCCTCCAATGCCTACTCAGTGACAAAAATATCCTCCCCCATAACTCTTTGATCCACCCCCAAGAATTGAGATTAACATGGTTCGTATAAGAGAGTTGGCAAAACCACCACCAAAATGCCAATGCGCCCTACTAATTTTCTACCACTAGGGTTTTGTCCCTCATGCTGCTATACCTTCCATGACACACCCTCTTCATCCACCTCCCCTCAAATTAACATGATCAACATTGCCATCCATGCTCAAAAAGATAAAGGTAAGGAAAAATCAACTGGCCCATCAACCAACCATGTACCCAACATACCATCTGCACCCATACCCAAAGTCATCATTCGAGGTCTTGCATATCCTATTTCCGATGGGGTCACACATTGCACAATGCTAAAACAACTACACCAATCCCCCCTCAAAATGTCTTTATATGACCTCATCCAAACCTCGGAGTCACATTGTCAAGCCCTCATGGAGGTCCTTCAATCTATTGACATCTTACCAAATGACCCCACACCCGTAGCCTCCATCATTACCCCTCACCACATGGCCTCTCTCACTAGGTCTTCACCTTCCTCTACACCTCCACCTACTCACCAAGTGGCTGCCCTTAGCTTTTCAGATGAATAGATTTCTCCCTTTCTGGTCTGACGACCTCAACCCCACTCTTTTCATCTCCATCTTTATCGATAATATACGCATACGATGTGTTATGATCGATGGTTGTGCTAGAATTAATATCATCTCCTCCCATGCATATGACCAAATGTGGATAGGTGCCAATTACATGCATGCTAACTTTGTTATGTTGTATTCCTTCAATGACATCATGACCTCTACCCTAGGTATCATTGTTCTCCATATCTGTGTAGGTCCCCGCACTATCCCGTAAATTTTCTATGTTCTAAAAGGAGAGTTCTAGTATAACTTTCTACTTGGCCGACCTTGGATATGTGTTATGGGTTGTGTCCTTTTTACTTTACATCGATGCCTCAAATTTTAAAACGAGGGACATAATTACACCATCCCTGTCAACCCATCACCTTTCAAGACCTATAACATGTTATATCAGCCCAATGATGTGCTTGTGTTGGTCAAGGCATCTGCCACTATCACCACTTCACCTTCACCCATGAGCCCATCCACCAAAATTACCACTACTTCTGCTACATCTAACCTTGTTATCCCCACTACAGTTGTAGCCTCTACCGCTGTGCTCCTATTTTCCCATCATCTAGTGAGCCATCTATACCTGCTACCCACATACCAACTACTGATCCCTTAGAAGGTGTTTTTCAATGCCTCACTCTGGGGGAATACTGCCTATACAATATCGATACCTTCCTCACCCCACAAGAGTATGGGAATCTACATCAACACCCCAACTATAACATCTGCATCAGTGACATTTTCCCTTATGGCCCTCCCCACCTTCATACCAACCTAACGTATGGGGGACTTGATATTGCCACCTATAAACCCGAACCTCCATCCCTGGCCCAACCATTTTCATCTAACCTACACTCCCTCACTAACTGCCGCTTCACTCACACTTTCCTCCACCGGTGCGCATGGAAAGGATTTGGCTTCATTTTTTATGAACAAGGCCATCATACTGTCATTTCCTGTACCTCTCGTAAACACAATGACCCTAGTGGCATTGGTTTTGATGCTCCACCCTCCAAGAAGGTTCGTGTCGACCTTATCTAGGACAAGAAATCTTCCCCCTCTCATTCACCCACATTACCATCTTCACCCACAGAGTCCATAGATCTTGAATCTATTCCTCCTAACTTTTTTTTTGTAAACACCATTTCCATGGGACCGCTGACCTATCAACACGATGGCTAGGCTCCCTCTTCTTTCCCATTCCTATATCCTAACATGATTGATTATAATCTGCCTTTAATTAATATCATTCAATGTCAATATGATGAGTCCATCCTCACCTACCTTGGTGTAAAAGACTCTTATATTCATCGGTCGTTACCCTCTGAGACGCAAACCATGTTGAACGAATCGACCATCGAAATCAACATTAATACCCAGGATGACCCGCACATTCTAAAGATCGGCCAATCCTTAGACGCTACTAAACAAGAAGCCTTCACCTCTTTCCTTCAGAGACCATAGCAATGCATTTTCCTGGTCCTATGCCGATATGCCTGGTATTGACCCAAAAATCAGTGGTTCACAATATTGTAACCATTCCTGATGCCAAACCCATCAAAAAAAGCTACGGAAAATGCATCCTTGTATTGTACTTCTGGTCAAAGAATAGCTACAGTGCCTTCTCTTAGTTTCCTTCATTCTACCCATTGATTATCCCCAATGAATTTCTAGCATCGTTACTATCATGAAAGTGACAGGGGGACTCCATTTACATGGATTTCCATGACCTCAACCTCACCTATCCCAAAGATGATTTCCCACTACCAGGCATTGACCAACTAGTTGATCTCACCGCTGGCCATGAAATGTTATCACTCATGGACAGTTTCTTGGGCTACAATCAAATATTACTAGCTCCTGAGGATCAACACAAGACTACCTTCATCACCCCTTGGGGGACTTTCTGCTATCGAGTCATGCCCTTTGGCCTCAAAAACACTTGTGCTACATATCAACGGGCCATGACTTACATCTTCCATGACATCATGCATCCCATATTGGAGGATTACGTAGATGATCTACTTGCCAAATCCAAGCATCAAACCGAACACCTACCCATTCTTAAAGTCATCTTTGACTGCCTCATCAAGCATTGTGTTCATCTTCAACCAAAAAAGTGCATCTTTGCAGTACTTTCTAGAAAACTCCTAGGTTTCATCATTTCTTTGCATGGCATAGAAGTCGATCCTGCTAAAGTCAAGGCTATTCTTGAAATGTTGCCACCCACTAATCTCCGTCAACTTCGCAGCCTACAAGGAAAGTTGAAATCAATTCATCATTTTATCTTGCAACTTTCCGACCACTGTCAACCATTCCATCATCTTCTCAAGAAAGATGTGTCATTCAAATGGGATGATGAATGCCATAAAGCCTTCGAAGCCTTGAAACAATACCTCCTTCAACCACCAGTGCTCATTCCTCCTAAGGATGACCAAGCCCTTCTACCTATATATTTCTGCCACTGACCATTCTCTAGGTGCCATGCTCGCTCATCGCGATGACCAACACTGAGAGAAAGTGGTTTATTACATAATCTGTACCCTTCTTGACTAAAAAACTAGATATACCCATGCCGAAAAACTTTTCCTAGCCTTAGTTTTTGTCACCACCAAACTCCGCCATTACCTACTCAACCACAAAACCTTCGTCATTACTAATACTGACCCATTACACTATATGTATGCCAAACCTTATCAAAATCAACGTGTCACACATGTTGGCTTATGCTTCTGGCTAACCTCGACCTCAAATTCATTCATCAAAATTCCATCAAGGGCTAGGCTATCACCGACCAATTGGCCAATGCACCTATTTCTAGGAATCAACCCTCTAACTTTGACTTCCCAGATGAGTCTATAGCTACCCTTTCCCTGGATGAACCCACTTACCAAATGACACTCTTCTTTGATGGCTCCAAGTGTCAGCGTGGGGGTGGGGCTGGTGTTATCCTCATTCCGCTTGATGGTGAACCTATGCCTTTGTCTTTCAAACTCGATTTTGATTGTACAAATAATATTGCCGATACGAAGCACTCGTATTGGGTCTTTATGCTTCTTATGCCTTAGATGTTAAGTCAATCAATATCTTTGGTGATTCTCATTTGGTCATAAACCAAGTCAATGGTATATATCAATGTCATAATGAGATACTTCAAAAGTATAAACATCACGTAGACATACTTTTTGACCACCTTTGATCTGTTACGCACTTCAAACCACCCCACATTCTACCAATAAATTTGCGGATACCATGGCCTGCTTGGCTTCTCAAATACCCACTCATATTAGCTTTTCACCTTAGCAGACTCTAAAATATTTTTCAACTATACAAAAGCTACAATCACCCTCTTATTTACCTCGTGAAGTTTACTCCCCGCTTTGTCCTCCAACTCAGGACCATTTCCCCTGACCCACGTGACCTTTGGTATAAGCAATATGCAGACTATCTTTCCCTTTCCATTCTACCCGCTGATCTCACTCGTAATGGACAACGTGCCTTTCTTAAAAGTGTCTCCCATTATGTCCTCATGGGTGGTCTTCTTTACAAGCATGTGACTTCGATGGCATTCTCTTACGATGCCTTACGAGTTCTGAAATTCCCTACACCATTAAGGAAGTCCACGATGGAATTTGTGGAGGTCACTTTAGTGGTTTAGCCATCGCAAAGTGCATTCTTCACCTAGGCTATTATTGGCCAACCTTAAACCATGACTGTTGTGATTATGTCAAACGTTGCGTGAAATTCCAACAACATGCTAATCTTCATCACACACCTAGTCATGCCTTACAGGTCGCATGAGACCTTTGACCTTTCTCTCAATGGGGTTTGGATCTTGTCAGTGAGATCAACCCCCATTCTTCACAATGCCACCAATGGATCATAACCACTACCGAATACTACACTAAATGGGTAGAATCCATTCCCCTCATTTCTACAAAATCTGAGAAGATATGTGAATTCATCAACCATCACATCATCTGTCACTTTGGTGTCCCTCACCGCATTATCACTGATAACGGAAAACAATTCAAAAAAAAAACCCTCTGCAAACTATGTGATGCTTTTGGCATCCAACTCAGTTTCTCATCACCTTATTACCCACAAACCAATGGCCAAGCTGAATCCACCAATAAAACCTTGAAAAAAATTCTTATGAAGGTAGTCAACAATACTGGGAAAGATTGGCATACACACATTCCTTTCACCTTGTGGGCTTATCACACTAGTATTCACACTTCGATTGCTGCCACCCCCTTTTCTCTGGTCTATGGTACTGAGGTTTGTCTTACCTCTCAAAGTCCAGATTCCATCTCTCCACATCTCACTACAAGACATGCTCAATGACGATGAATTTCGCAAGATCATTTGGCACAACTTGAATTATTAGATGTGCCATCTCAACGCTCTTGACCATCTCCAAATCTACCAAAAATGTATCAAACATGCCTATGAAAAATGTGTTCATGAATAAACCTTTCAGGTTGGTGACCTCGTCCTGAAGGAAAATCAACATGTAACCAAAGAGGAGAAAAGTAAACAGGGAAAATTTTCTCACTAATTGGCTTGGACCCTATATCAGTTACCCATGCCTATGGATCAGGTGCTTATCATTTGTCTTCACTCGAAGGTAAACCTGAACCTGAGCCCCTTAATGCCTTGCATCTTTGACCATTTATTGTTGATATCAAGTCCTATATCACTTCCTGTCCAGTTGATCATTTCATCCCTTGAGTGTTGTTTACCCTTCCATATTACCCATTTTGAGGATCCATGACTAAACAAGAATCATGTGATTACCCGTCACCTTTTATCCTTGTCTTCAATATGAGTACCACAACTCTACTCATAACATGATTCTCATGGATACTTTTTTTCTTCTTCAAGATGGAATCCCATGGTCATTCATCACTCAAAACCACCTCTTCCATAGTTAATCTTTGTGTGCTACGGTCTTGTCTTCTAAACAAGAACCTAATCTTCCTCTATAGTCTTGTCCATGACTTAAACGTCTAAAAACAAAAAGGGATACAACTCCTTGAGTCAAAATTCCAGCAAAAGATAACTCCCTCAAAAGGGACATCTCTTCTTTATATTCTACCACTATAAATAGACTTGCTCCCTTGAAGGACATCTATATAAATATTACAAAAATATAATAAATATTCAGAAGCTTCCCGCATCGATCAACTTCACGAAGACCTCAAGGAGATAATATACCCATCCCATATAGACTTCCCACATCGATCAGTCTATTAAAAACAAACAAATAAAGAAAAAGATGAAATTTTTGTCATGGACTTGCCTATTTTGGATTCTAGGTTTCTTGTTCCGAAATACACATCTTGTTGTACACTAAGTTACGCTAAACCTCCCATTCTCACCTCCTTGACCTTTTTATCACTAAATTCCTCTCTACTCAAGGGACTTGCCACAAACGTGACATTTCGTGATCATGTGACTTTTCTTCACCCTTAGAATATCCCATTATGCAAGGCCTACAGGGTCTTACATTCATAAGATCATTTAGGGTGTGGTAGAATCATTAGGGTTCTTGTCAATTAGGTAGTTATTTTTCCACCTCTTACCTTTCTACCTTCTTTATCACCTATTGATTCTCCTATAACATGACCTTCTCATAGACACTTATATTTAAAACAACTCAATCATGCCTAAAACCTAAACTCAACCATTCCTATGACCTACATTCACCCATGCCTAACACCTATCAATCCATTCCTCTACTTCATCATAATATTCCCTAGCTTATGGGAGAACTACATCAGCCTGAGGTCCCTTTTCACCGGGACTATGTAGGCAACACTCCGAGGGCATGGGGCCCTTGGAGGTTAGCTTGGCCACTCTCTACCCTAACCAATTCCCTCTTCCCCTTTCCTATTCACATTCTACCCTAGTTAGTTTCCTTTTTATATCAATAATTGGAAATTAAACCAAACAAACAACAATTTCTTAACATCTTTACCATCATAACTTACACATTCATTTCATCTTGTCTACAATTTCTTTACTGTAATCATACATTTCCCTACAAATCATCTTAACACGATCCACATCATCATTAATTGCAAAAATTAATGAATTAGAAACTCACCCATACCTAACCAACCTAACTCAACCATGCCTAAGACAACTGAATCAATCATGCCTAAACCAACCTAACTCCACCATGCCTAACTCAACCTTACTCAATCATGCCTAAAACTCAACCTGACTCAATCCATGCCTAAACCAACCTAACTCCACCATGCCTACATGACCTTGACTCTATCATGCCTAATCCACTTGATTTCCACACACACACACACACACACACACACACACACACACACACACACACACACACACACAACAATGAAAATTAACACATGTATACCATCCATACTATAAACACCATCATCTATAAATTAGATAGTCTATATAAAAATACATGTGAACATATATCCCAATAATAATCACAATCATCTCAAATCACTCAGATACATCCTCACCATCTTCGGCATGTAGGCCAGTATATCATCAAAAATCTCAAAAAATCTCATGTACATCCTCACTCTCTTCGGCATGCAGGCCGGTATATATAAAAAAATACACAACTATACAAAACATGAGGTATATATGGCTATCAGACATCACCCTGCTGGATATCCTCCATATCTGTCTCACTTGTCTCCTCCTCCTCCCCTGCCCCCGTATGACGTCCAGCTAGCATCTCACCACCCATCATCGGTCCTGATCCTGGTACCTCACCTGGGGCTGGCCTCCATGAACTGGTGGCCTCACCTGACCCTGTCTTGGGGCTCGATGGCCCCCTGTGCTCTCTACACTATGGGTATGTGACCTGGTCCTCTCACTCGAGGCCTGTTGTGCTCTATACTCCCCATAGGACAGAAAATTTATCCCTGTAGCCATCAAAATATCCTGATAATAGTAGACCTCACCTAAGGCATCTCTCAACCAGCCTATCGGTACTTTCTGTGGTGGTGCCATCAGCCTCGGCCATTGTACCTATCTCTCGGGACCTTGTCCCACCGGTACCTATAAAGAGGGACCATGTCCCTATGCCTATAACTATCCTAAGGGACCCTGTCCCACTCCTGCTTGTATCTGGGCCTGAAGGGCTGTCCCTGTACCTGTGTAGTGGCCAACTGGCCCTATGCAAACCTATAATTTGTGCCTATAGGGTGGCCACCTATACCCCATCTCCATCTCCACCCTGTGCAGGTAACTGTCCCTACGCTACCTGGGCCTGTAGAGTCACCACCCGTGCCTGACAGAATAGCAACATGTGCCTCTGAGCCTATCATCTACCCCTGCACTATACCCAACTATGTAACTAAGGTAACCACCTACCCCTGTAGGGTGTCCCTCTGTACTATGATGGTGGCTCAATCCAACTACCCTGGCCTCAGCGATACTACTCATAAATTTGCATCCCACCACTTCCTGTATCTATCAGTCACCCTGACATCATCAATCCATCAGTCTATCACCTGCTCCTCCTACCCTATCGGCACTATCGGCTATGGTAGAGGCAGAGGCCACTCCACATCATCCCTCCTATACTATGGGAAAGGTGGTGGTATATCCTGAAGTAGCCCAAACTGCCATCTAACCCTGTCCACAGGTATCATCTCGTGCTCTCCTGCACATCACCCCTCTATCCACCGAAGCAGTTATAGCTCCTGTAGCTCCTCTGTCATCCGCCCATATGATGGAAAACCCACATAGGGCCTCCAAATGATGTCCATGCCAAACAATCCCTCTAGCAATCACCTGTAATAGGCTACATCGTGTGTAGCTCTAGCAGCTCGATGCTCCCCAATCACAGGCACCCATCTCCTGAAGCCCACTCAAACAAAACCCAGCTCGAATGCATCAACTCAGGGCATACCAACTGGACACACACATATAATGTGCTCATATGCCCAACAATGAAGTAGGAAAGTACAACATAGGCTAAACCTCTGTAGCCACCCATAAGCCCATAACTCTCTATATAACTGAACCAAAATGTTGGCACCCATGAAAAATGGGTCCTATCCTCCACCATGTCATGTAGAACCCCCATCAAGGATCATGGGAATCTCCCACCCTCTGCATCCGGTAGTGTAAAGCAGCAGACTGCCTCCATTAGCAACACTACTAGCCTCATCTCCTTTGGATGGGCCCGATACATATCACCATAGCTCATAATAGCATTATGGAACCTCATCTCTGCCAGCCCCTCACCAAACACAGTCAACATCAACTCCTCAGAGGCCTCTGAGGAGATAGAAGTACACCTACATCCCCACTATCGGTAGATGCAGGATCCGGTACACATCCTCTAGGGTGACTATGATCTCACCCATCAGCAAATGGAAGGTATTGGTCACTGAGTCCCATCTGTCGATGAGAGTGACCATCAAACTCAGCTCTTGGACCACGTGCCAGTAGTGTCTGACCCCAATCAGGCCAACCTCTGCAACATGGCACCAGTCCTCAGCTATCACACCCCCTCGCACCTCCATGAGCAAGGGAGGTACCCTATCCCACATCTGTAACTGGTCCCTCGCCTGCACCCAACAAAACACACTATTGTCAAAACCTTACCATACCGAACACACCCCTTACCTCATAAACCTTATATCCAACCCTCACTTCTTATCGTACCCACCCAACCACTTACCCCTTGCTAGACCAATATATTCATGCCATTTATACCTACTCCCCTATTTTTCTCTCATGAAACCTACCCTTACATCTCCTGACATATCCTTACCTCTTACCCTTGCTCTCTACTACCCTATTTTCCCATAAAGCTAGCTGACACTGGTCAACAACGACCATTATCAGTCATGTGTAACCAGCATCGGTCACCCATTACTTGACCGATGCCGGCCAAATACCACCGACGTCGGCCAACACTTGACCGGCATCGGTCACTGTCACGACGTCAACAGCCACAAACCCCTACCCTACTTTTCAAAAATTCCCAAAATCTACCCTAATCCTCCACTCTAACCTACCCAAACCTAGCCTAGCTTTATTCCCAATCCTATTTAACCTACATTGGACCTTCCCACCCCTCATTTCCTTCCTTCTTACCCATACATTCCCAATAATAAAATTACACCCAAATTTTCACCCAACCCCATTTAAATAGCCTATTTCAATCACAAATATAGGATCAGATAGAATCCTACCTCATCTCAGTGTCGTCGATGTGGTGGCACATCTGGCCACTGTGTCGGTGGACCACCCAAACCTTCTCCAGCCTCTGCCATGTCTAATCACCAAATCCAATCCTCCTGACCTCCACCCAATCACAATCGATCCCCCTGTGCTCATGGACCCATCTACCTGGCTCCTCTAACCAACTGGATCTCCCCACCTTAGCAGTATATCATCCCTCATCCTTTCCTCCTGACAAAGCACAACTCGTTCAGCACTCTGTCATTTTCACAAAAGCCAAAACCATACAAATGAATCTGTATTATACAGATTTTTTCTTTTTATATACCCACGTCGACCTGACTGACGTCGGTTATACCTAAACCGACATCAGTCCTATGCCCTAGCACACCATGGATAGTTATCCCAAACTGACATCAGTCCTCTGCCCTAATACATCATGATCAACTTACCTAGATCGTCACTCATTACATATGACCAACATCGGTTACCCATCATACTCTTGCCCATACCCTTTCCCCATTTCCAACCAACACTTAACCAAACCGGCCACCGTTTGACCTTACCCACCCTTATTGCAACCAACCTCCATGCCTACCTTACCTATACTTGTCCTTAATTACATTTTGGGACTTGTTATTTTACCCATACCTCAGCCTTACCCATGTCGTGACCTTGCTACCTGGACCTGGAACATTGTTAATGACCTATGACCTCATGTGCTTGTTATACCTTGTGACACTGTTACCCATGTTTTTTGACCTAATGACCTTACCTTGCCTATTGTCCATGTCATTTATCCTGACCCAACCTTTGGTGTACCAAAACATACCTAAATGTTCCTACACTTGACCTACAATTTGCTTCCACACCATATCCTATACGTTGGATACCGGAATCACCTTAACCTTGTTTAGATAAACCTATCGACCTTAAACAATATAGAGTTTACATGCTCTTCAAATTGGTACTTGTGCCATAGTTTATATGTGTGCGTGCATTTGACTGTCACTACCTTTGACCCTGGCCCATTACCTTGATTACCTGATTGGACCTTTACCCCATTACCCCCGTTGTCCACCTTCCTCTACATCACATCCACCTTTATCAAACCACTCACCGATTTTGTCTTCTACCTCATCAGTTCCTAGTTTGAGGGGGATCACCTTCACCCACACATGGGGTAACCACATCTTATTTTTTCCGCGTAGCTTACCAATACAAGCTACGCAACAAAAAGGGGAAAAATGTAGACACCAAAATTGGGTCACTCTCCCCTTGGTCCCTATGTCAAATAACCAACCCAAACATATTCACTTAACCATGGCCCCCTCCACACCACATTAATATTAATTTAATTTAATTAATACCCATCCTCACAATATTCATCATTTAATTACATTAATTGACCTAATTTCCACCTCACCTAGACACCTCATCCAGCCACCTCACCCTAGACCTATTCTTGGCATGTTTCCATAACTAACTAAGACCTAATCTTACTTGCCTTAATGAGCTAATATTTGGTCCAACCCTAAAATCAATGCCTAAAATCTCTCTAACCACATTCCCACCCATTAGAAGGGAAATTTCCATTTTGAGCCACGTGAAGAAACAAACTGGGCCAAATGAAATTAGAAAGATCTACCCATTTTAGTAAACCTAGGGATTCCCACCTTAACTGACGCCCGTCACCCCTAAACCAACGCCAATCAACCCAGAACCATCATTCGGTTACCATTTATTCACCGAAATAACCTTATTTTTGGGTTGGCACATTATGAGATCAATAAGATGAGAAGAGAGCTGCATGTAAGCAGAACCAAGTCTTTTCATGCACCAGACATCCATAGCTATCACCAGGACATATACAGAAGCATTGCACTCATTGTAACATTTCAGGAAGTGTCACCACTACACCAA
This sequence comes from Taxus chinensis, assembly GCA_019776745.2. Lineage (NCBI taxonomy): Eukaryota > Viridiplantae > Streptophyta > Pinopsida > Cupressales > Taxaceae > Taxus > Taxus chinensis. The sequence continues at coordinate 121,145,346 of CM034153.1, read as the reverse complement.
GCTCTGTTCCATCAACCGATCAACAACCACCTCCATTTAGCCATCAAAACCTGCATCATAGTAAGTACATCTCTACCAACATTGTCTATTTCAGCATAGTTAACTTTTGTCATTCCTGTCATTAGTTTATACTTTGCATGTTCATTCCTCCATTTCTTATTAGCTTGTAATTCAACCACTTCCCTTACCCACACCACCAAATCACCATTCTGACCTAATATCCATTTATGAGCATACTAAGATCTCCACAAACCTTCTCATCCACTCTCCCAACTTCATTTGACCTCAGATCATCCCCTACCATTTGATCTATTCAAGTTTCTTTTACCTCGACCATACCAACGCCGGTTATCCACAACCGTCATCGGTTCTACCTAAACTGACATCGGTCATACCCGACCGACATCGGTCTCTATGTTTTATACCTTGACCAAGAATAGACCCAACAATCATCTCACCAGTTGACCTAAACAACCCAGAATCAGACCCTGACTAGTTCTAACAACCTGACAACCACCTACCTATTATTTAGATCTGACTATAACCTAGCCTGTTATATTAGATTTTCTTATTGTACTTGAATGAGCTACCTAAATCATATCAACTATAGTAGGATTTTGTTTGTTTCTCACATTAATTTATTTTAAACAGTGGATTGATAGCCATCTAGGGAGTATCACACTTCCCGGATCTAGCATGTGCTAGGTAGTCCACTGTCATATATCATTTAACTATATTTTTGTGGTCTTGTTTTCTATTACAGGTAGTTCCTCCTAGACAAAAGGAATCTCTTACAATTGGCATTGGATCAAGAAGTCAAACATGCAACAACGACCATCAACCAACCCATTTAACAGGTATTCCTCCTAGCCCTTACCCAAAACCCACATTATCTTCAATACCCTAAATGGCATCATCTTGCTACTTCAGTTGTGTTCTCAGATCAATGCTAGGTTAGGGGTAAGGGACAAAGTGGATCATGTTCAGGAGGCCTTCTACAACAATATTTTTTCCATTATCAATACTACGCAACACTCTTTTATCAGGGGGAGGGGAGGGAACCATAATTTTGTTAAATATGGACATTTTACTAAGAATCTAGATTTATAGTATTATTATTTCTGGTTTTATAATTGTTGAAATTGGATTCCTAAATTTCCATTATTGGTTTTTATTTAGTGTGATATTGGATTCCAATATGTTTATTATTGGAATTTAATTAGTGTAATATTGGATTCCAATATTTACACTATGCCATACAAGTATGTTCCTAATTCTATATTGAGTTTATGAGAATGGGAATATGCCCATTCTCAACACACTTATAGTACAACTATGTTCCTAATTCTTTTTGTGTATCTACTTTATCTCAATTATTTTTTTATGAATCCTCTATGAGGAATTTTGATCCCTTTTGAAAATTAAACCAATGTGATATGGGTACATGTTGTATGAAATAAGAATTAACTATTGAGTCTATGAGAATGGACATATGCCCATTCTCATCACACTCATGGTACAAGTATGTTCCTAATTCTTTTTATGTGTATCAACTTTATATTTATTTTTCTTCTATAATTCATATATGAGGGATTTTGACCTATTTTGAAATTTTATATCTTGGCAGATAGTAGGTTAAGTCATGGAGCATTGCTAAACACTCTTTATTGAGATCATTAAATAATATATCTTGGCACTCTAAATACTATAGTTTTGCATTCAAGAATTAGGGGATTCTATGCATATAATTTAGTATCTAGACTTCAAAAAGGTTTTACATTTTATAAAGTTATTAGAATAATTAAAAAATAAGTTATCTAGACTTATGCACATAGTTTAGGAAAAGACCATATAATTTTGTGGTTGTAATGAATGCATAAATCAATTCATTACATAACATGAATTTTTGAAATGAGTTCCTTGTAAATCACATCCATGTCCCTTTAAATCACAAGATCCAACTCCTTGTAAACTTAGAGCATAATTAAGGATTTTTTTTTCAAATTAAATTAATTGCATGGTGGAAATCATATTATTAATAATACATTAATAAGATTCAAGAGTTCCATAAGCAACACAATGTTTTATAGAATTATACTATGGAAAAATCTTCCAAAGTAATATAATACTCAGTCTTTCATTTAATTATCAAATAATAGTACAACTGTAAAGTTTTATAGGACCAAGGTTTGGAATATTTTTTAAAAAAACCCACATCCTGGGCCAAGATGATTTCACATATAAATTTATAAACTTCAATAGTTTCTCCAAGTCAACATTCCTTATCATGTTCAAGTAGTTCAAGGTATGATTTAATGGCCATGTGTCCTTTATCGGGTATCTTTATGTATCCACTTTTCCTTTTTTTGTTTGGTGTCCATGCCCAGATGATATTATCCACATCGATATATTCTTTAGGTTCATCTTATATGGTCCATGTTTTATTTGGCTTTAAACAATCCTAATACAATGTTTTACATGTTTCTCTCCCTACAAATTTCTAATATTGAACTCTCAACTTTTATTTACATCATTGCCTTCCTGTTGAAGGAAAATATCCCCATCTGCTCTCCCCATCCATATCTTTTCATTATCATTTCTTGGTCATATAAGTAGCATTTTTCCCTTGAACACATCCTTCAACGGATTGAATTCTTAGTTAGATCTTCCACAAATAGGCCCAACGTAAATATCTACTTGATCACTATGTACAAGGTGCAGACCAAGCAATTGAGCACTCCCTTGCTTAATCATAAGGGAACTTCTTGTTTCATTGAAAATCAAATGTTTTATTGGCCAAACTATTTATTTATTAGGTTCTAGCATGAGTTTGAGTAATTCTAAACACATATTTTCCATATTCTCTATACATACACCAAAATTCAAAGGACCCAACATCTCTCCATCAATTTCATGAACTTCTAGCACATAATTTATATAACCCATGGCTATGTCATCGTCTCTGCTACAAGATTTTTGTTTGAGAATGACATTGTCTGTGACAAAATATTTTCTATCTTTAGGACCTGTATTGATGGTGCTTTCAGTGTCATCACTACAATCTTTGTCACTCTCTGCATTGTAATCCTCTGAACCACTAAAAATGTTTTCACTTCCCAAATTGGGGGGAATGGATGAATCTGCATGCTTTGAAAATTCACTCTCTTCCTAAGCAATGTAGTGTCTTTATTCCCGACATCTGCCAAGGTTTCAAATTCATCAACTGAGAAAGGAAATTTTACTCTTCCATCTAATACTATGTTAACACTGACAACCAAAAATCCTCTTCCCACATCTTTGCAATGTAGTGTCTTCCTACTTGGATATACTCTTCCCTGTACAACTTTGGTTCCCTTTGAAAACAAATCCACATGATCATCCTCTACAAATGCAAAAGACTCCATTGTTGTAACAACATAAAATACAAATTTTGTGAGATGATGGAAAATATCTTAAAGCATTGCATAAAATAAATTAAAAATTATCATGTATGTACAACCATAAGTATATTGAATACACATAGCACATGAGCTACAAACTTCTATAATTCAGTAAGGTTTGGAAATACTTCAAAATTATGCATATAATTTGGAAATATTTATAACATGATTTCTAAACTATGATTGAACTTGACTCAATTGAATTTAAATGATGAGAAATAAATAGAGGTTACATTTACATTTGCTAATATCTTCATCCAAATAAAGTTTAAATAAATGAGGTTGAATTTAAACGATGATACATAAATAAATAGTGGTTAAATAGAAGTTAATTAGAAACTTGATTGCTAACCATGTTTCATCCAAATATCTTCATCATTTTAACATAACATATATTATTTTGCAAGAATTCCTCATACTTCCCATATTCCCTGACTATGAGAATGGGCATCTGTCCATTTTAAACATTCTCATAAAAGGATGTAATTGGTCATTCATTCTTTATGTTTCGCTTAGGAGAATTTTTATTTCTTTTCTATATTGAGTTTATGAGAATGGGCATCGTCCATTCTCATCACAATGATAAAAATATTTATTTATATGAGAAAACGACATATGCCCATTCTCATCACAATCATAAAACTCTTTGTTTGTATGAGAATAGGCATATGCCTATTCTAACCATTCTACCTCATTGAAGCAATATTGAACTTAATCATTTTTATATCGCTATAAAGGATGTGGGAATGGGCAACTGTCCATTATAATATAAAATATATATATATATATATATATATATATATATATATAAACTATTTAAATAAAATGGAACTATTTCACCCATATGATTCTAATATATAGGGGTCGGTTGCTAGGATCGGATGGGCCCTTATATATATATTACCTTTATTTCTCTTCTATGATTCTTATATGAGATGGGCATATGCCCATTCAATACAAGATAAAAATGTGTTTTGTATGAGAATGAACATATGCCCATTTGTTTATGTGTATTTTTCTTCTATGATTCTTATATGAGAATGGGCATATGCCCTTTCAATACAAGATAAAAAAAATGTTTGTTTGTATGAGAATGGACATATGCCCATTTTGTCCATGTGTATTGCAACAATCATTTTATTTTTCATAATGTAAAATATTAATTGAAATTTATAGGTATTATTAAATGATACAATATTATTTCTTGTATTTAATTATTAGTATTATTAATTAATGTTGTTTATTAATTAATTTTGATTAGTCCTAATATGATATGTTAAATACATATTCTTTGATTTCTAATTTTTTGATGATTAAAGTTTAAATATTTTATTGGCCCATTCTAAGCATTATAATTAATGAAGCATTATAAGTAATGAAGCATTATAAATATTAATGGAGTTTATGCGGTTAATTAGTTTTATTAAGTTTTACTATATTTTTTATTATTATTTTAAAAATGCACAATAATTAATTAAGAATTAAAAATAATGGCGATTAAGTTGTTAATTACGTTTATAAAGTTTAATTATATTTTTATAATATTATTTAATTATTATAAAATTATTTTTTATTTGTTTGATAATATAATTAGATGTCATTTTTAATATAATAATTGAAGTTTATTAGTAATATTAATTCTTGTAGTTAATATTAATTGATAGGATATTTTTTTGAAATTAATTATAATATTATTGATTAATTATTTAAATTAGCACTAATACTAATTATTATAATATTTTTAAATAATGTTATTTTAAATTTATTAATGTATTAATATTAGTTTATTAATATTATTAATTAATGTTATTACTATTAATTTGGCATAGCGAGACCATTAATTTGCAAATAAATTGTTTACCACCTTTTATTAAATGAAGGTACTTGTTTGTCAAACACGTCTTCAAGCACCCGTTGGAGGGAAATTGACAAAATTAATGGAAATTAATTCTTCCATGGCATGGTAGAGAGAATGAGGGTAGTTACTATTTTTGATGATGGTAGAGATCTTGGGAATTTGCAAGGTTAATCGCGTCGGTGAAGTTATCTCTTTCTTGTTCATCCTTTCCGCTTTCTTTTTCATCCAGTTTCGGCTTTTTTTCATCCTTCCACTTTGGGCTGCAAGTATTTCGTTATAGCGTTTCGACCGAGAAACAGAAGATTTGTGTTTTGTTACACCGTTTCGTCCTGTTAAGCAGAAGATTTGAAGAATATTTCAGAGATATTGTTTGTTCTCTCCACTAAATTTTTGTTTACCCTTTCCGCTTTGGGCTCCCTCTATTTCGTAAGACCATTTGAAATTTCAAAGCACAAGATTTGAAGAAAATTTTAGGCATGAATTATTCTAACTCTTCTATGTTGAATTATTAAGATATGAAGAATATCATTTGGTTTTCTTTCCCTTATATTATGTTATGGGTTTAATGATAATGCCCTATTTTTGATCTGGGTATTAAGAATATCACTTCAATGTTTTGAAAGACATGCGTAGTTGTTAACCTAATCATAGTTGATAATAAGGGGAGTTATATGTTATGATTTTACCAAAGTACAAAGTGGTCTTACCACCTAGGTGACATAACAAGCATTGCTTATTTGCTGAGTTGTGCAATCGAGTTCTCATCTTCAATTTTTCAGAGCCGAGATGAAATCATTATTAGAAGAAGAATTTACTCTTTTAAGAGTGAACTTCAATTTTGTTACTTCATTTTATCCTCCAAATTAAGATAAGGATTTTAGAGATACTTCTAACTCTTCTCTGTTGTATTCTAAATTTTTGGGTATAAAATAATGTTGTATTTTAGATTTTTTGTATTTTTGATATGGGTTTTAAGAATATCACTTCAATATTTTCATTGTAAGACTTGCATAGTTGTTATCCTCCATAGTTATAAAAGGATGCATCTAAAAATGACCGTTTCATGCATGTTTCAGACTCCTCTCTATTGTATTCCAAATTTATGGGTATAAAATAATGTTGTATTTTAGATTTTTTGTATTTTTGATATGGGTTTTAAGAATATCACTTCAATATTTTCATTATAAAACTTGCATAGTTGTTATCCTCCATATTTATAAAAGGATGCATCTAAAATGACATTTCATGCATGTTTCATAGTCTCAAGATGATCACATTCCTTATAAAAAATGTATATGATTATAAGAAATCCATTTCCAATCCTTCAGGATAAGATGGGGAGTTAAATATTTTGTTATTACCAAAGTACAGTGTGGAGTTACCACATAGGAAATGCTACTTATTTTTTGAGCTAGGTGGTGTAGTTGCGTAGGCCCAAATGGGTGGGTGAGTTGCGCTGACTAAACTCGACAGGAAAGCTTGACATTCTGAGATGGGTGGGCAAGCTAGCCTATTGATCCTGGGCAGTCGAGTTGGCCATTTGAGATGGCTAGTTTAGCTCATAAGTTGAGCTAGTCGGATGAGATGGGTGGGCGAGCTAACCTACCAATTTGAGCGGGTGAGGTTGACCAGCCAAGCTGGTGCAAGTGAGATGACTTCTCGAGATGGGCTGGGTGGATGACCTACCGAGCTAGATAGGTGAGTTGACCTGTTGGTGAGCTGGGCTAGCCAGTTGACCTGCTACCCAGCTAAACAATGAGCTCACCTACTTGAGCTAAGCAATATTGAACTTAATTTTTTTTCATATACGGATTAAAATTATTAAGTTCAATGTTGTATCTAATGAGAAAATTCCAGGTCTCATAATTTGAATCATGGAAAGAAGAACAAAGATTACATCTAGCTTGTTTAATAATTCATAGTTGACCATTCTCACAACCTTCACAAAGTTATTGAAAATAATATGTTAAATATTGCTTGTATTACAATGATTAGAATTGGCATACGCCCTTTCTCATATAGCCAAACTATTTTATCTTTTATTGAATGGTTAGTTATCAAATCCTATAGAGGTATTAAAATGTTTATGTTCAATATTGCTTATATTAGAATGTTTAGAAGGAGAATTTTCCCATTTACATACAAACAAGAATTTATTTCTTGTATTTAATAGGCATATGCCCATTGACATATAGGAATCATATATGAAGAATTTAGATAAAATTTATTTTATTTTAGAATGGGTAGTTGCCTTTTATGAAATAGGAATCATTTAAGTAAAGTAGATTAAATTTATTTTTCTTTTGAATGGGAAATTCTCAATAATCTCAACCTTCATAGGTATTAAAATGATTATGTTCAATCTTGTATCGAATGAAAAATACCCAATACCATATAGGAATCATAAAATAAGAAAATAGATAAAAATCTAATTCATTTTAGAAAGGAAACTTGCCCACTCTCACAACCTTCATATAGTTTTGAAATTGATTAAGTTAAATATTTCTTGTATTATATTGACAATTCCTTTTCACTCTTATATCTTATTATTTTGAACCGATAGTAATGATGAAGTTTAGTATTATTTTTATTACAATGATAAGTATGGGCATACGTCCTGTCTCATACAAACAATTTTTTTTATCTTGAATGGGAAGATGCCAAGTCTCTTATAGAAATCATAGAAGAAGAATTTAGGTTGAATTTATAATATGAGAAATTAATAAATAGAGGTTAAATAGAAGTTAATTAGAAACTTGATTACTAACCATGTCATCCAAATATCTTCATCATACTAACATAACATATATTACTTTACAAGAATTCCTCATACTTCCATTATTCCCTGACTATGAGAATGGGCATCTATACATTTTAAGCATTCTCATAAAAAGATGAAATTTTCTTTCATTCTTTATATTTCGCGTAGGAGAATTTTTCTTTCTTTCAATATTGAGTTTATGAGAATGTGCATATGCCCATTTTCATCACAATGATAAAAATATTTGTTTATATGAGAATTTTTATATTCCAATTATCATCAATATAATACAACTCTTTATTTGTATGAGAATGGACATATACCTATTCTAACCATTCTACCTTAGTGAATCAATATTTAACTTAATCATTTTAATATCACTACAAAGGAGGGGGGAATAGGAAATTGTTGATTATAAAACAATTTAAATATTACCTCTATGATTCTTATATAAGAATGGGCATATGCCCATTAATACAAGATACAAATTTAAATATATGGAGAAGGTGCAAAACGTAGTAAACATTTAAATATATTCATAAACCTTATATCCAATCGTAATAGTAAAGTAAATAATAATATTCATAACATATATGACATGTCAATAATAATCTAATACTATTTAAATTTGAAACAAGTTTTCTAATTATCCATGATTGAAAATCTCTCTCTCTATAGTAAAAATTAATATCAATTAATTTCGTTGATTCTCTGCGTTAGGTTTTTTTCTAATTCTCAGTGATTGCCATTGTGATCCCTCTGCTCCCGAGGACAGTTTCTTTACTGATGGAATCGAGGGAGATGGCCTTCTATGGCCATATATCCTCTAACAGGATTCGAAAAATATTCTAGATTGATTCTGACTCAGAAGAGAAAGCCATATAAACTATCCTTGGGGAGGATAACATACAAGGATGTGGTCGAGCTCGCATCAATGCCAAGGTCGCTTCCTTTTTCATCACCCACTTGACTGATGCTTAGAGGATACAAGGATGAGACCATGCATATTGCTTAGCATTTTATTCAAGATAGACACATGGTTGGTCTTGCAAAAGTGGTGAAATTTTTTTGTTTTCCCATAGCTTTTTCAAAACAATTCAATAGAAGTTAATGGGGATTTGGTTAATCAGAGGCTATATTGAAGAATTAGAAAGGAGGTATAAGACTCTTTTGGATTTTTTAAATTTATTTCATCATAAATATGTACTGAAGGAGGAAGTTCCCACCTACTTATCCTTCCCAAAATTTGTCATAATTTACCATGAGCTAGCTCAAATTGAAAAAATCGAGGAAGGTCATGCCGACATAGCCCCCCTACACTTGGAAGTGTTATCCTTCCAAATTGGACATGTTCCATCTCGAATTGTCAAAATCAGGAGGGAAGGGATGGATTCATATACTTCTCTACTAAGGGTTACGTAGGCTATCTCTCAAGAACCTTGCAGTAGCTCTAGCTGAAGCTCAAGAGGTCAAAGTGAATGCTGAAGTTTCTAAATTATCAAAATAATAATGCTCCTACGTATCTTAGTTATATAGTTTTTTTGTCATTTTTCATAGCATCTATGCTTAAAATTATTTCCTACTTTTGGATTTCCCTACTTCTAGATATTGTATACAATGTTATGTAAGGGAGGGGACCCAAGAACCCCCTAGTTCCAAGCTCCGGTGAAAAGCGTTTATCAATAAAAAACATGGATTTTTTTGAAATTTTTATTTTTATTTTAAGTGCATAAATTAAACCTAAAACATGGCATTAATATAAAATTAATAGAAAATTAAATAATAGTATTCATACCATATATGACATTTCATTAATAAACTAATAATAATATAAAATCTTGTGTTTGGTGGTACAGAGACAAAAACATTTTCCAGAGATAAGGATCTACCTGTTGTGCACAATTAGGCTTGATCAGAGGCTGCTGGTAATGCCAAGCCTCCTGGAAACAATGAAAATATGGCCCCTTCCCTTCATATAAATAGTGCCATATCCTAGGCCCATGTGAATGGGAAACCTGGATCTGTACCTAGCTTAGGGCATGGGGCCTCTCTTGTTAAAAACTACAATGGTGTTCCCCTCAATTGCAGAGAAGATGAGGTTCGAAAGGACGGTAGATCTGGAGCTTTATTTCCTACACTTTTTCTAGAGCTTCTGATCCATGGCAGCAGAGGTGGTATAGAGACATAATAGAAAGGGGGAAATGAGGAGAGATCCAGTGGTCCCTCTTTTGTTAATATTGAAGACAAACAGTCAAAGACTAATGCAAAGACTACCATAAACCCTGCTAGGAGAAACCCATGTATAACCTTTAGAGATGAATTCCTCAAAACAAAGTCATTTTATCAAGATCATTCCTTGATTTGCATATTCGTTGGACTTTGTCTAAGCCTACCTATCCTACACGAATGGATCTCCAAGCATTGGATCTCACTTCTAGAAGGAAGGTTAGATCTCTACCCATGTGCTAGGGGAATTTTTATTGTTTCTTTTAAATCCATACCTGATAAGGATATCATTTCTAATCAACTTTGGATCTGCCAAAAAAATACCTTATTTTAAAACTGTAGTTCCCATCATTCAACACTCTCACTAAATCTTTCTCCCGCAAACCAATCGGGATCAAATTACCCCACCTACCTCTTCAATTTTGGGATCAAAAGTGTTTGATAGCCATAGCCAATACCTTGGGTAATGTAATTAACATTGACTCCCAAACCTCTAATTTCACACATACAACTTATGCAAGAATTCTTGTTGAGGTTGATACTTCAAAGGATCTTCTAGCTCACATTGAGCTAAAGGTGAAAAATCAAACTTGGACTTAGCCTCTAGACTATGACGGTCTTCCTTTTAGATATAGGAAATGTTTCTCTTTCCAAGGAATTCTGCTACTAATTGCAAGATGATAAAACGTAAAAAGGAGAATGCTAACTAGTGGAAAAATTCCCTCTCGGAACATATGGTATTTAAACCTAAGAATGTCCTTGTTTCTGATGTTGAGGAGGAAGACATGATGGAAATGGTACCTGAAGCCCCTTTGAAAGAGATCACAAATCATGAAAATAAGGATTCATCCGGGGGTGAGAAAAAAAGGACCAAAAACACTAAAACAAAAGTGTCTGTAGTGGTTAAGGAGAATGTTCCTCCTCGATCTCCTTGCTCAAACAATACATATCAGCCGATCACATATTTTGAAGTTTTCATTCCTTTACAAAAATCTTATGATGAATGGATTACAGTTTGTAACAAGAGGAATATTGTTCACTTATAAAATAAGTGTTAAGTCACTGGAATTTTTTTGTTTGTTTTCTATTATGTTGTTGTTTGCTGGTTTCTTTGGTACTTTTATTGGCAAAATGTTTTTTTACTTTTGGGCTTTATTGTAAAATATTGTTTTTTATCACCTTTTGTTCCAGTATAATTGTTACATCTGGATTTTGAGCCTTCTTGTACAAGGGTATAGTCCCTTTCAAAAAACTATTTACCAATTTTATATATATATATATATATATAACTTTGAAATTACACATCTAACCTAAAACATGGCTATGATTTTTTTTTTAAATTAAAATTTTATTTTAAGTGCAATTATTAAACCTAAAAAATGGTTACAATATTGTTTAATATTTATATTTGTTTTGGACCATGGCATAGCAAGACCATTAATTTTCAAATAAATTTTTTACCACCTTTTATTATTTGAAGGTACTTATTTGTGAAACACGTCTTCGAGCACCCGTTGGAGGGAAATTGGTGAAATTAATTTCAATTAATTCTTCTGTGGCATGGTAGAGAGAATGATAGTGGTTATTATTTTAGATGATGGTATAGATCTTGGGAATTGTAAGGTTAACCACTTTCATCGAAGCTATCTCTTTCTTGTTCATCCTTTTGCTTTCTTTTTCATCCAGTTTTCACTTTTTTTGTTTTTCCTTCCGCTTTGGGTTATTTTTATTTCGTTATACCGTTTTGTCCTTTGAAGCATAACATTTGAAGAAAATTTCTGAGAGGTTATTTGTTCTCTCCGCTAAATTTTTGTTGACTCATTAATTTTTTGCTTTGGGCTCCCTCTATTTTGTAAGACCATTTCGGGTTGTGAAGCACAATATTTGAAGAAAATTTTAGGCATGAATTATTCTAACTCTTCTTTACTGAATTATTATGAGATAAATAAAGGGAAGATGCCCATTTTCATATGATAAATGGCATATTCCCATTCTCATCATAATTATAAAAATCTTTGTTTGTATGAGAATGGGCATATGTCTATTTTAACCATTCTACCTCATTGAATAAATATTGAACTTAATCATTTTTATTTCACTATAGAGGATGTGGGAATGCGATATTGTCCATTCTTTAAAAAATTAAATATTACCTCTATTTCTCTTCTATGATTCATATATGAGAATGGGCATATGCCCATTCAATACCAAATAAAACAAATTTGTTTGTATGACAATGAGCATATGCCCATTTCTTCTGTGTGTATTTTTCTCCTATGATTCTTATATGAGAATGGACATATACCCTTTCAATACAAGATTAAAAAAATGTTTGTTTGTATGAGAATGGACATATGCCCATTATGTCTATGTGTATTGAAACAATCATTTTATTCAATCCCTATATGAGAATTGTCACATACTCATTCTATATGCTCATTCTCACATAGGAATCACAACAGAATAATAGAACATTAAATTTCATCTCTATTATTGAATTCAATCATTTTGAGATCTGTCGGTACCCAAATTTGTTCTCCTTTTCAGTCTAAGTAGCATCAAAGATATGGCATGAATCTTGAAGATAGATAGATCATGATATATGTCATTTTGTAGCCGGGGATGTGATCTAACCTGCACTCAAATTAGTGGAGAGATTGATGACACTCAAATAGGACTTGATCTTTTCCTAATTTTTTTAGGTTTTTCCTTTCAACCAAGGTAACATAACCTATTTTATAACCCTCAAATAGTGAAGGAGATAGAGATATCCCTCAATTTTTGCAAATGGTATGAAGAGGCCTTGGGAAAATATGATAAACACTCCAAATCTGACTTTCACAAGTTGTCACTTCTAGATTATGGAGATAATTTCAGTGCAAGGCAAGAGTTACTGAAGACATTTTGAAATCCTGATCTGTTCTACATACTTTAGCAAATGGATTTTTATCTTCTCTGGGTATACAGGTCAAAACATGGGTAAAACAGGGTGGGATAAGTTGTTTAGAATGATTTTTGGTGGGATATTGATAAGACAAACTTGACTATGCCAGATCTTTGGCAACTTCTACAACATTTGAACAACTATCAGATAAAATGCTTCAAAACAATCAGGATGTTCTTTCAACCAGAAGAGATACACAAATGGAGGCCCAGGTTTGCACTCTTCACACAATCTTTGAGACCTCAACATAAAATCTTGAGTTAAAGGACTCAATTAAACATCAAAATCTCTGATCAAATCACATGTAAGGTACCCCCAAAGGCTTACAAGTAATATATATCAACAAATGAAGGTGAAGTGATTTTAAACTACTTATTTTCAATGCCAGATGAAAGCTCTTTTGACAAATGAAATTGAAAATGCCACTAAACTATCAATAAGTATGAGATTTGTGTGATTCCTAAAGATTTCAATGCAAGATTGCAACAAGAACAAGAAAACTATTTGCAGACATTAAACATGATAACAGACATCAAATTGCAAAAAATAACATAGATTAATTCAAAATATTGTTAGATTCATCGGCAGGGGAGAGTTTCAGGAATAATCTTAGAATTGTGTGATGGCTATACACTTGTAACCAACTCAACATGAATGAAGATCTAACACATGAGACATTAACCAAGTTTTTGGAGGGTTTCTTAGAAGATGAGATTCTCTCAAAATTTTCTCATGGTTTTCAATTTCTTGACCTTTTGCATGTCATAAAACATGCATTATATAACATTTTTTACATTTGATCCTTATTTCCCAAGAAAATAGTATCTTATGGCGTCTTAGTTTGTTACAAATTCATCATGATTCACAGACAGGGATGTTTAACATATTTGCAACAAAAGTTGCCAGGTGTTTCGAAAAAAGGTGAATCATTGCAAAATTCACATCATTATCCATTATGGAGGCACGTTTTTCATCTTCAAAGCATGCAGACCACCTTCCTTTCATTATTTCATCCTTATCCCTCCAAAATTTGACTCTGTAACTTTTGGATTTGATATTTCACATTTTTAGACGGGTTAGGGAAAAAAATTATTCCAAAAAGATCTCTGATCTTCAAATTGATCCTCAAAACCAATTGCATTGGTCCTTGCAGGCACAAACAACACAAATTTGGCAAAAATTTGATCAAAATCAATGCAAAAAAAGTATTTCCACACTTCCTAGATCAAAAATGGTGGCCAAACTGAAAAATGCACAGTTACCATTGATTTTCCTTTCTCCCTTCAATGTGAGCCCTCCACGTGCCACAATGTGATTAGAAATGGGCTTGGGATCATTTTTTGATATTTTAACACTTTTGGAAAAAAGTAAAAATTTGACATTTTTCTCCGCCCCTCTGCCCTTGAGATTTGGCACTGACACGTGGCACAAAGTGGGCCCCATTGGAATCGCGGCTCGATTCTGTACATTTCCACCTTTTTTGGAAAAAAGGAAAATTTTCACATTTATCCCCGTGGACCTACACCTCTACTTATGTCATTAACATGTGGTGATCATTGCTTCGCTGCAGGGCAATAACTCCATTTTTTGCTTCGTAGTTCCTTCAAAAAAATTCAAAGTTTTCAAAACTCATTGGCGACCTGCACTCCCCTTTTCCATTTGTTTTTGACATGAGTCTCCCTCTGATTCATTACAGAGCCACACTTTAACTCATTTTTCCAAATGAAAAACATTTCCCTTTTTCCTCCGGTGGCCCACCGACCCACGCAAGCCTTTAATTTTCTTCTTTGTCAGGGTCGCGCCTTCTTTTAAGACTTTAACCTTTTTTAGGAAAAAGGTTGAAAATCTCAAACTCTCTCATATGTCCGCCGCTCCACTCTACCTAGATCCTACCACGTGTCCTCTCCTGATTGGCTCGATGGACCCGTGGCCTTTTTCACAACTTTTTCTCCCTTTCACCAAAAAAGCAAAATTTTCTAATTCCTTCGCCAGCCTTCCATCCCGCTTTTCATGAAAATAGGACACTTGTCCACCTATAATTAGATGCAGGCCTCGCGGAATTTTCTTCATTTCTACACATTTTCCAAAGTTCCCTAAGGCACAAAATGACCCACCCATCCACCTGCAACACGTGTACCTCCTCTAGGGCC
This sequence comes from Taxus chinensis, assembly GCA_019776745.2. NCBI lineage: Eukaryota > Viridiplantae > Streptophyta > Pinopsida > Cupressales > Taxaceae > Taxus > Taxus chinensis. The sequence continues at coordinate 121,129,967 of CM034153.1, read as the reverse complement.
TGCGGAGTTGCAGGGGCAACTTGCACTTTTTTCCAAAACACAAAAAATGTTAATTTTTTTTAGTAGACCCACCAAACATTGTCTAATCACAAATGGCCACATAGGAGAATATTTTGAGCTAAAATTTGATGGGAAAAGGATTCCTGTATGACCGTCAAACAATGCAAAAAATGCTAGCGATGCCCTAGAATGCTAAAGATGAATTTGATGAACAAATTACACCCGTCTGACCGTTAAAACACAAAAAATACTAGGGATGCCCGAAATTGATTTTTTCTTCATGGGTGAAGAATTTTTCGATGAAAAGACAAATGGAAAGTGTTTTTAGGCAATTTATGACCATGCCAAGGGATACTTGAGGGAAAATAAGTATAAAATGAATAACCTCGAGCTCCAAATGCTGGGAAAACACGGTAAAATGACTTTAGGGAAAAATTAGGGCAAGGTAATGAGTTTGCAAACAATCCAATGCACTAGAATGGAGCTACAAATTCACATCATCAATTTCAAGAGGAAAAATTGTTTCAGAGCACAAAGAGCAAAGGGGAAACATGGCAAAATGATAGAAGATCAAAATTGGCACCAACATCGGCTCTTGCTCGAGGATGTGCACTTCTAGTGAGTGCCACAAGAAAAAAAGTAGACCAAGTGCCAAAATAATCCATTGGGAAAATGGAGTCATGAGCCAAAGCCACCAAAAAACCAACTGAGAAACTGATAAAAATGGCTGCCACACACCAAGGCAAACCACGAACCGAAAAAACACCAAAAACAGAGCAAAAGCCAAACACTATACACTGTACAAGTTGGTAAGCAAACCTTGATTCAAAGAAAACAAATCAAGGGGAGACCCCAAATGTTCTCCATGCTGAATATGACCATGCAAAGAGCTTCTGATATATTTTTAGCAATTGGAAATTTACCTCTTTTTCTTCTTTGTTTAATTTGTAAACCATCCAGTTTCTTTCAAGCTCCTCCATTGTGTTCAAGTCAAACCTTTTAACATTTTTCAAGGCTGAATCAAGGACCAAATTTCCAGAAAAAACAACATACTTAGGAGATAGGTTTTCAACAACTTCATACTCCCTAAAATCCACAAAACTCACAAAGTGATCAGTACTAGCATTTGCTTGCAAAACTTCATAAGATGCATTTTTTGGGTCTTCAATAAGGTACAACATATTTTTCTCTCCATATAACTTTACTAATTTTCCTTCAATGGGGATAGTGGCATAAGACATGTCCATTTGAACACTCCCACCAACACCTGCAGCCCATTTCCTTGATAATAACATACCCCATTTGGCAAGGCAATCAACAATCATAACATCCAATTTTAAATTCCTCCTAGGATAAGATGCAAGTTACACCACCAAACCCTTCACACAACCAACTACTGGAACCTCTCTTGATTCCATGGCAGTACACTTTCCATAGGTTATTGTCACTTTAATTCCCAATTCATTCATGACCTCCAAAGGCATGACATTGCATGATGCCCCAGAGTCAAACATACAGTTATGTAACAGATTGTCTTTGTTAACCAAGGTAGTGAAAAAAGGATCCATGTTCAACCGAGATTTAACCAAATAATTTCCTAAGTAAACCTCAGGTGGTTCCCCCAAATCTCCAACACTTGTGGTTGTTCCAATTTTGCAATGGTAATAGGAATCCCAACCTTGTTTCCAACTCTGCCTTGGATACTCTCTTCCTCTCTAAATCCTAAATATTCAAAAACCATCTTCTTGTGCTCAGGAATCCTAAGCAACTCAATAATTGGGACAAGAATCTTGATCTGACTCAAGACTTGGGCAATGTCATATGGACCATTCTTGGGTAAAGCAGCACTAGGGGAAAGATTGGAAAATTCATCAGATGGTATGGAAGTCTTTTCATTTTGGGCATGGGGAGGATCACAAGTTTTTCTTGGGGGAATAGGGCCTTTACCAGATGTATTTTTCTTTGGAGTTTCTTTAGTAAGAAATCAAAATTTTGACTTGTCTTGTTGCCCCTTGGCAACTTTACTTCTAGTATTGTGCTCCTTCTCTTGGTAAACTACAACATTCATAAGCAACTACCTATCCTCCTCTGAAGGGATACCTGTTATCCAAAATGTGCCCCTGCTCATATTTTCCTCTCTTGTGCCTCAGTCATAATATTTTTATTTTTAGGCACTCAAAACCTTCTAGAAATGACACCATTGGATAGAGATCTTTCTCATCTTTCCAGAAAGGTAAAGTTTTCCTCCTAACTCCATGTATTTTTGAAGTTATGGCTCGGCGGAGGTTTTTGGAAAACATTTTCCCCTAAAAGGCCCGCAGCCAATGAGATGCTACCACATGGCACCTAGAGTGGCAGAGTGCGGGGAAATTTTGGAAAAAATTCCAAATGACCAAAAAGGTGCAAAAAATCAAATTTTTGCTCGCCAACCCGATTTGGCCCTGTTTTGACCTAAAACTTCAAATGGCCATATCTTTCAATATAGAGCTCGGTTTTTCACGTTCTTTATATCAATGGAAAGTTGGTGAAATTATCTACAAGATTCTGGGGTCATTTTTACATTTTGATGGATTTTAGAGAGAGAAAATCAAAAAACACCTCTGGCACGTGGTCATGGACAGAAATGACGTTTCAACCACCGTTTTTAATGAAGAATGGCTCACATTCTCTCCCAGCATGGCTAAAAATGTCAGGGGATGGGTCTGTAAGGATGCCCATGCTGTTTTGAATGCATTTTGGTCAATGGTTGAATCCCTTCCATGTTTTCCCGTGTTTCTCTCTCCTGGGCTTGTCCCTTGCACTGTAAAAGCCAGATTTGGCTCATTTTCAAAGGGTTGAACATTTTTTGTGTATTGCAGGTTACCCTTTCTCACCTTGGAAGTGATTTTGGTGGAATATTAGACCTTTTCTAAGAGCTATAACTTTTATTTTTCCTCTCAGGTGTTGTAATGTAAGTGATTTTGATGATTAAAATAACAATACAGCCTCTGTGATTAGTTTTCATCCTCTGCCTATGTTGTTTGGTTAATTTATGATCCTTCATTACAATTATCATTTTGTGCATGAGGTTCTTTGTTGCATTTTTATGGACTGTGTCAATCTGTAGAAGTAAAAAATTCTCACCACTCCTTTGGTGCATCACCTATTAGCATTAGTTTTAGCTTTTTTACATTCTCTATCTCTGTCTCCTTTGGAATATAGGGTAGGGTTAGGAATATAGACCTCTGCAACTTGTAAGTGATAAATCTGACCAGAGGAACTGAGGAACCAGCCTCTAAACTAGAGATTCCTTTCTCATTTTGCAAGTCCCACACTTGGGGAAAGGATTCAATGTTGTGCAATCACACTAGATGCTAGTATGATCAAACTAGAAATCTGATCAACATCCAGGGGGTGCTGCTGATTTACAACAATAGTTTTGGCACGCCCAGTGGGACCTTAGAGGTCTTCATCTTCATTGCAACAAAATTGATGTGCATTTGTTGCAAGTTTCTTGCTTTAAAAGAGCTATAAATTACACATCTAGCGACTCCGAGGAAGAAGAATAAGCTGGTTTTAGCAGTGCAGACCTAAAAACTCATGAGAAGAATCACCACAAGGTTAAAAGCTGGAGAAGAAGAGGTTTTTTTTGAATATCTGCAGTTATCTCCAAGAGTAAGGCAAAGTGGGAGGAGAATCCAAAGGTCTCCATCTCCACCAAACTAAACTCTCTCAAATCCTCCACCTGGTAGGCCTTTCATTCAATCAACAAGGGTTCTAAGGCCAATCAGAATGGTACAAAAAAACCCCTATGTCAATTTCACTGGCAGCAGCCCACTTGCTCTCAATGCATAAAATCCAATCCCAGTTGCAGCATTGAAGAACATTCCCTACTTCACTGGAGAAAATCAGACCTCGCCTGGTGATCATGTTAAGGATATTGCTAACATTTATGCAATCCATGAGATCAATGAGATGCAAGTTACTGTCAAATTACTAGCATCTTCATTCAAAGGGAAAGCTTTGCAATGGTTCAGGAGTCTTGCCTCAGGTTCTATTCAAAATTGGAATCAACTATGTATAGCCCTCCATGAGTAGTTTGGGGAAAAGGGAGACAACTTGTCCCTTTTGGAGCAGCTGACAACTATCAAAAGAGCTCCCAATGAGCAGCTGACTAATTTTAATTTTAGATTTCAAAGGACTTGGGAGAGAATTTCAGTGGCAGTCAGGCCAACAACAGAAGGTGCTATTCTTTATTGCCTTAAAGCTTTAAATTCTAATATTTCTATGTTAATTCAGTCCATGGGAGGCACAACTATCCCCATTGCTTATAGCATTTCCATTAGAGCTGAAAATTGTTTGATTCAAGCTGGAAAGCTGGCTCCTAGGCCTCCAATGCCATTATTTCCAAGTTTAGAGAGCCCAAGTACTAGCCAAGTGCCTAATTTAGCTTCTATTCCCACTCCTAGAAATCAGAATTCAAGTGAAGCTTCCACTTCATCTTCTAGTGCCTCAAATGAACTTCAAGAAGTCATGAAGCAATTGCAAAACCTAGGTAATGAGCTGGTTACACTCAAAAGGCAGCAAGCTCAAGGTTTTAGACCTTCCTTCTAGCCTCAAGCTCAGCCTAATAGGTAGCCATATCAACCTCATAGACCACCCAATCTAGCTATAAATCTAAATCCAGCAAGGCTTCCTGCCAACAGACCATTTCAGCCCTATAATCCCAATGCTACATCTGCATCTAAAGCATTAGTGCCAGTACAAAACAATATAGCTCAAGAGTATGATTGGTGTTTCCCATGTAATGAACCTCATAACCAGTACATGTGCTTCAATGGTGCCTTGAATCAAGCATTAATGGTGACAGCAACTAGTGTGGAGGGTGAAGGTAGTCAAGGAAATAACCAGTAACAAGAAACATTCCAACAGCAATCAGCTCCAAATGATACCACGCTTGTAAACTGATAGGCAGAAGATTTTTGTGGCATGAATCAAACAATTTCCCAAAGTGTTGCAGCCAACACAAGGTCAAAGAGAAGAAATTTGAGTGAATAACAGCCATTGGCCCCAAGTAATTCATGACCTTTTGTCACTCCACAAACTATTGGCAAACAAAATGCAATCCCAAGCACGCAAGGATTTCCTAAAATGGCCCCTAGGCCAACCCAAATGCCATTATTTTCTGCCCATGTGCAAGGAATGAATGTGCAGGCCAAGGGACAGTAGAGGGATACTTCATCTTCATTCAGTATCATTGATCAGATGAAGAAGACAAATGTAAACATATCAATGTGGGAATCACTATCTATCACAGGCCAAAGAGATTTGCTACAAGTTGCCATGAAGGACTGGTCAACTTCAAATCAGCAACTTGTCTAAATGCAAGAGAAGGTGCTCACAAATGTTGCCCAGCCTGAGGAGAATCATGGAGGAAAGTAAGGTAAAATATTGAAGCCCCCTCCATTCTACGTTTCATTGATTATTGGAAATCAATTAGTACACAATTGCATGATTGATTCCGGGGCAAGTAGTTCAGTAATGCCCAAGCAAATAGCTGATCAGTTGGGAATTCAGTATGAAACCATATCCAAAGGAGTGGTACATTTGGATGGGACAGCAATAACAACACTCGGGGTGATTAAAAACTTGAGTCTTACTTTGCATGCCTGTCCCAACGTGGTTGTTTTGCAAGATGTCTCAGTAATAGACCTTCCACCACTCTTTGCCCTATGTTTGTCAAGGGATTTCACAGCTAAGATTGGAGGTTACTTGTTTGTTGATTGGTCACACATGCTGTTTAGAACAAGATATGGAACCAAAGCCACAATCAGGTCTGAACCTATTGCAAACTTTCACATTGAGCCTTACACTCCAAGTCAGATTAATGTCAATTGTTCAGCGTTTGATCAAGAAGATCATCCAAGCACTGATGAAGCTGACACCAAGGTTGGAAGCATCCCAGATTTAACTCTTGATGAATGGGCAAGCAAGGTGCATGCTTTTTATCCTTATCAAGAAATAGAAGAATCTGAGTTGGGAGCCTATTGCATACATGAAGAAAATCAGCCTATTCCTAGCATCACCAAGCCAAACCACAAAGATGAAAATGAGGTATGGCAGTTGTTTTTTGATGGATCAAGGAGTAGACAAGGTGCAAGAGGGGGATCCATGCTGGTTTCACCTCAAGGAGTTAAGTATTATTCAGATTTTAGATTTCAGTTTGCATACTCTAATAACACTGTTGAATATGAAGCCTTGGTGCAAGGACTGCATTGGGCAATTAAGAGAGGAATAAAGAACTTGCAAGTCTTTGGTGACAGTGAGTTGATTTTCAACCAAGTCAAGGGGCAACATGTTGTCAAGAATGATCTACTCAAGTGCTACAAGAACAGGGTGTGGGACTGTCATCAGCAATCCGGCACTATGATAATTCTTCACCGGGAACTCCTCGTGCTATGATTATTTACTAATGCAGAGCCTTTAGTTTGGTGGACGTAATCTGGAAACAAAACAACAACATAACACAAGAATACCATTGACTATGATAAGACAGAATGACGAAAAATCTGAAATATCAAAATAAATTATAATATTAACATGAAACTGTTACAATCTCACCCATGAGATTCTTCAACAAGACTATGGGAGAAACTTTACAATTACACCTCTCGATGGCTTCTTCAACACACCTTTAACTGATGGCTTCCTTCGCACACTTCCTACAATATTTCTCACTACTTCTTTCTATGCTAAATGAGGGGGGTAGCCTCTCTATTTATAGAACTTACAGGCTTATCCGTCCTATCTCTAAGATAGGATAAGAAATCCACTCTGACGAATCATATTCCATACCTTAACTCTTATCTGTACATGTAAGCTTATCTGTTAAGATAAGATAAACCTTATCATTTTACATGGGTTACACATTTTTAGAATTTTTACAAATAAAATACACAAAATATTTATGACCTCACTCCTTGTCCTTATTACCAATATAATATTTCTAATTCCTAATCATGTAGACCCTACTTCTCTAATTACCCAAACTTTGACATTTTAACATTACCGGACCACTTACGACAAATATTTACTTTTTACAACATTCCTATTGTACTTTGACTGTTACCGTACTCCACATTATTGGCGGCACCGTACTGATGGTGCCGTTATCTTCTATCGGACGCTACTACTAATTACACTTAACAACATCCTATTCCTAATACATATATTAATGAAATGGAAATTTTGGAGGAAAATTTTAGTGTCGACAGATCCACAGTTAAAACATGTCCCTTACGGGAACTCACTCCTTCCTCCATGGTTACCTCATCCATGAAATCCTCCTCGAAAACCTCTTCCACACGCGCCTCCTTCTGCACGCTCCTCATAATGGTGATCATAATTTTTAGAACCACTAGCAATGCTAGTTCAGCACACCCCATGATCAATGGCCTCATGTATTTGATCAATTATCCTATATTCTTCAGTATCATGGGTCTTGGATATGTAAATATTGCAATAACAAGATACATTCTTCCTGATCGCGCACTGTAGCAAGGGACATCTACTGGCATCATGGTCCCCGTGATAGATTTCACAATCTAATGTCACAGTACATACCGTCCTCCGGGGGAAATTTTCTTTAACGTGCCCTTCTGTCTCACAATCTATGCACCACAAACCACCACGAGTCTCATGGACCAAGTTCACAAATAGATTTTCCAACTACTTAGCCATAGCATCAATCTGAGCCTCCAAGAATGGGCTAACTATAGTATCAATACTACCAACAGCTTTAGCATGCAAGGAAGCCTCCAATGCTTCACACAGATCTGTCAAAGTTTTATGAGACAAGGCCCTTCTAAAGGGGGTGATCAATACTCCAATAAACCACTGTGCATGCTGAAAAGAATGTATATCATATGACAAATTAGACAAGAGGGTTTTAAAGTGCACATCTTACTCCTACACACTCTCTACCATTCCTTTTTACATCTCCTTCAAAGTGCTAATGCTTTTTTTCTTGAACTCAGGAATGTGGAACTCTGCCAGAAATGCATTCTTTAAGGTAGTGTAATCCACCACCATTTGATGAGGATCATACTTTCTATACCAGCTATGCGTGCACCCTTGCAACGTAGTTACAAATTAACTAGCCTTTCATTCTGGGGTTATGATACCTTTCACGTGCCATAATAGTTCACACTTGTGAACATGTTCTGCAGCATCCTTAATGCCCCTATAATCTAGAAAATGTAGAGACATCTCAAAGAATACTTCAGGTGGTGGCTGGGGTCCTTGTCCTGAACCACAGCCTTGGTTTCCTCCGGTGTTTCCTCCACCCCCTGATCCACTAAGTCCACTGAGTCTTGTACCTCCAGAGCCACCAAATCCACCAGAACCACTGGGTCCAATAGGGTCTATGGGAGTTGTGCCAAGTGCCCCCATGGTCCCATTGAACTGTGTGCCAATGGTTTGTGATAGCATCCCACCACTGCTACTTTGTCCTGTGCCACTCCCTGATGCGAGACCAAAAGCTTGAACACTTTCCCCTTGTCTAAAAATTCCTCCAACTATTGGAATATGTGCAGCCATAGAAGAAGGAACTAAAAAATTATACCTTCTAGGCATGGATCTATCTCTTCCACTAGTTTCAATTAGATCAATACTTCCTCCTGGATTGAGAAAACCAAGCACTAGGGATTGGTCACTGGGTGGGTTCAGATATGCGCAAATGACTCTCCTTTCTCCATGTGATGAACTCTCACTAGAAGCTAAAGGGGTCTCCCTCACGCACTTTCCAAGATGGGGTAGCACAGACTTCTCAGGTTCCACATCCTCTGCGTGAACCTTAACTCCTTCCCGCAACATCTGTCTCCATAGATCCATCACACTAGTAGCTTCATGTAGTCTAGTAATCTCCCTTTCACGCACTTCACCATACTTGAGCCATCTTTCTTCCCTCTCCTTTTCTTTCGTATCATCTTCCATCTTCCTCCACCCAAGCTTCCTTACCCAATGCTCAGAACGGTTTAGCCAGCCATTGGGAGAACCTCTAAACTCATGGTAACCATCAATATCTTCATAGCTAGAGGAATAACATGTAGAAATGATCCTCTAGGTTCTCATAGAAACTCAAACTCAGCAACCTCTAGATAAGAATACGTGGAAATGGCTTATTCCAGAGTGTAGCTAGCTAGTACTCCTCCCCACCAATGATCTACAGCACAGGTCCATGTCAGATCTACATCCTGCAACCTTTTGTAGTCTTCTTTGGTCCATATCCACGATCCATAATGCCAACTTGATCTAGAAGCATAGGCTGAAAGCCATCCATGTAACTCTACTGGGAAGTAGCAGAAACAATTCTCATACAGATCATGGTAGAGATTGTCTTCTACCCATCTACGTGTATTAAACTCATGTCTAGTGTTGAATCTCTAGGAAAATTCATCCTCCATGCTCTTGAACCATGATTCAACATTTTCTAATGTTAACCGATCTGTCACTACTCTTTACACAGATCATGATGCATGTTATATCCCACTAAAACTTTGAAAAGAGGTCCCGGCAATGGAACCAAGATGTAGTCAATTTTACCCCCACTACAAAAGGAATTAATCCCATGTGTGCTGGCCTATCACCCAGCAAAATTTGAGTTCTCACCTGAGGCACGCGCGGGTGCCGAGTCTCTCTTTTATGTGATTTTAAGTGGGAAGAATTCATATATGATTAGTATAAGAGTATTCAAGAAAGAAGTTTAGACATACAAGAATCATAGGGCTCAGAACAGCCTCCAGATCCTTGTAGTTTCTTCAGACTGAGTGTTTTAATATACTCCATAACATATATTGTAACAGAAGGAAAGATACAATCATTCATTCATAGTATGAAAGGAAAGAGAACTCCTATGAACGAATTATACATAAAACCCACTGATATTCATATCTAATTGCAATAGTTAACCTCATTGTATTCATTGTTTCATTACAAAGAGCCATAGAGAGAAAACCATAGTCATGCACATCATTAGGCTTGTATAATTATGCCAAAAAGAAAAAGAAATTACAATGCTAACCTTAGTACATTCCTTTCTGCATCAAAGTTCCACTTGCAGTAATCCTGCAGAGCTTCACCCATGTTATCTCTCTCTGTGTATCTCTCATATCTTCACCTCTTATGTCTATATTCCCATGTCATCTTTTCTGGTCCACAGGAACTTATATTTATCACCTTCTTGTGCTGCCAACTCACCTTTCTACGCCCTCAGATCCATTGCCAAGTGTCGAATGTGGTCCTTTAGTGAGCATGTTTCCTCAGGCCTAAGCTCTCCACTCCATCTCGTGATTTTCTTCTAGAAGATTCCTTCACTGGCATGCTCTTTCCTGGGCCACTTGTTGCCAGGTTGGCATCTTATTCACGTGCAACCGATCATGTTTTTCACGTGTTTTTCCTTTTTTACTTAAATCAACAAAGTCACAAACCTCCTTTCACACACCGCGAGAACCATATGCCTCCTTAACTCTTCCTCCCGCATGCTTTTTCCTTGCGCACCCTTTTATAACTGGGGTCCCGCGCACCCACGTGCCTTCATACTTAGTCAATATTCTAAGCGCCCAACAGACGATGAATTTGGATATAAATATTGGAGTATTAAGGACAATAAAATCATTCGATCTAGGGATGTGGTATTTAATGAGAAAGTCATGTATAAGCAATAGTTACAGGAAAATAGGGAAGAATCCAAGAAAGAATATGTAGTGGTAGAGGATCTTCCAAATGGGAAAGTGACCTATGAATCGGTTTAGGAACCTACTCAATAGGAACCCAAAACTCCTATATTGAGGAGGTCTTCTAGGGTAAGAAGAGAACTTGAACATTTTTCTCCTTCTCTTTATTATTTATTACTCACTAACAGTGGAGAGATAGAGAGCTTTGATGAAACAATGTAGGTAGATGTTGAGAAGAAGTGGGAGCAAGCCATGGATGACGAGCATCAGGCTCTCATGGAGAACCAAACATGGGATTTGGTGAAGCTACCCGAAGGTAAAAGAGTATTACAGAATAATTGGGTGTACAAAGTCAAAGAGGAAGAAGGTGGTAAAAAATATACAACTCCTAGTTGGTGATCAAGGGGTTTGCAGAGAAAAAAGGTATAGATTTTGATGAGATTTTTTCTTCTATAGTAAAAATGACTTCTATTAGAATTGTTCTTGGAATAGTCGTAGCATAATACTTGCACTTAGAGTATCTTGATGTAAAGACTATATTTCTCCATGGTGATTTGGAGGAGGATCTATATATGCAGTAGCCAGAGGGCTATGAGGTCAAAGGTAAAGAGGAGATGGTGTGCAAACTGTAGAAGAGCTTGTATGGCTTGAAATAGCTCCACGTCAATGGTATAATAAATTTAAAAGCTTTATGATGGAGAAAGGTTATATTAGATGTCATTATGAACGTTTCATGTATACAAAGAAATTTGAAGATGGTAGTTATATTATCTTGTTCTTGTATGTGGATGACATGTTGGTTGCAAGTAAAAACATGTAGGAAATAAAAGTACTCAATAAGAAACTAAGTGACTCCTTTACTATGAAGTATTTGGGGGCAGCCAAGAAAATCCTTGGTATGAGGATATCCCAAGGTAGGAAGGAACGAAAGCTGAATTTATCTCAAGAAGATTACATTAAGAAGGTATTGGAGAGGTTTAACATGCATGATGTTAAACCAGTTAGGAATCCTTTGGCAGGCCATTTCAAGTTATCAAAGGAGATGTGTCCCAAGACAGAGCAGGAGAGAAACCAAATTTCCAATGTGCCTTACTCATCAGCAGTTGGTAGTTTGATGTATGCTATGGTTTGTACTAGGCTTAATATTGCCCATGCAGTGGGAGCTATGAGTAGATTTATGAGTGATCCATGTAAAGATCACTGACAGGAAGTAAAGTGGATCATTTGGTACTTTAGAGGGAGCATAGGGAAAATTTTGTGCTACAGTGGATCAGACACCACTTTGCATGGTTATGTAGATTCAGATATGGCTAAAGATGTAGACAGTAGGAGGAGCACAATAGGTTATATTTTCACTGTACGTGGGACAATAGTGAGATAGATTTCACGACTATATAATCTTGTGGCTTTTTCAAACACAAAGTCTAAGTATGTTGTTACCATAGAGGTAAGCAAAGAAATGATTTAGTTATAGAAATTTATTGAGGAGTTGGGGCATAAGAAGGAGGAAGGAAAGTTGCATAGTGATAGTCAGAGTGTTATACACCTAGCTAAGAACTATGCTTTCGACTCTAGGATGAAGCATATACAATTAAGATACCATTTCATCAGGATAGCTTTGGAGAAAGAGAAGTTGAAGCTGGATAAGATTGATACCAGTCAAAATCCTATAGACATGATGACCAAGGTGGTCACAAAGGAAAAATTGAAGTTGTTTTCAACTTTGGTTGGTCTTCACGAAAACTAGTGAAGGGTTGAGAAGCTATCTCATAGGAAAACTAGTCTCCAAGTGGGAGATTTTTATGTTGTGGAGCCTATTTTTTGGCCTCAAAAAATATGCCAAATATATCAAGAAATTATCTTCTTATATGGGAAATATTTTTGACCCATAGGTTTATGGGACGGTTTTGTCCCATGGTTTTGGTACCCATGGTATTGTAAAACTACTTAAGTAGTTTCCTATTTATGTGGTTTTGTGCATATGGTAGGTTCATGTAACATTGCAAATGTGTCTGAATTCAGGTGTGAATTCTGTAGAGTTTTTTTAGCATAGATCCAAATAGATATGGGTATTGTATTGAGAGAGCAATGGCTTGTAATAAATCTGAGCAAGTGATTCTTGGTGAACGTAGCCCAAATTAGGTGAACCGCATTAAATATTGTCTCTTTGTGTTGTGTCATTTTTATTCTGCACTTTTATTTGAGATATGTAATATTTTCTGCATATTAGTTTCTACTGTTGTGATTTTGTGAGGGATTGTTCTGTATATTTAATCCCTTATTTCCGAACAATTTTGATATGAATTACACTAATATAAACAAACAGTTATATCACATGAAAATAGGCATCTATCCATTCAATACAAACGAACAAACTTATCATGGGTAGATATAATCGTTGAAAAAGAATAGAGTTTAAAATGTAAAGTTGAATGTTATTGCAGCTTGTTACTTTTATAAAAAAAAAATCTGTGAAGATTTTGATATATATTACACTAACAAAATTTGTAACAGCAAAAAATGTCTCTTATTACCATGACCTCGTACAAGGAAATTCCATTTATTGATGGTGTAGAAAACTGTGGAATAAGGGATGAAGCATAGTTCATTAAAGTTCACACCTCTGATAATTAGTACAATGATATATGGTTTTTTAATTCCTTAGGAGACCAACATACACTAGTCATCATTCTTGTGAGCATAAAGTGTATATCATATACAATTGTATCTCTTCAAGTGGAAAAAGTGGACAACGAATCGAAAACATGCTCACTACATAAAATGGAATTACATGTTTCTCTTTACAAAAAAGATGGCATGGAAAGGTTAGCAAAAAATTACAAATATTCATGTTATAGTTATGGTTGGAAAATCGATCCATACACTAAAGGGGACAAGAGTGGTGTGCATAATAGTAAAGCTATTTGTGTAGGAATTATCACTGTATCCAAAATGTTATATCAGTATGCAGTCAATTCATCTTATGCCCACCACTTGAATATGGATAAGAAAGTGGGCCAACAAAAATTACATTAAAAAATGTTTATCATACTCAGAAGACAAAAATTATCTAAGCTGGAAAAACACATTTCAGAATAACACTTTTAAGAGGTAAAGAGATCTATGTAAAAGAGACAACATTATTAAAACAAGCTCAAACTGATTTATAAAAGAATTCAATCTACATTATCTAAAGAGATTCATATTTTTTTATTTGAAGAAAATTCATTAAAAATTGATATTGCTCGTTTTCATGTAGCTCTTACAAAATACCAATACAGATCACTTGATTTAGCAAGTGTCAGTCTCCTTAGTGCACTCTATGTTGTGTAACCTTATACCTCTTCAGTGGGATGCAATGTTTCCTTCCTTTCAAAAAATCTACTGGTAATATTTTTGACATGGATTTTGAGCATGAAATTCATGACATAGAAGCTCATTTCTATATTATTGATGGGCAACACACAATTGAAACCCAAAAAAAAAATCCTTGCAAATCCTTGATTTTTCATCTGCTCGTGATAGAATCAAACAAAGGTATGCTCTGTATTCTATGTCTTCCAAAAAAACAATAAAACAAATAATCAGTATTTGAAAGAAACAAAATATTGAAAAAAAAACATCGGATGAAAATAATATTTATCGATTTGTTGTATAAAGCCAAGGTCAAGGTGGATCTTAGAGAAGAGACCACAACATCTTGGTTTTGGTCATTAAAATTCATAGGGTTGGAAGGTATTTATAAATTGTATTAATTGTTTTGCATATAGTAATTAACGTAAATTATTTCTAATAGAATGTTAAAATAATAAAATTTATTTTAATGTTCACATGCAGTCATTCGAAAGGCAACTTTTGTTTCTTTTAGAGAAGGGAAAATATGGAAAGTTTTAATGATAAACTTTCATTTCTTGTACTCCCAGATGAAATTTGGGATTATTGGGTTTTAGTTTTTTGATTTTTATACCAATGGTGGGTTCCCCTGAAGCCCCAAAAAAATCTATAGAACACATATTTCAAGCCCAATTCATTATATCTACTTACAACAAGGATTATTCAAATACATGAAAGATATGATAGATGAATAATTAGATGTCCTATGTAAATAAATGTCATTAGTGGTGAAGTTTAGTTCAAAGAAAAGTATGGGTGTTAATGCAATTTTTTTTAAATACTACCACAAAAGAGTAAAGAAAAGTATAGCAACAAGATCCAAAGTTATGTCTTATATGTTGGCAAGAGTTGCAGAATATGTTTATTCTTATAGGATGCAATGTATTAAATGCGATAAAAAAAAATTCCATCCATGAGTCACATTTTTCTCAACTATGTCAATATATTAGAGAAGAAAAGAAAAAGTTGAAAAGGAAAAAAACACCATTAGGGGAAATAAATTTGCCAAATTATTCAAAAACTGCTATTGAACTACTTGAATTGTATGTGACTGCAGTTAAATTATCAACCAAGGATGCCAAATACATATGAATTCACTTGTCAATGTTTCGTATCATTTTTTTCTTAGGAGAACATTGAGAGGTTTGGAATTCCATTTACCGCCACTCACTGTAGAATGTACAATTTTTCATCACACCAAAATATCAAACTAGTGGTGGAGTATTGATCTCATTGTGTTAACGATATGCTGTTGAAAACTTCCTGAGTGCACATTGGAGCTAAATGCAACCACATGATCTCTAGGCCCACCATGTATACACCTAATTAGGTCCAACATCATAAGAGGCAACGACACCAAGCCTTCCTAGGAGGTCACCCATCCTAGTACTACTCCATGTCATGTGTGCTTAACTACTTGGCTCTGATACCATGTACGATTTGTCGTTACATCAAAATATCGAACTAGTGGTGGATAGGTATCTCATCGTGTTAACCATCTGATGTGCCAACATAGAAGTCATAATTGTTGATTTATGTAATCTTGTGAATATTGTCTCATAAAATGATATTGTTGAGCTTCTTTGTGTCATTGGGTATAGTACAATGAGTTGTGTCTATGTCTTTATACTTCCAGTAGTACAATATAGCTTATTTGATACTGTTGTAAAAATATACATGAAAAAAGTTTTAAAAAATAGAAATAATTTCATAAGGATGTTACCGAATTTTGAATGCAGAACATGCATTTTAAGGGATGTCAGTGATTTTTACCCTATATGGTGTTCATAATTCAACCGCTATGGAGGTGGAAGATGTTACAATGGAACTAGATTGGTAACATTCATATCCCTTGGATATTATCAGCCTGAATGAAATTGGAGTTGTCATCCCTGAACATCCTTTCAGATGTGAGAGATCATTTCATTTTTGGGAGCACATGATTGAGAGATGCAACACTAATGTGTCCCTTGTATTAATATTATATAGTGGGAAAAATCCATTAAAGTCAGCACATAATACAAAGATGTCCTCACTTATCTTTATTGTGGAGAATCACAAGCAGGAGATCATGATCCAACACTATTATAAATGTCTAACTACGGCTCCATGTAAATAGCCTCCATGATTTTTTGGGTTCTTTTCATTATAGTCATTTTATACGTTAATTCTTAGCAATGTTTACTTTGTTCTAATATTAAGATGTACATCCTTCATATAGTTTTCTCCTAATTTATTTTCATATTATAGAATATATGTAAACAAAAGTTAGAAGTTTAATTATAAGAAAATTAAATTTGTTTCAGAATATTTAGAGGTATTAAAATGATTAAGTTCAATATTGCTTTTAGTTGAATGTTTACAATGGGCATATTCCCATTCTCAGACAAACATACATTTTTATCTTTGTATTGAATTAGCAGTACATAAAATATGTATCATAGAAAAATGGAATAAAATTCACTTTGTTTATAATGGGAAGTGACGAATAATCTCTGAGTAAGGGAATAATCAGAGAGAATTAAACTTGTTTCAAAATTAGAAGTAGAGTAATAATATATTATTCACGTTATGTAGTTCACCTTTTTCATTTTAATACTTATGTACATTGGTAGCCCTTACACAAAGTCCATAACTTGAATTATATATTCTTGTTGGATCTCTCTTGATGATAATCTGAATCATGGTTAGAGTTAGAAACAATAATTCCTGTGATCATTTTATAACCACTTCTGTAGAGGTAAAAACAATCATTCCTTAGAAATTTTTATACTAGAGTTGGAAATATTCTAAATTTTTTAACCACTTCATTTATAGAAGTTTTATAACGTTTAAGTTCAATATTGCATGTATTGAATGGGCATATATCCATTCTATTAGAGTTAGAAATATTCTAAATTTTTTAACCACTTCTTTTGTAGAGGTTTTATAATGATTAAGTTTAATATTGCATGTACTGATTGGGCATATGTCCATTCTCATATATCAATCATATATTCTTCCTCAATTATTTCTAGAAAAGAAAAGGCATGTGCACATTCAATACAATGATTGAACTTAATCATTTTAATACCTCTATAAAGTATGTTAGAAATCATGGGGTATGGCCCTTATACCTTATAAAAAAGGAGAAGTAATGAGGAGTTAAAAGTATAATTTTTTTATAGTGGGAAATTATCTAGCCTGAACGGGAAAGTAAACCAAATGATAATTTGAATCATGGGTTGAATTAGAAACAATCATTCCTGTGAACATTTTATATTAGAGTTAGAAATATTCTAAATTTTTTAACCACTTCCATTATAGAGGTTTTATAATGATCAAGTTCGATATTGCATGTATTTAATAGGAATATGTCTATTCTCATATATCAATCATATATTGTTCCTCAATGATCCCTATAGAAGAACAGGCATACACACATTCAATACAATGATTGAACTTAATCATTTTTAATACGTATATAAAGTATATTATAAATCATGGGTAATATCCCCTCTACCTTATAAAAGAGGCAAACTACATAAGGCTTGATCCCTCTCGTCGATGGTATGTAGTGCAGCACTCAGCAGAGTTAAAAGTATAATATTTTTTACAATGGGAAATTGTCTTCCCTGAATGGGAAAGGAAACCAGATGATAATCTGAATCATGGGTTGAGTTAAAAATAATCATTCCTGTGAGAATTTTATATTAGAGTTAGAAATATTCTTAATTTTTCAACAACTTTCTTTATAGAGGTTTTATAATGATCAAGTTCAATATTACATGTATTGAATGAGCATATGTCCATTATCATATATCAATCATATATTCTTCCTCAATGATTCCTATATTTTAACAGGCATAAGCACGTTCAATACAATGATTGAACTTAATCATTTTTAATATGTCTATAAAGTATATTAGAAATCATGGGGAATGGCCCCTCTACCTTATAAAAGAGGCAAACTACATAAGTCTTGATCCCTCTCGTTGATGGTATCTAGTGCAGCACTCGGCTCTGCCAAGAATAGTCTAGCCAATATGAGACAATTATGAATAATTACCATAAGGAAAAAATTTCAAGTTTTGAAGAGTGGAGACCTATAGAAAATTATTTATTGGCCAAGTAAAAGGTATTCTTTGAAGTCTTGGTTAATTCTAACCTTGGTGATGAAAGAGGGTTTAAAACCCGCAAGTGAGGATCACGAGGGCCAATGTGCACATCAACGGATGTGTGAACAGCAGCGTGAAGAGATCTCAGGAGGAGCGAGTATCAACTGAATGTGCATTCAAAGATTTGAAACACGAGCAGAACCTGGTTAAGCCATAAAACTCTCCTCTATCTCATAGATCAAATGGGGTGTACATATCGGATGTGATGAGTAACCCCCAGTTCTGCAATCATGACAACTCGATTAGAGAGGGGAAGTTACATTCCCAGAATAGAAGTGTAACTCCCAATTATGCATATGACGCACTGACCCACTGGCACATTGACGTACTGACGTGAAAGAGAATATCATAATGACCCCTAAATGTCACATGGACCTACGATCTCACCTAAGTGAGATGACTCACCTAATGATGTGAAAAATAACACACACCAACACCCCCCCTTCATCATAAATTAGGATGAGGCAGCAAGTCAAAAATGAGAAATGGGTCCCGGCACAAAGCCTGATGAGTACCCACGTACAAGAAGAAGTCCCAAGCAATGAAGGAAAACCTAGTGGGAAAAACATCCACCACAAGAGAATAAAAGACTCTCTAATCTAAAAAAGATGCCAAATATGGGTCCCAGCCATAGATGAGCCTAAAAGGGTACCCATGTACAAAGAGGCAATCTCTCAGAAAGAAGAAGAAGAGAGAAGAAGAGGGAGATGAGAGGAATGCAGAAGATGCCATGGACGGATCTAAACTCTACAGCTCTAGGAAGTCTCCCAGAAGAATATCGATGATGAGATCCTCTACCTCTGGACTAAAGAAGAGCCACCTACATCGAACTGTGTGCCTACCCTTGGGAAGGATAGAAATGATGTGCTGGAAGTCCACCCACTCCACAAAGGAAACTGAAGGCAGCAACATGAAGAACTCTGAGTCTGGTGCACAAAAGTGTGACATAGGTCTAGTGAGTGAGTGCCAAGGAACCGAAGGTAATGTCACAAGTGTAGAACTGTCAGAGTAAAAAAGAGGAACACCCGCAGAAAGGATGTCCAAGTGATGTGAAAGGAACAAAACATCCTCCACAATAGAAAAGGGATCCACAGCTGAGGGTGGATAAATGAAAGTCTCTGGAAATGTGGAAGTGACATGATTCCCGGAAGAGGCACTCCCAACAACAAAGATGATGAAATCCTATGAAACACCTATAGATGGATGAGGGACTTGTAGTGCATCACAAGTAGACTCTTTGAAAATATGACTAAGGTTAGGCAGATACTCATCCCAATGAGGGGGCTCAATAAACAAAAGAGTGATGTCAGATAGGTATGAGTCATCTAATGAAGGCAGAGGAGTGGAAGGGGCCTCACACACTGGAAGTGGAAAGGAGGCTGGTGTAATGACTGTATGAGGCTGAGTAGGAGACTTCTCGATATCTGATGAGATGTAGTGGGTGACAACAATGTCTGGAATAGTGAGAGAAAGAGGAGAAGAGTCCTCTATAGTACTCTTGACATCATAACAGAGTGCACAATCCTCATCATCAGAAGTAGAATCAAGTGAGTGTATGTCAGTGTAATGGCCATCACACAAAGAAATGGAGGAGACAACTAAATTAGTAGCATTAAAAATGGCGGCAGTATGTGAAGGGTCTCCATAGAAGGACTGAAGAATGCTCCAGACATGGTGAGGTGGATCTGAGTCTGCCACGTGAAACCAGAGATATCTAGAGACATGCATCATCATGTGACCAAAGACATGGTCACAAGTGTCAAGGAAGTCCTCTAGATGATGATAATCAGCAGGTACAGGAATTGGCCCAAGCAAGAAGGGTAAAAGACCCTTGTGGGCAAAGTAATGTTTCATGGAAGCACACCAAGCTGAATAGTTCCCTCTCTTGGTGAGAAGTGGCGAAGGCTGTAAGGTGATCCTACGACACTCAAGTCTGGAAAGAGAACTCTCCATGATGAAAAATGTAAGATGCACAAAATCAAGATGTCGGACTCGACCGATAATGCATCTGCGTGTGAAAGCCCAAGAGTACAGTTAACCCCCCCAGAATGTGGTACTTTATAAAAATAGTGTGTTTACAAAACTGACAATGTCATCACATAATGTGTGGAAAATCAAGCAACTTTAACTGAATAAGTGCTCAAAAACAAGCAGCGAGTCAAAATTTATAGCATTAAAATGATTCCCGCAACTAATGGAAAAATACACTAGATGCTACAAATGCATTAAAAAAGTACACGATATGGGTGCAAAGGGTATTGTGTGGGTACTTGTTGGAAATGGCATGGAATTTTAGCAGGGGTTTGTTTTGACTACGAGGGGGGGTTAGCCTCTTGCCAACCCTGGACCTCACCCTCTGTCTTTGACGCTCGTATGAGGGGATTAAATAAGCCAAAAACAGCAGTCTAAAACTTATTACATGCCATGAATGAAATGTTTTATTTTTTTTAACACCCTAAAACATTAAAAAAGAAGGTGGGGGCCCACATTGGAAGAGCTGGCTGTTTGGTTTTGGTTTCCACGTGGAGAGTGGGCAGGTCGCTGAAGATGCTAATGGAAGCCCACGTGCAGATTTGAAACGTTAGCACAAGCTCCTGTCAAGGACCTCGTGCTATGCAGAGGATGGCTTGGCTGGGAATGCATGTTGTGGTAACGGTTTGACTGTAAAATGTTAGCACCAAAAAATGTATTCAAATAGTTTTTGCAGCAAAGAAACGTTTCCAACGCAGGTGGGAGCTAGGTCGAAGCAAGTAGCCCGAAGCAAGTTTTCACGAGCAGGTAGCTGGGTTGGTTTTAACGTAAAACTGTAGGAGTGGATGTTGTTAGAAGGAGGGTTGTTGGAAGGAGGGCCACACTTGTTAGGTGTGGAAACGTGTTGGAGATGGAGGAACCACTGGAGGCTGTGATCCATGTGCTAAAGATCCTAGGTGAGCCAAAATATGTTTTTCTAATAAAAAATGTAGTTCACTGTAGGAGCTTGTGACAGGCTTGTGGAATGATCCAAACACACTAGCAGATGCACACGGAGCAAGATGTAAGGAACTCAAGTCTGAGCCGTTTTAATTTTGAGCAGCTGAACATGGCAGAATGAACGTGGTTTGAATGCTAAGCAATACAAAACACATTAACCCACATGAGAACTCAAGTTGTAGACTAGTGCACAAGGTGCCAAAAAGAGGCAGGGGGTTTTGACGTGGCCAAAATGTGAGTCAAACAAAATGAACCCAAGAAACCAGTGCATAAAACACCACACAAAAGTAGTTAGATAAGCACGAGCATAGGTATCGAGCCATCGTTAGAACAAAAAATGACCTCGGGAAGCAAAACCCGAACTCAGATCTAAGCCCTCAAACAGCACCCAAAAAATGCAAACCACCTCTGAAGACCACATGTAGAATTTGGAAAAACACGAACACCCTAAAACAAATCACAAACAACCCAAAAACCAAACCAAGGTATGAAGCCCCAAATCAATACAAGTAGAGCACGACTGGAATAACCATTACGACACACGTAACGAGAACTAGATATCATGCTAGAAGCCGGAAAACACACACAAAAATGCCGAAGGGTGCACCAATCCACAAGATCCGCTCTGATACCATGAAAGAGGGTTTAAAACCTGCAAACAAGGATCACGATGGATGACGTGCACATCAACGAATGTGCAAACGGTAGCGTGAAAAGATCTCAGGAGGAGCAAGTATCAACCAAATGTTCATGCAAAGATTTGAAACATGGGCAGAACCTAGTTAAGCCATAAAAATCTCCTCTATCTCATAGATCAAATGGGGTGTACATATAGGAGGTGTTGAGTAACCCCTAGTGCTACAATCATGACAACTCAAGTAAAGAGGGGAAGTTACATTCCCATAATAGAAGTGTAACTCCCAATGACGCATATGACGCACTGACGCGTAAGAGAATCTCATAATGACCCCTAAATGACACATGGACCTACGATCTCACCTAAGTGAGATGACTCGCCTAATGATGTGGAAAATGACACACACCAACAGGTGATAGATTTCAAGTGATTTAGGCAAGTTGCATCAGATGACAAGATTATGTAACATTTTTTTCATACAAACAAAAAAAATTGCAACATTATAATCTTCTTCTATGATTCCTAATTGAGAACAAGTATCCTCCAAGTGAATACAAGATTTAACGAGTATTACAATGAACAAGTATTCACCTGATGAATACAAGATAGATCAGGTTTTACATTAATTAAGTGAGAATGGACAACAGTTCATTGTTTACAATTGTTACTTTATATTCTAAGTATTTATGTTCATTGGCAACAACTATTGAGCCCTTGCAAATGATTGTGAGTGGAGAACAAAGTGAAATTCATGAGATTAATTCATTACATGAATATATTATTCCTATTAATAGCATGATTATGAGTGGAGAACAAAGCACAAGCCATGAAGTTAATCCATTACAGGAAGATATTACTCCTAATAATAGCACGATGTCGGCCAACCAAGAAAATGATAGCCAAGAAAAATATACTATTCCTAACAATAGCATGATGTTGGTCAGTCAAGAAAAAATTACCCAAAAAAACACACAACCGATGGTGATTGATATTGAAGTTGCATTAAACCCTTCACCATCAATTATGACAATTTGTTCATGAAAAGGTATAAAGTATTATTTAAAATTTAATAATATTTTCTACTTGTCTATATTAGTTTGAGTCAATTTGATAAATATATCATAATTGCCATTTTTACGTTTAGATGTAGCTGGAGAGAATTCAGAAAATATATGTAAAGAAATAGGTAAAAATATTAATCTTTTTTATTTGTCAATATTAGTTGGAATCAATTTGATAAATATATCCTAGTTTCAATTCTTCTATGAAGATACAGCTGGAGAAAATCTAAAATATATATAACAAATAAATAGATGTAAAGAAATATGTAAAAATATTTTCTGAAATATTATTATTGTATTTGAAATACATACAAGTTAATAATGAAGTTTAATATTATTATTTTTTTACAGTGCCTCCAAAGAAACATTTGTTTTTTTTAATTAGAAGAATTGTTAGTTAAAAAGTGTACTTCTAAAAAGGCAAATACATTTGAATTGAACAATGAGCACGTCCTACCACAAATGTCTATTACCCAATTTCTACATTTTGTGTTTATAGAGTTTCATCGAATAACATTCTAGTCATCTACGTTGGATACAGATGATAGTGTAGAAAAACTAGCAACAAAACCGTTACTCTCGGCTAAAGTGGAATTGTAACCTTTTTTTGTTATGGTATGGAGCATTACAAAAATGAGGGAGAAAGATTTATCAAAAATTTGGAAACAAATTGGAAGACACCATAATTTCCATACAATTGTGAAACTACGGTTGCAGTTAACGTAGACAACAAAGGGGTTCCTGAAGAAAAAATTTTGGTGTCTCCAAAGGTTTCTAAGAAAGACTTCAAAATAAATAGGTGGCTTATGTCTAAATTTTTTTCTCAACTATCTGCAGTATGGGTTGTAGATGATTTAAGAGTCATCTTAAAGGGATGTGCTCTATTTCAAAAAACAGTGGAACAAATGAATATATAAAATTGTGTTTATTGCATTTTTGTTGTTCTTTTTCCCATTTTCCATTTGAAGTGATCATTATATAATTTTTAATAAGATATTAACTATTATTAGTATGTAATGCTCAAAATGTGTTTATTACAATTTTTTTAGTTTTTGTTCACATTTCATCCAAATGATGTGATTAGTAGATAATGATAAATTAGGATGTTATTGATAGTTTACCTTTTAATTCTCAAAACTATCTTTAATAATATTATAAAAAAAGAAAGTAATTATCAATAAAATCAGATAATATAATCTATGATTTAATTTATTGAAAAAGAGTTTTGTTATTGGTTGGTTTTTCATATCTTGTTTTCCATGGAAAGAGGTTATTGGTTTTAGGAGTAGAGGAATTGCTCTTTGGAGTTCTAGGACTTTATGAATTTATATCACTGAGCATTCAACCAGAATTTACATATGCATGCTATCGATACTTTAGTCATACTTTTAGCCCTGAATTGTTAAGGATAGCATGACAACATTTTGATATTGGATTGTGGTTTACATACCTGCATTCAAGAGAACGACATGCCTTCATTCAAAAATTTGATTAGCTAAGAAATTTTGAATTGATTTTTTGCTGGGACATTTCAAAGTGTGAAATTAGCAACAAATTTTTAAGATCAAACAAGGGGAATATTGTGACAGTTTACCAAAAATATATGCAAAAGGTTCTCAACAAATACACCCAAATAAATGGAGCAAAAATCATATTTTTCATAGGTGAAACAAAATGTTTTGTTCATGAGAGAACTGAGGCACTTTTATTTGGAAATCCTTATAGCTGGAAATTTGATGGCACAATGCATTCTGATAGAAAAATTTTCACATACTTATGTACATGGTTAACTCATGTGGGTCCACACCCAAATTTACATCGGTCTTTGGAAATATTTTTAAAAAAATTATTGATCTTGATTGAGTGTATTTAATACTATTATGTTGATTAATATATATAGATAAATTTAGTTTATTATTGTAGTCTATCTCATAAAAATTCAATCATATTGATTTTTTTAGTCTATTTCATAACAATGGATTTATTACCGTCATTTTATAAATTAAAAAATTGTGACTTATATTTTCATCATAACAACACATTTCCACAAATATTGAGCTTGATTGAGTTTACTTGTTACTATTGTGTTGATTAAGAAATATAAAATAGTTTGTTTGTTTTTTAGTCTATCTCATAAAAATATATAAATATTGGCTTATTTTTGTAGACTCTCTTAAGAATTCATTTATTACCATCATTTTATGTTGTATGTATTTCATAAAAACACATTTCCAACCATCATTCTATGCAAATAAATCCACGTTATAGTTAAAATTTTGTCAATTTTTTATTGATATCATAAATTAGAAGAAATAATAGATACAAATATATATATGATCAAAATATGTAAAATATACAACATGCAAATGTGCACGACCCCATAGTTAAAATAAATCACATCCAAATTTTTCTTTCTTTATATATTAAGCTTATGAAAATGGGCATATACCCATTCTCATCACAATGATGAAAATATTTGTTAGTATGAGAAATGGCATATGTCGATTCTCATCACAATGATAAAAATTCTCATCACAATAATAAAAATATTTGTTTGTATGAGAATGGGCATATGCCTATTCTAACCATTCTACCTCATTGAAGTAATAATGAACTTAATCATTTTTATATCACTATAAAGGATGTGAGAATGGGAAACTCTCCATTCTAAAACAAATTAAATATTACATCTATTTTTCTTTTATGATCCTTATATGAGAATTTGAATATGCCCAAATAGAAGATAAAAAATGTTTGTTTGTATGAGAATGGACAATATAAGTATTTTCTATGCTTTGTAAAGCTATAAATGTATTAATTATTCCAATAAGTATTTCCTATTCGTACTAAAAAATTGTAAACCCCTAGAATGAAAATCCCTCATACATGATATATAATTCCAAAAATCCCCTTTTTGGATTTCAATAATAGCCAAATCAAATTCCAAAAATCCCCTTTTTGGATTTCAATAACAACCAAATCAAATTACAATATTTAGTATAAGAAAACCAATATAGCTGATTTCAGTATTTAATCTAGATTGTAAAATGTTCAAATTTAATGAAATTATGGTTAGGGAGGAAAGATAAGATTTTTAAATCTAACCCTAGGTTTTTTTGGAGGAGGAGGAGCTAAGGGGTGAGTGGGATCATTGAGAGAAACATCAAGGAAATATCGATGTAAAAGGAAAATGACTCCTTAATGTAGGGGAAGGGATCTTGCATGGGCTTGCACATACAAGCCAAATTTCTCTAATGAATGTAGGATGTAGTAAGAAAGGCTTACCTTAGCAAATCACCTAAAATGATTCATCAGAACAAGATGGTGAAGAGGTAGAGTAGAATAGTTACCTTCCAATGTGACATACCTTACCACCATGCAATATCATTGTAAGGAGGGGGTGAAGAAGAGCATAGCAGTCTTTACCAATTTTTAAGAGTTCATCTTCTTCCACGAACCTCTTCTCCTCAACTTCCTTGTCAAATTTGTTCATATAGAATTTTATGCCCTCCATATCTAATCTAGTAATGAAGGAAATCATGCTCTCTATAATGGTGAATTCCTTTCCCTTAAAAGTGAAAACATTTTCCTTCCATATGTAGGAAAATGTCAGAGATATATGTATGTCATGTCCTTTAATCCTCTGTATAAAATTCATGAAGTCGTCCACATTGAGGGCTCTCCATAAGGTTGTGTTATGTTTCTAAGAGGGGTCACAAATAGTCTCAACACAGCAAGGTGTGCCTATCATAGTTGAAATTTTTTCCACGTGCAGAGTATTATCAACTCAAAGACTATAAGAAATAGGCTTCACATCAGTGCCACTGTCAACTATTGATAAATAAATCTTTCGCAGAGGATTTTTTAGTTTGATTATAGCAAAAAAATGACTTTCCAACAGCCCTCCTATCAAGAAAAAATCACAAAAAATAAAGTGAAATGGTTTGTTTGATAGAGATAAATCTCATAAGTGTGGCGTACTCAATGATAAGGCACCACACATGACTATACTACCTATATGTATTGATGGACTAGATAGGTGGCCTTAGCATCTTTAGAAATGATGATCTGGGTTGTGTGGGATATGTTATTTTGATCATGCTAAACTTTAAATTGATTGATGATGACTCCTTCATTGGATAAGGCGTCAGCTACACTATTTCCTTCTCGGTAAGAGTGGAAAATAATAACTTTATTAAAATCCTTACAAATTCCCTTGGATTTGTTTATGAAGTCCTTAATGGTCCAACTGGGAGGATGGATGTCTTTGAGATTATTTATAATTTTGAGAGATTCACCCTCAATTATTTAATTTTCAACCTTATAATCCTTAACAATTCTAATACCTTGTATAGAAGCTTGAGCCTTGGAAAAGTGATTAGATTTAACTCCCATTGGACCTGCAAAGGCAACAAGGGGTTGTCCAAGATGATTACAAAGTAAACCACCTCCACCTGCAATATATGGATTTCCCTTAGAGGCACCATCAATATTTATCTTGTACCAACATTTTAGAGGAGGAATCCATTAGAAAAGAGACTTGTCAATACTAAGAGTTTGTATATGAGCACTGCCAATCTCAATATACCATTTATTTAGAAATATCTCCTCATCTTTTGGGAACTTGGAGTTTTTATAGTGCTTGAACTTCAGAATATTCACCTTGGCTTCAATAGTGATTTAATTAAGAATTCTCTTTTTGGATTTTTTGATATTTCTAAAGATAATGGAGTTCTTGGCCTTCCAGATTCTCTAAAGGGTGTGTAGAAAGATGAGTCTCCAAAGCCTTCTAAAAAAGGTGTGTTTAAATGGAGGTTTCCAAAGTTCCCAAGCTTGAACAATGTCATTTGGGAAGGTCCAAAAAATTCCAAATCTAGTAAAAATAAGTTTCTAGAGAGCAGATATAGTAGGGTGTTGCAAAAATAGGTGGTGGATAGACTCATATTCTAGCTTGCATTAACGATACCTATTTGGTAGGGTAGATCCCCACTTGGTAAGATTATCAATGGTCCAATCATGTTTGTCCATACTATCAAGGATTTAATTTGGATAACCCCATCTAATGTGTTCATATATTCCAAAATTTGTTCGGCAATAGGTATATCTATCCACCATTCAACATGTTTCATTTTGGTTGGGAGGGTTTTAGTGAAATACATGACCAAAAATAATAAAAGAGACCCATAACAAAATGTATGTTTTCCCTCCTTAATTTTCCTAGTATTCTCATGAAATTCAGAGGCCAATAGTTCATAAAGATTATATTCTGAGTGTGAATTTACCATATTGTGTGTATGTGCAACTTTGAATGGAATGTGTAAAAAAATTCCCCCATTGGATCATGCTTAGTAGATTTTATGTAGTGTTTTTGGAACTAAAGTTGTGGAATATCTTCTTGTGAAAGAACAATTAGGGAATCCAACTTTTGTGATTTTTCTATTTCGTGCCCTATTTTGCTTCTCTTTCTCGATTTCATTTATCACCTCTTTGTTTTTTCCTCTTTGCTCTTTGTGCCTTAAGCCCTTAAGATTTGATGATTTTTATATCAGGTTATAATGGTCACCTGCCACATTTATTGTTATTTTTATGGGAAGCTATATTGGCTTTACTTGAATTTTTTGTGGATTTCTTTGTTATGTTGCGCGGCTCCATCTTTTGTCCCTTGGTTTCTTCCTTATTTCCAGGGATTTTTGACTTGTTATTGCTTTTTCACAGTTTTTCTGCTTGTTCCATAGATTTTTCTTTATTTGTGTGGTTCTCATTATCTTCTTAGTTTTCTCTTTGAATAATTTCTCTTTGTTACATGGGTATTATTTCTCTTTGTTACACGGGTATTCTTTCTCTGCAGATTTTTCTTGTAGGTATTTTTCCTCCGCAGCTTTTTCTTCGTTATGTGGGTATGCTTCCTTCATAAATTTTTATTTTTGATGACTTTTTCTAATTCCTTTTTTTTAGAATAAGGATGCCCTTGCGGGTATTCATCCTATTTCTCATCCTATCTACCGAATTGTCAGTTTTCTGATGGGCCATATTTTAATTTTTTCTCATTTTTTTAATTGTGGTATTTTTTCAACTATGTTCCATTGACATATCCCAGAAGTTCTTTGAGTTGAAAATTTTGAAGTTTTTTAGCTCCTGATGGAAATATATCCTTGATAATGTAAGGTCCTAACCATAAAATTTTGAGTTTTCTATGATGCTTCCATTTACTGTCATATAATAGTACCTAGTTCCCTATGTCAAATTCTTTTCTTTTTATATGTTGCTCATGTCATGATTTATGTCTCCTTTTCTCCTAAGTTTGATTATGTACTACTATAAATATTTTTTCATCCAATTTCTCTAATTCAATAATTTTTTCATATACTGAAGAGTCTTCATTTAATCTATATTTCACTGCCACTCTTAAACTTGGGACGATTAATTCTATGGGAACCACAACTTCAAGTCTGTATACTAATTGAAATGGGGAGTATTTGGTTGGCATTTTATAGTTAGTGTAGTAATCCCATAGTGTTGCGGGTATATTTAGGTCCCACTTTACTTTTTGGAGTGAACATATTTTTATGAGGACCTTCTCCAAGACCTTGTTAAATGATTCCACTATCTCATTGGCTTATGGATGATATGGCGTACTACGGTTATGATTTATCAAAAAATGGCTTAGCAATTTCTTAATAGTGGCATTCACAAAATATTTCCCTTGATCACTTGTGATGCTTACGGAACATCCAAACTAAGTAATGATGTGTTCATAGATAAATATTACTCGTCTTAGCAATGTAATCTTTGGCTATAATGGATTCTTTCCATCTTGTTAGATATTTTGTCCCTGTAATAATAAATTTGGCCAGAGAATGCTTTGCAGTGGGTTTAATAGGTCCAATAAAATTTATTTCCCATTTCTTAAATGGGGTTAGTGCTAAGACTAGTCTAAAAGGCAACGTATCTCTTGCATTTTATTTTCGCACATACTGACATATGTCACAAGACCTTATGTGCTTGTGTGCATCCTTAAATATTGTAGGCCACCATAATCCTATCATCATTACTTTCCTAGTTTTTTGTTCTCCTCCATTGTATCCATCGGATATGTTAGAATTTGAGGATTCTAATAAATATGGATTTAATCAACTTACGTATTATATATTGTTATAATAAATATTTAAATAAAGATTACATCATAACATAAGTAAATAAAGAAATACTTACATGAAATAAATAACACAGGTGACACAGTATTTATAGTAGAAAACTCCAATATGGTAAAAAACACTTTGAAAATAACATTTTACTTCAGAGAACTTATTTTACATCTAGTAAAATCACCTCTTCCTTTGAAACCCTATTTACTAAGGGTAAAAAAAAATCACTTAATTTGCACACCTTTGATATATTTCTCAAATATTTCAAATGATGACCTAAAGTCCTTTTTATATAAAGTGATCGGGTATGTCTCCCGACCCACCTCTTCAACCTAAAATAGTTGACACATACAACTAGGTTTATAATTTTTAATATTAGAAATATATTCATGTCATGATATTAAATAATTAACCTAAAGTATATACCTATGTTAGCATATTTAATAATAGAAATATAAATATTTCATATTATTAAATATTAACCTATATATTAGTGATGGACCCATATACATTAAGGGTTGGCCAGAAAACTTAATCATTATGTTCTAATACTCCCCTTTAATGTTAAGTGGGATAACATAACATATGTCAATAGATTACATGCCCATGGTACACTACAGGATTTGCAATCCTTAAACCATAAAGGTTTTAGGCTAGCATATCAGTTGAAGGAATTATAACACCTTCATCATACTCAATTTACCTTTTAGTACAAAAGGATTTGGAATCCCAAAGATATTTCCATGATCTATGGATAAGTATGATTTTTGATTTTTACATGTTCTCACAGGTTCTCATAAAAGGTTATTAAACCAAAGCATATAGGATCCTTTTAAAACCAAGGACCTCCTTAACAATATGCTTGTACTAGATGTTTACCAGTAAATTCAATAGCACTAAAGAGCTTATTGAAGATCACCTTTAAGATCTTTCTACACGTCTTTCTAAAAAAGAAGTCGAGGAGGTATACATGCCCAAAGGTCTTTTCACACTTGCCTGAAGGTCTTTTTTACACTTACCCAAAGATATTTTACAAATGCCTGAAGATTTTTTTACAAAAACTACGATCCATTAGGAGGTGACATTTTCATGCACACTCCCCCTCAATGGAAACTCCGACAATCCAATTTTTCACAAAAGTGACAAAACTTTGCAACACTCAGGGACTTTATGAAGATGTCAACAACCTGCTCTTCAGTCAACATGAAATTGAGATTTATCTCATCACTTTGCACCTTCTCACAGGTGAATCATATATGTATCTCAATGATATTTATCCTCTAATGTTGAACTAGATTCTTAATCAAGAGTAATACAACTCTGGAAACCACATAGAAGAGAAATACTTCCTTTGTCTTCCATGTGTATCTCTACCAACAGCTTTGCAACCACATGGCTTCTTTACTTCTTCCATTGTACTTCTCTACCTCATTAGAAGAAATAGAGACTGTTGATTGTATTTGTTGTTCTAAGTAATGGTTCCTACACCAAAAAACTTGAACACATCCAATATATTTTATAATACAACAGCAGTATGGTTAGAATCACAAAATCTATATAAGATAGCATTTTCATTCTTAATATAATGTAACCCATAATTGATTGTTCCTTTAATATATCTAAAAATTCCTTTTACAAGATTCTAATGATCTCTAAAAATAGTTCCTACATAAACCTTGAAGTAATTCCTACTATATAAGAATTATATGATCTATTTAAATTATCAACTAACAACGTATATAAAATAGGATCAACCTTTTTCATATGTAAATTTAGGGTAAATATTTATTCCAAATTCTATTGAAGTAGAAAATAGTTTATAATCAATCACAAATAAAAAATTTCAATACAGTGGTTTCATATTGTGTTTTGAAAAATGACAATAGAATGAATACAATCATACAAAGAACATGATATGAGAGACCTAACTCATTCATTTCAAAGTACTGCTTCAATTTCTCTTTAATCTTATGAATTAAATCAGAATTGTCACCATTTATAAGTAAATCATCAACATATACCTATAATAATAATATGTGAGTCTTATTGCTTAATGAATGTATCATTATTAGAAGAACAATTAACAATACCTAACAGTTTAAAGAAGGAAAACAATTTTCACATTCCAAGCTTTAAGAGCTTGTTTTAAACCATACAAGGATTTTTCAACTTACAAACATAATTTTCTTTACCAATTTCTTCAAATCCTTTAGGTTGAAACATGTAAAGTTCTTCTTTTAAATCGCAATTCAAAAAATAATTTTCTTATCCATTTGCTGGATTTCCAACCCAGATTGAGTGACAATTACAAATAAGACCCTAACAATACTCATTTTAGCGATAGGGGAAAATGTCTTAACATAATCAATATCAGGTTTCTGATTGAAACCTCTAATAATAATTCTAGCTTTATGTTTGTTAATACTACCATCAACATTATACTTTACTTTGTATATCCACCTAGACCCTGTAATACTTTGCAACTCAGGTTTATAAGAGATAATTAATGCATAGTACATATGATGGCTTCTGGTCATTTTCCTAAGGTTAATAGGATGTGATGTTTCTAACATAAATTGAACCCAATTTAATTTCTTATCTAGGAAGATAAGAGTTTCAAAAACATCTATAACATAAAAACATCATCATGAGCATTTACTAAATTAGAATCAAAACTATCATTTAGAAGCATTTAATGAAAAAACTTCAAGAGAAGAAAGAAAACACATGTAAACCTTTCACTAAATTATATCTATAAATTTCATATAAGCTTCAATAATTAATATGTCCTAACCTTTCATGTCATAGTTTTGAATTATTCAAACTCTAAGAAAAAAATAAGATGCAGAGAGAAATCATCAAAAATATACAGACCATTTATTTAAATTTCTCCAGCTATTATACTCTCATTACTATCATTAGTATACCAAGTATCATTCATGCATGGATTCTAGTCGTGTCCATACCTCTTTTGGATGTTCGATATTACCAATGAGTATAAGGTACTTCGTCATTCACATTGCGTAAAATCATAGAAGGGGCCTCCTGCATTCATTGCAAGAATGCATTCATGTTATCTACAGTTGTTTGACGACCAGTGGGAGCAACCTCATATCAAGAAACAATCTTCCAGAGTTTCCTCGCCATAATTTTTTTGACACAAATGTTGTAGTTGGTTTCATTCCAGATCTAGTTTTTGTCAAGACAGAAATAGCTAGACATCATTGTTTTCCTAAACCTATAAAACACACCCCCATTATAATATACAATGTACCACAGATTTAGATACATATTTATCGATAATAAAAACAATACTTTTAATAGAATCAAATCTAAATTTTATAGATCTAAAGAAACTATTTGATCATAACTAATTACGTCATTACAATGCATTATAATTAACCTCTCATGATCAAAATAATAACCCAGATTTATATATAATAAAAAAGGGTCTGCATTATACCCCAGATTTATATAAAAATTATTTTCAACCATATAGAAGTGAAGAAGAGACCCCTAAGAATGCATAACAACATTAATTTATTTTTTTAAAATAAATGTAGACAAAGATCCCGCAAACTTAAATTTGACGTCTAAATGACCATCATAATGGTTTATTTTTGGTCTTTCATGACGGTCATTTGAGCGTCTATTTTAACACAATGAAATTTTCCTAGAACCTTCGTGCTTAAATTTGATGTCTAAATGACTATCATATTGTCTTATGTTTAGTCTATCGTGATGGTCATTTGACCATCAAATTTAATGAAGCCAAAACTTAATGTGTATTTCCAAAATGTGAAATTTTAGAATTTCTTCTTATGTATAATATTAGGGAGGTTATATTTTAATACATTATAATAACCTATTATAATTTATAATATAAAAATATATACACTTTTTTTATAAAAAAGGTATATAGTTTATAGAATGTAAATAAAAAACAACATATAGTGCATAAAAATTATAAACTATAGTATTTTTTTATATAAAAAAATATATAACCCTTATTAAAGGGGTTTAAAGGACATAGACCAGATTAAAATAATTTTACCAAGTGCAAGTAGATTTATGAAAGTATAGATTAACCTGCATATTTTACAGAGGGGACAAGTAATTTCACTCTACCAATGAAATAAATTGAAATCCCTATTTTCATGAACCTTGTCTCCTCCCTCCATTTACTCTTGATTTTACCACGCACACATTTAAAACTATGGAAATATCGTAAAATATTTTATATAATTCCTACAAGCTAAAAAATTTAAAACTTTTATGTGGTTATAATTGCTAATATTTTACTAAATATTTACCACACTTCACGCAGGAATAAACTATCCCTTTTTTTAATTATCTATTTATACTTGAGAGTTTCACATTTATACTTGAGATATTATCTCATTTTATTCTCTACTCCCACTCTTATATAAAAGAAAACCTTTAAATAGGTTTATTTATATAATTTTTATAAACTATAAGATATAAATGAATGGGGCCACCTCGTTACATGGATAATATAAATGGTTAGGGATACATGTTAGGTTTTATTTGATAAGTATTAAGATTTAAAAAGTAATCTCTTCATGGCCAAGCAATAAACACGGGCCCCCTTACTAAAAAAAGTAAGCACTTGGGGTTTTTTTTTAAAACATAAATAAACCAAATCTAGTAAAAATTATATTTTAAGCAGTTTAAACTAACCATATGTATCAAATAGGATTCAAAGTTAAGTTTGTTTCTTTTTTAAAAAACTATATATGCCTATATTTATAAGTTAAGATTAAATATGATTTAAACTTAGGCTTAGAATATGGTCTGTTGACTCTTCCTTCAATCCCATGTAATTTTAATATGGTTTAAGGCTTTTAATATTATTATTTTTCTAAAACTATATAAATTTTAATATGAAGTTTATATAAATTATTATATAAACCTTATTCTATATTATATATATTTTATTTAAAAATAATAATATATTTTTTAAATTATATAGGATATAGTTATAAATTAACTATAAACTATAGTTTTTCAAATTGAATCATTTTAGAGGGGACCAAAGAACACGGGTATGAATTTACCTTCTAACATATTTAACCTACAAACATTTAAAATTATAGAAAACATGAAAATTATTTCATATAGTAATAAATCCTTTCTTTTTTTGAATGTGATTTTCACGTAAGTAAATATTTAAAGCTCATTTTACCTATGCACACATCAATCTCCAAACAATCATTAATTCCATATAATTTACAAAATGTAAATGAAAGTAAGAATCATATCATATTATATCTCCCCCCAAATGTAATCCCAAAATAAATTGGGGAAAAAAAAGGGACCGGATACTTTTAAATACCCTTTCGGGTTGGTTGAAAAAACTCGTACAAATTAAATAAATAAAATAAAAAATATTTTATCTTAATTTATTTTATTTACCTCGCTCTGATACCATGTTAGAATTTGAGGATTCTAATAAATACAAATTTAATCAACTTATATATTATATAATGTTACAATAAATATTTAAATAAAGATTACATCATAACATAAGTAAATAAAAAAATACTTACATGAAATAAATAACATAGGTGACACAATATTTATAGTGGAAAACCCCAATAGGGTAAAAATCACTTTGAAAATAACCTTTTACTTCAAAGAACTTATTTTACATCTATAAGATCACCTCCTCCTTTGAAACCCTATTTGCTAAGGGTAAACCCAAATCGCTTGATTTGCACACCTTTGATATATTTCTTAAATATATCAAACGAGGACCTAAAGTCTTTTTTATATAAGGTGATCAGGTATGTCTCCTGACCCACCTTTTCAACCTAAAATGGTTGACACATACACCTAGGTTTATAATATTTAATATTAGAAATATACTTATTTCATGATATTAAATATTTAACCTAAAGTATATACCTAGGTTAACATATTTAATAATAGAAATATAAATATAAATATTATTAAATATTAACCTATATATTAGTGATGGACCCATATACATTAAGGGTTGGTCAGATCACTTAATCATTATGTTCTAATAGGATATGTCTTCATGATCTTATGTTAGTACGTTCTTTCATTCCTATTCTAGGAAAACCCTTATAGGAACATCATCTTGTCCTTTCTTGTATAGTTTTCCTTGAATTAAGGTTAAGGGAAAATCCTGACTTAGTAAGTTCTTTTTTTGCTTTGTATATTCACTATGGAATTTTCCTGTACCTAGTAGTTATGTTATGTCATCAAATTCTTTTGCGATGGCCTCAACTCTAAATAGATGTGGTTCGGGGAATTCATCATCAATAGGTCCTTCATCTTCCCATGTTTACTTTCATGATAGATAATCTATTCCATTGTTCAAATTACCCGGTTTTATAGTGATAGTAAAGTCAAACTCTTAAAACAAATTTAACCAGCGGCACATTCTTCCTTGTAGTACCGGTCTGTTTAGTAAATATTTTAGTGGTTTGTGGTCTGTGTAAAACACAAATGATGTATCTAATAGTTCATGTCTATATTTTGTAGGGTATATACCATGCTCAATGCCTCTCTTTCTGTAGTAGAGTAATTTCTTTCAGCTTTAGCTAATTTTTGGCTTGTAACGGCTATTGAATGATTGATTTTCTCTCTTAGTTATGTCAATACTACACCAATGGCAATTTCTGATGCATATACATGTACATGAAAAAGGACTTTCCAATCTATAAATATTAATATTGTTAAATGTAATATTTTATCTTTAATAACCTCAAAGGCATCAACACAAGGTAAAGTGCATTGTATATGTTTTTTCATTCTTTTCTTCAACAGTTCTGCCAAAGGTGCACTAATCTCAGCATAATTTCTTATGAATTTTCTATGATATCTTGTATAATTGATAATTGTCCTTGATAACTGAGAATTGTCCTCACCACTTTTTGTGTCTTGGGAAGTGGTAATATTACAATAACTGAAATTTTGGCTGGATCGATTAGTAAGCCTTCTTTGCAAATCACATGACCCAAAAGTGTACCGAAGGGGCTCAAAATATAAATTTCTTCAATTTTAGGTATATTTGTAGTGTTCTTCATCTCTAAAACATGAGTCTCAATACTTGGATATTGTTCTTCAACAGTCCATACACGGTCCAATCATCTAGATACCTCCTGGAAATCATGGATAAATTCTTTGAATGCATTAATTATTATTCTGTTGAATACATATGGTGCATCCTTTAATCCAAAAGGCATGACATTGGACATGAAATATACCCGTTATGTATTAAATTTTATTAGAGGTTGATCCTCTGGGGAAATCCAAACCTAATGGTAACCAGAGAACCCATCAGTGAAGGAATAGACCTCTCTTCCTGCTACATTTTCTGGAACCTCTTCTTTGAGTGGAGTAGGAAATGGGTCATGCACATAGGATTTATTGAGCTCTCTATAATCCACACATATTATAATTTCCCATATTTTATTGTTCAAGATGACCAAAGGACTTACCCACTTTGAATCTTCAACAGGTTTGATAATGTTTGTATTCAACATTTTTTCTATCTCTATTTTTTCTTTAACCTTGAGGTTAGGTTTTAATCTATAAGGCCTCTTCTTTAGTGGTTTGATTCCATACTTGATTTGAATTTTCATGGTTCAAACTTCTTCCTTTACACCTTGCAAATCCTTAAAATATTTAGGAAATATATCCTGGAATTATTGAATAAGTTCTACTACTTTGGTCATTTCTTCCTCTAACCAATAGTCTCCTATCTTAGTAAACTTCTCATCTCCATTTATACCGATATTTTCATTCCTTATCTTCTAGGTATGATAATAATATTTTTCCTCTTCTGCTTTGGTCTCTACTACTTCTCTTTCTCTTTCTATTGTCTTGTATCGCAATTTTTTAGGTTTTTTGTCTCTTTCTTGTTTCTCTATTGTAAAACATTAAGCCATCTTTAGAATTTTATTTGAATGTTCTTTTTTGGGGGGTTCTTTAGGTTCTAGTTTCTTTTGTGAACATCATTCTTTAGTTTCTTCCGGAGTTAAGAATAAAAAAGTTCCTTATCTTTTGTAATGCTCAAAGGATATTAAGATCTGCATCCCAAAAGTTAAAGGTATGGCAAAAATATTTCACAATCTAGTACTAACTTCTTATCTCTCTTCTTATTTCTTGATGCATGTACCACGATCGAGGTATGGGTCCTAATGTCCATATGAATAATTGATTCCATACCAAAGGATAATTTTCACCACATATTTTCCAATGTCTTTCACATGTTTGAATGTGTCTTTATGGATATCTTTCACCTGTGTACTCAGGTATGGCCGCATAATAGCCTCCTCTCTCCAAGTATCTTATTTTTAGTAATGTGTTCAAAGAATTATAATGAGAGGTATTAGTTTTGTGTGTTTCTCACCATCATGTAGCATTTATTATCAACGTATCATCTAACTCTTTCATTCTAGCTTTCTCATTAAGGAATATTCTCTCCATTTATTTCAGATAACTTTCTAAGTCTCCAAACCCTGAGTATTTTAGTAGAGTTTGTTGGGGCACCCCGTGGCTTAATCTATATACTCGTTTGATTGTTTTTCCTCTGGTTCTTCATTGGTGGAATAATATCCATCTTATTCTTCAAATTTTTCTTGTACGGGCTAGAAAATATCAGTTATGGGATCCCTGAATCGAGGTTATCCTCATCTAAGGTGATTACGTAGGGTGGCACTCTTCTTGCGTAATGCAACTTCCTTATTTTTTATTCTGAAAAACCATGTATCCATTCCTCAACAATGTTGTCAGAAATTTCATTTGTATATTCACTTTTGACTAATATTTCTCCTTCAGAATTTGGTTCAAATTCTCTATCGATGTTGTAAAATATATTTAGAGCATATACCCCTTGTATATCATCAAAATCCTCTTCTTCAGTGTCATGTTAAACTTCTTCAAACCATGTGGCACTCATTCTATATGTAATGGTACGTGGACATAAATGTCATTTGATTGTAATGTGACTTCTTCTTCTTCTTCTGAGTTCAAAGTTTCATTGCAATCCATGAACCATTCTAGGGCCAGAATGGAATTATATGTGGGTTTTAAAGCAACATTTTTGACAAATTAAAAACTTACCATATTTTTAATTCCCATAAAGTGTTGACTTCTACATTTTTAAGTGCTTCGACAGGTTGTTTTAATGAGCCATCTACTAATCCGATGAAATATCTTGTGGGTTTTAATGGAGGTCTCTCTAACTTCTCCCAAGTAGTTTTAGACATCATGCTTACATCCGCACCAAGATCTATAAGTACTTTGGTAAAATTAGTGTCGAATATGTCCACATATAAGTATATGGTGGACTTACTCCATGTTTTTTGTGTTCTAAAGATATTTCTCTTTTTCTTGTTTTGTCTAGCTTCAATCCTCTGGACATGAAAGTTCTTATCATATCTATTCCAGTATTTTATAAACTATTTCAACTTGTCCACAAGGCCACGTTTGATGGTTAATCTTTATATCTCTTTGAGGGAAATAATTTCCTCTTCCATAAAACAATTATTTTGTGTTTCTTCCTAGGATTTTTCCTCCTTAACTACTGCCTTACTTTTCTCCACTTCTTTATCATGAAGGTTCGATCTGATTTTCTTAAATTCTCATTCTTCACTACTGGAAGAATCTTCCTCAGTAGGTAACCTGATTATTTTCTTCTTTCCAGATGTAGGTTCCTTTCTGGTTGTGCTTCTAGTTATTACTAGTTTTCTTCTCAACCTAGATGATTTCTTCTTGTCTTCTCTTATCTCTTCATCATCCCATGGTATCTTGGTAATGTGTTGGACACTTTTCTAGGTGTCTCTTCCTAATGCTTCTATTTTTATACTTTCATTTCTATAAAATTGAGCATATTTTGGACAACTAAATGAGTCATGTCCTCATTCATGGCAGAAACCGCAAGGGTCAAGTTCTATACAATTTTTTGCTAAATGTTTGTATTTTCCGCATTTGTAATAGTGCATGGGTCTTATATCTTGGTATCTAGTCCCTAAATTGTTTTGATTATTTCTTCCTTGGTATCGATGATACCCTTGATATCTACTTCCTCCTTGATAATTATTATATCCACCTTGTTTAGCATGGTTTTTATCTTTTTTCCTTGATTGTTTCAAGGAGCAATAACCGAGCTTGAACTCAATATGGCGAGGTTTCTAGATACCCGTAGTGTTTATTGTGTATGATTACACACTATTTAAAACAATGGATAAAAATATTCTTTACGTGTAAATAATTTCTTTTAAACAAAGCTACAAATCATATCAATATAATCTTATAGATTAGGAAAACACTTGAGCTTTTATTATTACTTATGGTTTTGTTTACAAAGTGATATGATGAGAATGTGATTATCACTTTTTTAATTAGATACATATATGATTAACACAAATCATGATTTACATCCATAAATCAAATTCCTGGTCTATATATAGATTCTCATATATGGTAGAGGTTATAGAACCAATTGTCTCCTCCTCTTCCTTAGTAAGGTCAGAATTAGGGACGGAGATGTAATCTTTAGCAAAGTAGTCAGAATATTCCTCCTAGGTGTCATAAAGGTGAGTGAATATTGATTAAATGTTGGATATGTTGATGTGGTTATTGGAATCAAACTTTGAAGCAGTGTAGTAATCTTCTTCCAAGTGTTCAATGTCGGTTTTGTAATGATGCTTGTATTAAACAAGGTCTTCTTGGAGTCTCAACACTTCATCATACACCTCCCAAAAATCATCAGTGGCTTCTCGGATATGCTGATTGGAGGAAAAAATATCCTTTCAGTGATTAAATGGAGCTTCCTGGATTGAATAGAGTTCAAGATCATGGAGAAAATTGTATTATTCCCAGTACAATGGATGACAGACTATGGGGAAGTAATCAGTTGTGGGAAAGCTAGAACCTCCTAATGCCATCTGAAAACATCATACTAGATAGAGGATTAGTAGATAACAAGAAAAAACTAAACATTTTGGTTAGATTTAGAAAAAATGGTGAAAAATTATAAAAATACAGTAATCGTTAGTGATTCAGAGAAATCGCTGGTAATTGGGATAGTCGCTAGTGATTGGTGTGAAATCTAACAACTTCTTAAACAAAGTTAAAATTGATTGATTAAGTCACCAATTTAATGAAAACAGAGTGTTATTTGACATGTAAATGGTGTATAAGAAAGAACATACCTGCTCCTAGTGTCTAAAATGAATCAAAACAAGTGATTTACCTTGTTGAATAGATCATTGTGATAGATGAATGAAATAAGGTGGTTAGAGGGCAAGAACGAGAAATCATGTGATGAATTTGATGTTCCTAGATAAATGTGACATTGAACAGATCTGGTATGAAGTACTTGGATGCTTGATGATCTGGGATTGAGATAGAGTGTATGTACAAATATTGAGAATTCATTCCTCTCAAATGAGGTCTACAAATAAGTATTTATAGATCACTAGCGATCAGGCAAATTGCCAGCAATTTTGGGGAAATCTAGTTTGGTTAGAAAATCAAATGATTTGCTTCCATTTTGAGCTCAAAATGGTGGATTTTGAAGTTGTTAGTATGAGGAGTGGTTAAAAAAATCACAAACTAACTCATTTGGATGGGGGAAGTTATCTTTTTGGAAGATTTAGTTAGAGGAGGTTAGATATTTTTAGAAGGTTAACTAGTTTAGTGATTTTAGAAGGTAGTTGGGTGGTTTAAGTAGTTAGTGAAATGTCTTAGTTAAATCACCGATGTGTGTGGGTGAGGTGTGAGGGGGTAATAATAATTTTTATATTTTTTCAATTAATTAAATAAATATTTTAGACTTTAGAGATGTAGTAGTTTTAAATATATTAATTGAAAGTGGTTTTAAGAAGGATCATATAGTGAAGTGTTGTAAACGAGTCATCTTTGTTCATGAATATGTTTGAGCTTGGTGGATGTAAATTTTTGGTGTCTAAACACCTCTAAATCCTCCTATATAGCCTCCCCTATATCCTTTGTAGTATCATCCACCATTATATCCTTGATAGTTGGGATTGTAGTTATTAACTTGGTAACCACCTCTAAAGTGAGGTTTTCCTCCTTGCTGATTTGATATTGTGGAGAAATAATTATTGGATGTGATGGTAGTGGGCTAATTGTTATTATTTGTTGTTGTTTTTAAGGTTGGATGGTAGTCCATGTGTTCTTCCTAGCTTTCATAACCCTACGGATATTATGCTCCTTTAATTCTTCTTCAAGTGCATCTATTCAAGGGCATGTATGGTGGTAATGATTATAAGATCCACAAGTTGTGTAATATATTAATTGGTTAGTAGGTGGAGATACTTATAACAAAGGGTAAGTATCTTGAGTATTTTGATCCCATAACCTACAAATTCCACACCAAGTTCTTTCAGCAGCGGGTATGGTACAGGAGGAAGAGTTTTGTGATGAATGTTATCTAACAACCACAACTCTCTTTTCCTTCTCTAAATAATGATAGTTTGTTTTATTGTGTCCCTCTGCATAGCACAGTGTACACCAAATTTTAGGTCTAATTTTATTTCTTAGTGGTGAGCTATTTCTGAGATCATCTTTTCTCTGAATTTCTTGTTGGAGGTTTAGTTTGGCTAACTCTAATTGTACTCTTTCCAATTATGTTTTAAGTGAATTCTCTCCTTCTCTTTGCCAAGGTTGATGCTCTAACCTAATGGCCATATCTATTGCCTTTGAGATGGTTTTGAAGGTTTGTGCATCCAAATATGCTCTAATGTAAGGTAAAGGTCCTTAAGTAAACCATTCAATGCATTTCTTGTCTGTAAGTGGTTTTTCCAATTTTTTGGTTACATTTTTAAATTTGTGGCTGAATTCTTTGACTATTTCATTTTCTTTCTAAACAAGATCTCTCATTTTTTATAACTCCCTCTAAAGGTTCTTTAGGAAAGTGATGTTTTTTCTTAAATTCCTTCTCAATTGTATCAGAATATTTAGAGCCCTATGCATTTTTTTTCATGTACCGACGTAGGGTGTCCTCTCTCAGAGTGCCTATGAAGTCATATAACTTTTTTGTGTCATCTGTAATATGATTACTCTTCCACTATGAATCCAAAATGAATAAGTGCTCCTCAACATCTTTTGTGTCTTTTCCAATTCCAAGTAGCTTAATTTTCTAAGCCATATTTTTAGTTGGTTGGGGATATAGTTGTGGGTGATTAATTGGTTGCTACTTCAATGGTTTTACTTTCTTAGATTAGTTATGAGTTTTTGTTAAGTTACTCTTCCTTCCTTTTTCATTGGATAATTCAATATCAAAGTATAAATCTCCTAATAGTTCTC
This sequence comes from Taxus chinensis, assembly GCA_019776745.2. NCBI lineage: Eukaryota > Viridiplantae > Streptophyta > Pinopsida > Cupressales > Taxaceae > Taxus > Taxus chinensis. The sequence goes on along the minus strand of CM034153.1, from coordinate 121,086,560 downwards.
TGAACTCTCTTATAATTGCTTCTCTTCTTACTTTCTTATTGTAATTGTTGGTATCTTTCCATTAAAATTTCTCCGTTTTTTACCTTTCGAATAGGTGTGTTAAGTGACACATGGAATGGAGACCGATCCGGGGGGTCATCTCCTTTGGGCTCATGTGGTGATTAGAGGATGCATTTCTTAACGTATTTTCATAATCATTTTCTTCAACAAATAAATTTCTACCTTTATCATCTCTTAATCTATAGTTTTTTTCTAATCCTTAATTACTTCTTCTTTTCTTATTATCTTTCTTCTTATTTATATTATTTTTATGAACTACTTTCTCCTTCATTTTTTCTTCTATTATGTTTATCTTTTCTTTGAATTCTTAAATTAATTCCTTCATACCGATGAATTCCTCTTCCTCTTCACCTTTTTTCTTTAATTAATAACGAGGCATCTCTTTCTTCCTCTTCCCAAGTTTTTACTCCTATTACCTTCTTAAAATATGGTTCTAAGCCACCTACTAACTGTTGTAAATATCTCATTAAGATAGCTTGTCTTGATATAGATTTTTGAATTGGATTCTCTATGGAATATCTTACCACAGGGTTTTGTGGGTAACCAAAATGGCTTGGTATCCATCTGATGTGGGAATTATATCAAGACTCTATGTGTCTGCCTCCGTCTCTAGGATATCTAATTATTGACCTCCACTTGAAGTGGGTTTTTCTTTCTTTTCTATTTTCTGAATTTTTTACAATTTTTCTTTTCTTTCATTTAACTTCTTTTCCCTTTCATCCCTTGCTAACCTTTGTTCTCTAACGCCTTCTCTATAGATATCTTGGATCTCTCTTTTGTCCTCTTCATCATGATTGCTTTTGTTAAGATTCTAACTCACCTAGTTTTCTTAATTTATCCTTTGTCAACTATGTAATTTTTCTTATTTTTCTTTTCTTCATGTCATCCTATTTCTGTTATCCCAACCATCCCCCCATTAATTTTGGTCAGTTACATCTCTTTGATCACCCCCCTTCACGTACACCATCATGCAGTGTATGTCCCCTAAAGGAAATTTTCTACGCTTCTAATTAATCCTTTTTCTACCCAAAAAAACTTTGATTAAAAAATGGAATTTTTTTGAGAAATATGTCTCTTTCTCCACTTACAACTTTTCCTTTCTTATAATCAAAGTTTGTCCAACCTTGTATGGCCCAAGTAATTATATAAGAGTTTAATGTGGTCTCAAATGAGTAATAAATTGCTATGGTATAGGGTTCATAAATATTTCTAAGCATATTTAACGTCTCCTCAGTCCACTCAAAAGGTTTTCTCAAATTTAAATATGACCACACTGTTCTTTTAACATGTGCTAATATGTAAGGCCACAATAAATGTGGGAACTGAGGCCAAAATTCCTCTCTGTATTCTCCAAATAATTTTTCCTTTGTTTATTTATATGATGCTTTGATTCTCTTTAAAAATATTTGACAAATATATTAATATGATTCTCCCACTAATCCTCAATTTATGTCAGTGTTGGTTTCCAATACCCTGGTGATGATATTTCTCTGGACATTCAAATAATAAAAGGAACCTAGGCTTAGACACCAAATGTCAACCTTAAGCCTCAACAACAGTGTGAGGGTTAAAAAAATTTCCCTTTTGTTAAGGATGTGCAAGGGAAAAATAATCTATCTAATTTGTGAACAGAAAGAATGTAAAATCACATGACAACTTTGTTTCAAACATCATTCTTTTTCATGTATCAAAATGGATTAAATTAGTCTCATACACACATATATAATCTCTATATTTATTATATCTTAACTATTTCTTACTTGAGGCACACATTTCTTTTCTCTTAAGTAGCATATATCTAATGTCTCATGTGGTACACCATATACATTTGATTAAGTATAATAAATATCCTTCCTAGAAAATAATCAAAAGACACTTCTCTTAGTCATGCCTATGCCAAATTCTACCATGCTCTATTTCTGTTTGTCTTTGATCCACGTATTTTTGTCAGCTTCCATGGATTTTTCCTATGTACCATGGCTTCTTCTGTCTATTATGACTTTCCTTATTTTTCTACGGCTTTCTATAATCTTCGGCAGCTTCCTTCTTTTATATGTGGTTTCTTCCTTTGTCTCGTGAGTTTCCTTTATTCTACAGATTGTTCCAAAACTTGATGAAAAACCCTATCAAAAATTTGTAACTTCTGTGTGGGGTGACTTATTCACCCAATTTATGTTCCCCTTATTTTGGGTGCATGTGATGTCACTGAGGAGAATGTGGCCCAAAGGAGGACCAATCTTTGTGTTGAAACTATGCCCTGCATGGGGGAGGGATTTTTCTTGGTAAAAACTAAGGCACATGTAAACGAAGTGGCTGGGAAACAAGTGTTAGTGCAATAAAAGACAAACACACATGTAAAATGTGAGATAGCAGATAAGAAGACAATGTGTAAGTTAAGACACAATAATACAATATGCAAGAAGACAATTTAGACAACCATGGAAGTAAATATACCTACAATACAAATTTTGCACACAAAACACCTGTTAGCATGTTAGAAATATTAAAAAGTATGTCAAGTCATGTATAATCTAATAAAGTAATGTGCTATGAAAAATGAAACAATAGCACCTGTAGTATACAAAAGTGGATGCCCCCAAGAGCCACTAAGGGATTGGTAATAGGTATTAAGCCAAGCATCCATGTTGCATGTACACATCTGTATAATCTACAATCACAACTAGAAAGTAAGTGAACGTGCATGTGTGTATAGAAAGATAATGATATACAAGGTATGTATCTAGCATGTGTAATGAAATGTATATGTAACAAGTAAATGTAAGCAGGACTAAATGCGACCAAGATATGTAGTATGTTGTGGATGAGATGGAATGGAATACAGTGTGAGTGTGATAGGAGTTGCATTCCCCTCGAGTGAGTGTGGATTTATATGCATGAGATGAGGTTCATTGATACATGCCCTCTCAATAGTTAAGAATAAACTGTAGAGCAAGAGTGTGTCATCGGTAAATGGTCTAAATTGTGTTTACTAAAAATATGTGATCATCAAAGCATAAAGCGTATGGTGTAAGTGCATGAGTGAATGAGTGAAAGTGTGGTGAGGTCCATTTGATATGTAGACCCTTAGTAGTCGAGTATGGACCGTGGAACTAGAGTGTGTCATAGGGTAGTATGTCGTGTTTATTGTGTGAGATACATATTGGATGTGTAATTTGTTATGTTTTTTACACATGAGAGAAAGGTGTTGCTTTGTGTAAGATGTTGTGAAGTTGTGTTAAATGTTGTCTAAAGAGATTGATTATGAGCATGTTGAGTGTGTAATGTTGTTTTTTAAGAGAGATGTGTTATGGACAAGTCAGATGTTGGTCAGTCAAAATATGGCACTTAGCGAAAAACATACAGAAGGTTCACGTGGAAGAGAAGAGTGCATTCAAAAGTGTGGGAGGATCAGGAAGGAATCACACATTGAGGACAGAGACATATTTGGGACTTATCCATTTTAACAATGATGAGCTATTTTTGGAGATAGCGTGCCGAACACACAAACCGGTTAAAGATTTGTGTGACACGCATTGGCTATTTTTGAAGGATCGGCTACGAATCACTTTGCATGGGTAAAGGTTGAGAATAGATTTACTACTGACAGTTAACTAGAATAAGTCTATTTTTAGTGCACTTGTATGTGTGGCTATTATTGTAATGGCACTTGGCTAATAATATCATGCGACCTATTTTGGGAATGGATAAGCGGTGAAGGGAAATTCCCCACCCTTATAAATATGTATTGGTTTGTGTAGTATGAGAGATGTGTAAGGACTAAATTACTATGAGATTATACCATTAGATCTGTTACGAGCATGAGCATATGATGCTAGTATTGTAAGAATTTTCTCTGTATTTATCATGTTTAATATAATTGAGTGTATTCGCTGAATCAGAGTATCAAATCCTGAGTATAATTGGTTCTTGCATGCTCGATTTCATTATGGTTATCATTTAAGTATGCTATTCTCTAGATCTAGATCTGAGCATGCACTGTAGAATGATATATTAGTCATGGATTTGAATGCTTTAAGTCTTCATCATGCTAACATCCTGTAACAGCAACCCTAAAGAGGGGCCTGGTACCTTTGTGTGCTTCGGGTGAGCACTCAGTCTAGGTTGAGTGATGTGTCAGCATGCCTAAGCTTTTACTGGTAAATTCTAGGCTACATCATTGGTTCTATTGCCAGGACCTCTTTTCTAGTTTTTTTTAGGATAGTTTGTGATGAAGACGTACTGGTTGACCCTAGAAAGTGTTGAGGAGTGGATACATGACCTAGAAGAAAAATACACATAGAATTTTAGCACTGGATCTGATTTCGACGCATACACATGGGTGGAGCAGAATCTATACGAATGTCTGTACGAGATCTTCTTTGCTATCTTTCTGGTAGAACTGTACGAGTGGTTGGATACTTATGCATCTAAATGGAATTGGAGGTATTACACACTTGTTTAGACACATGAAGATTTTCAGACCCTTTATGATGTTGATTTGATTTGGACTCACATTGTGGATATGTGGTTCCATGGTGTTTTGAACAAATATATCTTGGAGTAATCAATTTCCACTTATTCATACCCAAAGGTAGCTAAATTTAAATTTTTACGATATCCCAAGGGAACTTACCTATAAGGCATTCCATTTGGCGATAAAAATTCTGATGGTAACCCTGAACTTAGATAAAAAACTGATGATGAACTAAACCCCACCACATGTGGGGGTAGGATCAGGTTTGATGAAAGATGGTAGACCTAGCGACAAAAAGGAAAGGAGAGGAAAGGTAGCTTAATTATAATGAGGCACGTAAGAGGGAGATAGAGAAGCAGTGATATGTTGCATAGTGAATGGCGTTGTGGAGAGAGATAGTTCAGGAAGGGTTGGAAGTTCACACAGAAGACATGGAAACCAAGCATCAAGAACTCCCCCATTTGGGAAAACATGACAGGGAACCATCCTTGGCCTCACATAGAAGAACGCCAGCAGAGATGACCTGAGCTATGGATGCGCATCTAAATCCACCTAGAAACCTTTCCCTTACACTTGGTTCTCCAATATCTAGTACAACAAATAGTCAGCAAGCTAATTCAAGTAATGAGAGAGTAGGAGTGAGTCATATAAAAATCACAACGATGGAATTGCAAATGAATTAGTTATTATATGGGAGTACCTTTTTGGGTGTATCATCCACACAGAATTCAGGTGCGCATATTTTTAGACTATTTTCTCGGAGTAGTAACACTTCACAGACTGTCAGGGTACAGTTCAATACTACTATTGGGACATAGGGAAGCGCATCTTCTGGTCCAACCCCAACTACATGTTTGGGATCAGGAGGTATATGTGGCTCTAACTCCAGCGGATCTGGTGGTTCTGGAGGTAGAGGAAACACAGGAGGTTTTGAATCAGGTGGGCAAGGTCTGTACCAACCCCACAATATTTACATGGAGATATATCTTCATCTTCCATAGTATAGGAGCATAGAAGATGCTACTGAGCACATACACATGTGTGAAATACTATGGCACTCAAAAGGTATCATGGCTTCTAGAGCATGAGGGAAAGTCAATTTGCTACTATGTTACAAGGGTGCGCAAATAGTTGGTACACAAAGTTTGAGCCTGATCAGACTTGCGTAGCCTATGCAGCCTTTAAAATAGGATTTCCTCAAACATTTTCACATCCCTAAGTTTGAGCAAAAGAGTATAATTGTGCTCAAGGATATTAAGGAAGGCACTACTAATAGTGTCAGAGAAAATAATGCCCATTTCAAAACACTATTATCTAAGCTATCTTATGATATTCATGCAAGCCAACATGCACAATGGTTTGTTGGAAGTCAAATTACACCTTTTAGGAGGGCACTATCACATAAAACATACATTGATCCACGCAAATCACTTGAAGTAGCATTACGCACTAAGGCAGTTGGAAGTATAGACTGGGGTGAGCCCATTTTTAGAAGCATATATCGTAGCTATGGCAAAGTAGTTGGAGAAGCTATCGATAAATTTAGCACATGAGATGTGTAAGGGGATTTGGTGCACAAATTGTGAAGTGGAAGGTCACATAAAGGATAGTTTTCCTAGCATATTAGTGCGCTCATTGCTATCAGATTGTGAGATATTTCATTTAAACCATGATGCCATCCACTTCCCATTGTTACAACACATGATAAGGAAGAATGTATCTTGTTACTGTAAAATATACAGGTCCATGACTCATGACATGGAATATTGTTGGCTAATTGGTCAGATCCAAGATGCTATATATATTGGTGTATGAAAGACAAGAGTTTCATATAACTCTAAAGGCAAGAACGAGCATCAGGATCAGGATCACAATCAGGCGTGCTATAATCAGAATGAAGGGCATGTTGAAGGCAGTCGTAGCAGAGGTCGAGGATACAGTGGTGGATTAAGAGGATGAGGCTAGGTTGGTGGAAGAGGTGAGTTCCCTCATGAAACTTGTTATACATGCAAATCTCCTAACCGCTATAGCTGTGAATGTCCTCAGAATATTACATATTCTTTCTGTGGAAAGAATCATAGTTATGAGGAGTTCTCAGACTTATATGAGCATCTTAACAAGTATCATAAACAAGAAATCAAAGGTGCGAGGATGGTAAGGATACATCGCGTTGTCAAAAATGAGTGGATGCCCATGTTGGAACTAGAATCTGAGGCATTGCAGGTAAATGTCATGAACCACACTGAAGCAGTGCATGCCAAAGAAGCATTGCAGCAGAAGCCTACCATCACTTAGGAGGAGGTTCTACATGCATGGTACCCAAATCCACCACCATCATTGATAATTTCTAATTCTTTTTTTTTCTCCATCTTCCATGATTTCTCCTTTAAATATTGTATTTCACCCTGAGGATTATTGATGCCACACTACTTTAGTGTGCTTGCCTTGAGAAATAAAAAGGAAAAATGGTCTACTTAGTAGATGACGAAGAAGTATAAAATCTAGATATAAACCATTCAACAGGTAGGCGTGAGGTGTTGGACAATGCAGATAAGACCACGTGCACCTATCATGAACCTATGAAGACAAAGAAAGTGAATATTGGATCAGATGTTACACCTAGAGAGGCCATAATTAGGGACTACTGATCAGACTCTGAAGTGGCAAAAATCATAGAGTTGTTATGGGATTATCAGGATTTATTCCCTCGAGGGTACCATGAGCTTAAATCCATGCATGAATCATTAGGGGATATGAGGATAAATCTTAAAGAGGGTGCGTGCCCAGTTAGAAAGAGACCCTACACGATGAACCCCAACTTGTGTGAAAAGGTCAAAGGAGAGATTGACAAAATGTTGAAGTCTGGAATCATTAAGCCCCTGGATAAGTTAGAATGGGTTAGTCCAATGGTGATCACTATCAAAAAGGATGGATGGATTAGAATCTATGTGGACTACAAGGAGCTAAATGTTGCATGTGTGATTGATCCCTTTCCTACTCCATTCACTGAGGAAATACTAGAAGGCATTACAGGGCATGAAATCTATTCATTTACATATGGGTTCTCTAGCTATCATCAGGTTAGGATTTCCCAAGAGGATCAGGAAAAGACTACCTTTACTAATAAATAGGGTAGCTTCACCTATACTATGATGCCTTTCGGTCTAAAAAAAATGCATGTTGTATTTTTTTGCATAGTTGTTCAATCGTTCAAGGCATTTATTCACAACTTCTTGCAGGTCTATTTGGATGATTGGATGGTGTATGGATTATTTAAAGATCATTGTGACAATCTACGCTTAATATTTGAAATCTATAGACATTTGAGTATCTCTTTGAACATCAAGAAGTGCATATTTGCTACACCATTTGGAATATTGTTAGGACACATAATCTATAAGGAAGGTTTGTTGGTTGATCCAGCTAAGGTTGTAGTCATTATCAGCCTAAAAGAGCCTATCATTCAGAGTGAGGTGTGGAGATTTTTGGGTTATACAGGATATTACAAGAATTTTATTAAAGGATATGCCAAGGTTGCCACACCTTTGGAGGAGTTACTGAAAGGAAAAGGTGTGATCTACTGGGGAGAACTGCAACAATGTGCATTCGAGACATTAAAAGGGAAACTTACTACCACACCTATTCTATGTTATCCTTCGTGGGACTAACCATTTCATGTACATGTGGACGCCTCTGGCATGGCCATTTTTTTCGTGTTGGTTCAGCCTGGAGAAGGTATTATAGATCATCCTATATGTTTTTCCAGTAGAAAGTTGACTCCTACATAACAAAATTATATAACCACAGAGTGTGAAGCTTTGTCAATGATCTATGTACTACATAAATTTAGACAGTACCTTCTAGCTACACCATTTTTCTTCTATACAGATCACATGGCATTGAAGTATTTGGTAAACAAGCCCATTTTACAAGGGCACATATGTTGATGGGTACTCTTATTTCAAGAATTTGATTTCACAGTTGCAGTAAAACTAGGGAAAAGTAACTCTGGACTAGATCATTCATCCATAATATAGTTACGAGAAAAATCATAGGTATTTAAAGATACCATGCAAGATGCACAGTTATATAGGTTACAACAAGCACCATCAGAATTAAAGGACATTGGTTTCTTTCTACAAACAGGCATGGCATAAGAAGGAATGAAATCCTTAGAGAAGAAACAACTTGCTATACGCGTGACACCCTATATGTTGATTAGTGGTGACCTGTACAAATTAGGTCGGGAAGTATTGCACCGTTTTATACTAGAACATGAATGTATAGATATTATGGAATAAGCTCATGGTGGTATTGTAGGTGGCCACTATGTAGGTGATTCCACTGCGTGCAAGATTCTAATCATTGGATTATAGTGGGAGACCTAGTATAAAGATTGTAAGGCATATTGTAAGGCTTGTGATCATTGTCAGCACCTTAGAAAACCAGGACAATGTGATGAAATTCCTCTGAGACATGTTACAAGTGTAGAACCATTTGAAAAATGGGCTATAGATTTTTTTGGTCCTATTTCACTAGTCATGCACAAGAATGGATCGCGTTATATCATAAATTTCACAAACTATCTGACAAGGTGGGCAGAAGAAATGCCTACAAAGGATTATACAGTGGTTACAGCATCCAGGTTTCTATGGGAAAATATTATTACATGGTATGGATGTCCTTTAAGTTTGACCAATGATGGGGGCACACACTTTCTCAATGAGACAATCAGAATTTTATTGGATGAATTCATGATTGCACACCATAAGACTACACCATATCATCCTCAAGAAAATGGTACTATTGAGGCTTTCAACAAAATTTTGAGCCAAACATTGAAAAAAATTTGTGATGTTGTAAGAAACAATTGGTATGATAAAATATCTACAGTACTTTGGGCATATCGAATAACATATAAAAGGTTGAACAAAGCCACACCATTTCAGTTAGTGTTTGGTGCAGAAGAAATTTTTCCTATGGAATTCATGCTACCATATTTACATATTGTGCGTGTTGGAGGTCTAGATGATGAGCAAGCATTAGAAGAATGGATTGAAAATTTAATCAAGCTGGATGACCTACGAGTAATAGCACGTTGGAGTCAAAAACAAGAAAATTCCAGGCAGAAAGCATGGCATGATAGGCGCATCAGGTATAAAAATTTCACAATTGGACAGATGATGCTCCTTTATGATTCTAATTTTTTGTGCCATCCAGGAAAACTCAAAGAATATTGGTTGGGGCCATATGTTATCACTCACATACTTGAAACATATGCTTGCCAATTAGAGGCGCTTGATGGAACACTATTACCTGGTTACTTCAATGGGAGTAGGCTGAAGCCCTACTATGAATAAGTCTTCTTGGTGTTTGTAATAAGGCATTTTTACCATTTAGAATAGGTTTTCAATTTTGTATTTCCTTCTTTGTTGTTATGCTTTGTCAATTTAGTCGGTGTTTTTTTGTAATGAGCACATTTATGTGTCAGAAGCTAATTACTATTTGGAGAATTTCTTATGCATAGAGGACTACATATACCCTTAGTTGGGGGTGGTTATTGATATCTAGGTACATGAATGTTGAAAGCAAGTGCACATGAAAGGAACAAACTGCTACAGGTGGTATTCAAGTTGGAGAATTGAAAAAAAAAAAGAGTGCTTCTAGAAATGAGGACCATAGGTGGAGATGAATAAAGAAACAAGTATAACATGAGGTAACCAGAGGCCATCGGAAAAACCAAGGGAAGGCATAGTGGTGAGGTACTCGGGCACAGGGAGGCACCTTGAAGAGAAGTCTGCTGCTATAAGGTAGGAAGGAACGCTAGAAGGTTATAGCTTGGGTGCGAAGATGTACCGCACAGAAAGAATTAAAATGGTCGATTAATGAGAGGATTTTTGGTAGGTGAATAAGCAATAAATGCACTAACTTTTTGAAAATCTATATAAGGACGGGATGCAAGTTCATTTTTACCATTGTAATTGAGATAATTTGAAAAGAGCTAAGTGCAAATGAGCCGAGCAATCATGTTGAGGTGTGAAGAGTGTGAAACCAAACATGGAGAGAAGATTTGTGCACAGGAAAATCTTATGTTCCCATAGGTGAAGGGTTTTAGCGAAGCAGACACGTTACAAAATAGCTAGGGCACATGATTTCCACTAGGGCATGGAGATTTGAACTATGGTTTCAACTTGCTTGATTATAGAGGGTAGAAAAGAGATATTTTTTTCAAATGACACCAAAGAAAGCACCCACAGTAGGATTAAAAGGGAAGAAGAAGGTTGAAGTATAATAAGAAATTACTCTCGAGAGTAATTTCTCATAAATGTAGTATCCAGACGGCATGATCGTGGGATAAGAATGGGATTCCCACATCCATAAATTTAAAATAAATGATTACAACCATCGTACATCAGATAATAAGAAGGAGCTAGATGCGTTGTTGAGCACAAAAATGAACAAGCACATAGTAGAAGATATGCCAGTGTACGATGACGCTAGTGAGAAGTTACTAAAGTAGATTGGAATCTACCAGTTGTATGAGCTAGCATACTTTGGAAAGTATGAACCATTCTATCAATGGTAGATGAGAAGATTCCATGAGGACTTATTCTACTTCGTCGGATGGAGGGTTAGAATTACAACTGCCTTGATTTCAACAGTGATAAGACTAAGGGCCTCAGAATCAAATATAAAGAGTGGATTAATAGATAAAGCAATGATCCTAGAGACAAGGAAGGAGTTGGGATATACCAAGGGTTTGTGTGGCATGGACATCAATAAATTAAAGAAGTACCTAGTATTATAGTAATTTACACATCTTGTAATAAAGTTGAATGACCAAGAAAGGTGGTCGCAGGTGAATACAATGTGGCTGCACATTGCAAGGAAGATGTCTCAAGGAGTGATCTACAATATCACAGATCACATATCAAAGACAATTATTGAAGAAGCGTGTATAGGTGACATAATTAGTTTTGGCGTTATTTTATTGTCATTGGTTTTTATGGATATTGGAGTGCGCGATGGGCCAAAGGAGAAGATTTGGGAGTACCCCACAAAACACAAATCTCTAGTTGAAAGATTTAATAAATACTTATGCAAAGGGACCATGGGTGGGCCATTTAAATATAGGGCAGAGATGTGGTATGATATGCTTCACGTGGCATTTGAAGAGGAGTGGTGCATACCCAAGGAATTACCTTTGGTGGTGGGTAAGGCAGTATAGTTTGAAGTCTACCATCATTTTTACATCACAAAAATTACGATGAAGGACAGAGCTTGGATACCTTATTGAAAACTTCCATATTCCTTCACAGCATGTTACTTCCAAGAATCGGTTCACTGGTTCATAGATGCGTTCCACCTAAGCTTCGTCGCAGATAAGGTAGATTGTGACTACCACACTTTGAGAAAGACATATGTATATCTATGATCAAGGGAACATTTTTCAAAGTTCCCTAAACATCCCTAAATGGTTTCAGTATAGAAGATCATCTCGAGAGATTTCCAACGACTATGAGAATGTGACAAATGGACATCGGGAGCTCTAGATATGTTCATTCAAATTTTAGACAGCGGGAAAGTCAACTCTAGCCAACTGGTCAACATTGGACGAATCGCACTGTGACACATGGCTTGCCATCACTCATCGAATTCACTTGATTTGCCTATCGGGAGACGACAAGTGGACTACATGATGACTGAGTTAATTAATTTTGATACCCCATGGTATGGGTCGAATTTTTATTTACTTGGTAAATCCACTTACACACCATTTCAAATGCCACATATATACATATTAATGTTTATACATTAGTACTAACCCATACCTAACCTCCAACCTAACCATGTTATTTCCAAGCTTCCACGTGGAAGGGAGAAGGTGAAGCGGTGTTGGAGGGGGAAAAGCCATGCGTGGAAATCCACGTGGGAAGAAGGTGGTGGCTAAGGTTTGTTAAAACCTTAGCAAAAATAAAGGGGCCGCCTAATGTGGGATATACCCACTTAACTATGCAAGCCACGCCCTATGGGATTTTTATCCCATTAAATATGCAACGCTGCCCAAAATATGGGATATTTATCCCATTAAACATGCTTCTCCGCAAACATGGGTATTTAGCCCATTAAAATATGAAAATCCGCCCAAATGGAGATAAGCCTATCCCATTTTTCATGTATGGGCTAGGTTAAAAATAGCCTAAGGATAATTTGTATTCCATTATTTTGGGGCCCTAAAATTGTATAAATAGGGTACCTAGTTCATTTTAATACACACACATTAGTCCAACGATTATTTGTTAAGCTTATTTGTGGGATGTGTCAACAAGTATTGTCTATTGGCCTATTATTTTAGGCAATAGTAGATGAAATATTTGTGATTGGGAGTAAATTATAAACTACCCAATAGGCCCATTGAGCCACACCAATTACTTACAAATCTTGGATTGTCGACCGGAGTGCTAGCGTCGCATTGATAGCATCGGGAAGGCCAATCAAAGCCAAAGGAGATTGTGCATCAGGAAGGTGAAAAACAATTCGATTGATCATCGGAAGTTTTTCAAAGAACTGGTGTACTAATAGGAAAGTAAAATTCCATTAGGTTTTCTTGTGAAAGTACTATTTTAACTTACAAGTTTTGACTAGTGGAACGGTTCGACCACGAACCTAGAGACATAGGCAATTACAGAACTCCGTAATCAATCTGTGTGTAATTGTCATTATTGTCTTGCATTATTTTAAATTGATTACTTAAAAGGAGTAAATTATCGGCAAATAATTAAAGCCTACAAGGGTCCGAGATCAGGTAGTAATAATCTGATTATTTTCAGATCAAGTTTGGTATCAGAGCTGGTAATTGACACCTGCAAACTTACTAATCTAAGAAGCAAGTTGGTATCGAGCAGGTTAATCAGTACAAGTTGCTTTGATAGGGATGGCATTGGCTTGTTCTTCTGGATTTCCAGATTGGTGGGATAGACTGAGAGACAGGTTTAACATACTTTGTAATTTTCTCGTAATTATATTTGGATGATTCCATTATATCTCATATGCAGATAAAACTGGAAAACTATTGTGTTAGGTAAAATGTATTAGTAAGACCCCTTTGAGGGCAACATTTGTATACATCTAACCAGACATGGCACATTAGTTAAAGACCCAATTCTGGGAAATGTTTGTACTCTATTATACTTGCATTAGTAAGACCCCCGGAGGGCAATTATTTTGGTGATTTTGCTAACATCATAAAATGCAGTATATTTTCCTTGTTTAGTCATTGTTCTAGCAGGGAGGAGACAAATGAAGTCAATCCACATTGCGATGCAGTGGAGAAAACAAAGTACATAAGCCACCAAGTAGGAGATATTTCGCGAAAGGTTTATCATGCAAAATTATTTTCCTATAGAATTGGTATTTTAAGCTTATTGTACAAGACTCCAAAAATGGAGCATTTTTACAACTAGTTCTACATGATGTATTAGGATATAATTTCCTTACACTTGTATTTGAAATTTGTAAAAAAGAGACCCTATTAGGGGCACCTATCTCCTAATCAGCTTGTGAGTACCTGTTACAGCTTGGATACAGGATTTAACTCATATAAAGCTTGGAGATTGATCTGTCATTTTTATAGACAGTAGAGTTCGTAGAGATTAGCTCGGAACTTCATTCTGCGTAGAGGCATTGTGACTGTGCAGAAGAATGGTAGTTGAATCACCATTGGCATTGACATCGGGTCGGAACTTCATTCTGTGTAGAGGCATTGCGACCATGCAGCAGAATGGTACCTGATATTAGTATGTCAACAAGAGGAGCTCTCAAAGGATTAGCTCAGAATGTCATTCGGTGTCAAGGCATTGCAACCACACATATGAATGGTAGCTGATCAATAGACTTAGCATCATGCATTGGAGGCTTGAGGTCTTGAAAGAGGCTTAGCATCATGCATCGGAGGCGTTGAGGTCTGTAACAGACTTAGCATCATGCATTGGAGGCTCGAGGTCTTGAAAGAGGCTTAGCATCATGCATCAGAGGCGTTGAGGTCTACAGATACTTAGCATCATGCATCGGAGGCGTTGAGGTCTGTAACAGACTTAGCATCATGCATTGGAGGCTTGAGGTCTTAAAAGAGGCTTAGCATCATGCATCGGAGGCGTTGAGGTCTATAGAGACTTAGCATCATGCATCGGAGGCTCGAGGTCTTGAAAGAGGCTTAGCATCATGCATCAGAGGCATTGAGGTCTGTAACAGACTTAGCATCATGCATTGGAGGTGTTTAGGTCTGTAAAGGGACAAGGCATTGTCCATCACTGACATTGAATCAATCAAAGCTCTACGTAACATGGAGTTCCTTCAAACTAGTTTGGATTCTGTGGAATCAACTCGGAGCCAGGATCTGTGTTATAGAGTAAAAGAAGATCCTTGTTATCAGATATCAAGAATCTTAGCACTTCACAGAAGGAGCGGTTGATGTTTCATTCAGAAACTTAGCACCATAAAGCGGAGGCGTGGAGGTCTTCTTCAGATATCAGAGTGGCACAGCGGAAGCATCATGGGCCCATAACCCACAGGTCCCAGGATTGGAGCAGAGTTGTCAAAGTGAGAAGGTTGGAGAAGAAAACCCAAGGGTCTACTACAATAGCACTTCCGAGGTGGCAGCAGAGTTTTTCAGATTCTAGACAGTATGGAAGCTTTTTGGGACAAAAAGCTTTTCTCAGTGGGGAGGTGTGATCAGGGGATCATTTTTCAAAGTTCCCTAAACATCCCTAAATGGTGTCAGTGCAGAAGATCATCTCGAGATATTTCCAACGACTATGAGAACGTGACAAACAGACATCGGGAGCTCTAGATATGTTCGGTCAAAGTTTAGATAGCGGGAAAGTCAACTCTGGTCAACTGGTCAACATTGGACGAATCACACTGTGACACGTGGCTTGCCAACACTCGTCGAATTCTCTGCCTATCGGGAGACGACAAGTGGACTACATGATGACCGAGTTAATTAATTTTGATACCCCATGGTATGGGTCGAATTTTTATTTACTTGGTAAGTCCACTTACACACCATTTCAAATGCCACATATATACATATTAATGTTTATACATTAGTATTAACCCATACCTAACCTCCAACATAACCATGCTATTTCCAAGCTTCCACGTGGAAGGGAGAAGGTGAAGCAGTGTTGGAGGGGGCAAAGCCATGCGTGGAAATCCACGTGGGAAGAAGGTGGTGGCTAAGGTTTGTTAAAACCTTAGCAAAAATAAAGGGGCCACCTAATGTGGGATATACCCACTTAACTATGCAAGCCACGTCCCATGGGATTTTTATCACATTAAAAATGCAACGCCGCCCAAAATATGGGATATTTATCCCATTAAACATGCTTCTCCACAAACATGGGTATTTAGCCCATTAAAATATGAAAATCCGCCCATTAATGGAGATAAGCCTATCCCATTTTTCATGTATGGGCTAGGTTAATTGTAATAGCCTAAGGATAATTTATATTCCATTATTTTGGGGCCCTAAAATTGTATAAATAGGGTACCTAGTTCATTTTAATACACACACATTAGTCCAACGAGCTTATTATTTGTTAAGCTTATTTGTGGGATGCGTCAACAAGTATTGTCTATTGGCCTATTATTTTAGGCAATAGTAGATGAAATATTTGTGATTAGGAGTAAATTATAAACTACCCAATAGGCCCATTGAGCCACACCAATTACTTACAAATCCTAGATTTTTTACCAGAGTGCTAGCATTGCATTGATAGCGTCAGGAAGGCCAATCGAAGCCGAAGGAGATTGTGCATCAGGAAGGTGAAGAACAATTCAACTGATCATCAGAAGTTTTTCGAAGAACTGGTGTACTGATAGGCAAGTAAAATTCCATTAGGTTTTCTTGTGAAAGTACTATTGTAACTTACAAGTTTTGACTAGTGGAATGGTTTGACCATGAACCCGGGGATGTAGGCAATTGCCGAACTCCGTAATCAATCTGTGTGCAATTGTCATTATTGTCTTGCATTATTTTAAATTGATTACTTAAAAGGAGTAAATTATCGGAAAATAATTAAATCCTACAAGGGTTTGAGATTAAGTAGTAATAATCTGATTATTTTCTAATCAATCTAGGATAGAATGCCTACATTAAGAGGCTTATCTCATATATAATAAGCATAAAGCTAGTAATCTTGGTTTTTGGAGACACTGGAGCAATGCTTATGTACCTTCAACTCAAGCCTAATCTTGAGAACAATAAGTATGTGGAGAATGAGTTCACACTCCCATGGCTACCAAAAGGTAAGCATATAATGGAAAATGTTCCAACACCTAAGCCCACAAAGACAATAGAATTAGATGATGAGGAAGAGGATCATGAAGATAGTGGTGGTTTAGAGCATAGAGATAGAAGGTAGCCTACATATAGGGTAGAAGTTTAGCGTGTGACTACTCGACCCCACCCACAAGAGGGAGATGAGGAGGACTTGGATATAGTACAAGGAGAGTATCGTTTCAAAAGGGTATTCAAATGAACCAAAACCCAAGGTGTTATTCCATAATCAGTGTGCAAATCACCTCGAATCTCTCCACATAAAGAGATAGCTTAGAAGAGAAAGAGAAATTTGAAGCTAGATGTGGAGGTGGAAGAGTATGAGGAAAGTGTTCCTGAATCTCCCACACCTCTAGGGAACATAAAAGATCCAAAGGATGAAGAAATGAAAGATGGAGAAGAAGGAGAAAAGGAGGCAGATGAGACATTGCAAGAGACTTCTCAAGGCATAGCAAAATAAGCTCTGAATCTTGAAGCTCTAGTTCCTAAAGGGACAAGATCAAAAAGAATAAGTGGATAATATGTTGCATCCATCATGGGCTACGTTGAGGACATAGGTACAAATTTTAGCACCTGTTTTCAAAGCACAGTGACACCAAAGGATTTGTATGGGTGGGAGCTAAAGGATGAAGATATGGCAACCATGTGCACAAGGAAATAGTTTTCATGGTCTATACACATGCACATGGATGAACTGGAATTTGATGTATGTGAAGATTCATGTGTATCAAGGAGGTTGAAGAAGACACCTCAAGCCAGACACATAATAGTAAATATTACTTTTATGTTATATGAACAAGTGAGCAATACTTTAGTGAAAGTATCGACAGAGGTAACACGATGAAATGTGGATAAGCCCACAACAATTAGGGCACTGAGGGAAGAGATAAAACTAAGGATGCACCTAAAGAAAGAATAATACTTGACACAAAAGAAGAATAATATTTTCATTAGCATGGCAGAGGAAATTGGGGACAATATCATGAAAGCAAAGCCACACTTAGAGCCTAAGGTACCCAAAACGTTTCCTTTGGCAATGCATTGTGTACAAACTTTAGTAGATTCAGTGCTTGAAGATGGACCTCTGTGCATGCCGGAACCAAAGTCCTGAGCAGGAAGCAGAGAAAGAAAAGGCTTTGGTGATGAGGAAGATTGCATCATATGCAGGATTGATCCAAAGCTTGCAGGAGGAACTAAAGAAAGCAGATCAAGCGCTGAATATTTGTACAGTACCAGAAGCTGTTATAATAACCAGGACCATTATAGAGGACAATGAAGTCCTAAAATCCATGAAGGATGAGACCTTGGGCCACGTAGAATGATTAGAGCTTGTCAAGAAGAAGTGTAAGGCCCTTATAGCAGCACAAGAACCACATAAGGAAAGACTAGATGAGCTTGGGAAAATCATCGCGTAGAAGATGAACTTATTAGAAGGAAGAAAGATTGTAATGTCCAGAATTATTTTTGTCTTGTAGAATGAGAAATGAGAGATTGTAAAATATGAGCTAGAGTGAATTACAGTAGATATCCTAGAAAAGGCAGAGACCGTGCTTAATGATTGGAAAACTTTAGAGGCAGAAATAAAAGAAGAATATCCAGAATTGATTCTTTTGGTTGAAGCAGAAGATGTTGTAGGGTAAATTCATTCTTTTATTCATAAAAATTCTTTCTATTCTTCTATTCATATTCTTTGATTCATTTTGGAGATAACCATTGTCAGGGCAGTAATGCAATTAGTGTGGGGTAATGTTGGTCAGTCAAAATATGGAACTTAGTGAAAAACATACAAAAGGTTTGCACGGAAGAGTAGAGTGCATTCAAAAACGTAGGAGGATCATGAAGGAATCACATGTTGAGGATAGAGACAGATTTGGTACTTAGCTATTTTCGTGATGATGAATTTTTGGAGATAGCGTGCCGAACACACAACCTGGTTAAAGACTTGCGCGACACGCATTGGCTATTTTTGGAGGATCAGCTATGAAGTGATTTACATGGGTACAGGTTGAGAATAGATTTACTACTGACAGTTAAGTAGAAGAATTCTATGGTTAGTGTACTTGCAGGTGTGGCTATTATCATAACATTGCTTGGCTTATAATAGCATCCGACCTATTTTGGGAATGGATAAGCGGTGAAGGGAAATTCCCCACCCTTATAAATATGTATGGGTATGTGTAGTATGAGATATACAGAGATAGGTATAAGTATGAGAGATGTGTAAGGACTAAATTACTGTGAGATTATACCATTAGATATGTTACACGCATGAGCATATGATGTTATTATTGTAAGAATCTTCTATGTATTTATCATGTTTAATATAATGGAGTCTATTGGCTAAATCAGAGTATCAAATCCTAAGTATAATTAGTTCTTGCATGCTTTTTTTCATCATGGTTATCATTTAAGTGTGTTATTCTCTAGATCTAGATCTGAACATGCACTGTAGAATGATATATTAGTCATGGATCTAAATGCTTTAAGTCTTCATTAAGCTAACATCCTACAGCAACAACCCTAAAGAGGGACCTGGTACCTTTACGTGCTTCAGGTGAGCACTCAGTTTAGGTTGAGTGATGTGCCAGTGCACTTGGGCTTTTACTAGTAAATTCTAAGCTACATCATTAGACTTTTAGTAGGTTGTGTCCCATGTTAAAGGCGTATATCACGAAATAGATGCCATGTGATGCTGGATATGTAGAGTATCGTAAGATGATGTATCACGATTGCGTATAATCACGATGATGTCATGTGATAGTAATGCTAGGAAATGTGATGATGTAGCACAAAGCATATATATTACGAATTAGAAGGTAAGTATGGAAAGCTAGTTTTATGTGGTGATGATTATAACACAAAGCATTATATCGCTGATAATGTATTTCTTTTGAAGTGAATGGTATGAAAACCTGAGTGATGTAGCAGCAAAGCAGTATATCAGGCTGATATGTGTTTAGTATGAAGAATGATAGTCTAAAAATGTGTTGCATTGTATAGTGATAAAAATATGTAATTGATATGAATATGTGAAGATCAAAGTGTAGAATGATGTTGGTGTGATGAGGTTCATGTGGATAAGATGCCCTCAATAGTCAAGTGTGAACCTTAGTGCAAGAGTGCATCATCAGGTAATGACGATACTAATGTATCAATCCACTGTGTATGTTGTATGTGAGAGATTAGATGTGAAATTATGAGAATATAAAACATGTGATGATGCTAAAGTGGGGGGTGAATAAGTGTGATACCCCCCAAGTATGCAAGTGATGGAGATCTAGATGATGGCGTTGAGTGGATGAATGTAAGGAGTAGTTTCCTTGAAACAAGTTATTGGATGTGGAAATGGAGATTGGGGAGGGACCTTGCACGATGGTGGCTTATTTGATGATGTTTTGGAAGAATTCAGTGGAGGCCATGTTGAGTTGATATTTAGAGTAGGTGGCCTAGATTGACTTGGTAATACTGTAGACGACCTAGTAGGAGGAGGTGATGGAGAATGAACCTTGAGAGGTGATTACTGAGTTGGACTTGGTAATGTCACAGATAACTTGAGTGGAATAGGAGTAGGACCATCCTTAAGAGGAGGTTGAGTGGATTGAATAGGCAACACTTGAATGGCCAAAGAAGGCAACCTTAGAAATTGATAACATGATGGTCATTAGATGTAGAAGGAGAAGATTTGGGATCCCATTTCGATGTAGCATTTGTATACAGGAATGTAACAGAATGTTGTGTAGTGAATGAGAGAAACCCCTAATGCTCAAGATGCATGATTATTTGTTGTAAAGTGTAACAACAACTGTCATTATGTCCATTAATCTGATGATAATTCCAATATGGGCGACCTTGATATTTTTCAATTCGGTAAGGAGGATAGCCCTGAGTAGATGGTAAAGCGATTCAATTGATGAGCTAAGAGCTGTTCAGTAACAATGTCTTGTTGCTTAGTTTTTTTATCAAAGGTGAGAGGTGTCTTGTAATGGTATGACTTGAGGCTCATTGATATGAGCACATGTATAATTCATAGAATGAAAATGAGAAGAAGAACTAACATGAGTGTGAGAAGCATCCTTAAGATGTTGGATTTCATATTTTAGAGATGCCATCGTGGATTCCATAGCCTGAAATTTATCCTAAAATAAAGAATGAAAATATTGAATTGACTCCAATATGGGTTAATTGGATGGAGGATCACAAAGACTAGGGTCTTCAGATAGATGATCAATAATAACACTCACTTGATTGCAATCTTTAGGTGATACACGGAGTCTAGGGATTTTTTCAGAAAAACTTGACAATTAGGATGCATTTGAATCAAATCATACAAATAACTTTGAGCAACTTTAGGAGCCATGATAGAAAATATAATGTTCCGAAGAAGGATCCATGTGATCGATCATGAGTGGGGTTCACCAAAATGATTATGAAAATATTGAAATAAATAGATGCATAATACTAATTGTAATGTAGCAGTAAATGAATGTAAAAATTATGTACAACAATAGATCCAAGAAAGATAAGCTAGAGATTATGAAACCCTAGTTGTAAAATAAGAGATATAATTACTTAGTTGTGTCATAATTAGTCGTGGATTATGCCGAAGTGATAGGGTGATGAACATAGAGGAAGAACTGTCACATAGAGACTCATAAAAAATGTGTGAGATGACAATATGCCTAGACTGGCCCACCTAGAAAGGGTTAGGGGCGCTTGCGGGGGGCGCAAGACCAGTACTGGGCACCTCTATCTACCAAAATGCTCAGAAAACTATCTTTTACTAGTTACAAGGTGTTTGTTGTCCTTCTCCTTTGGTTGTTAGTATGTTGCACAATGATCTTTGATGTCTTTGATAACCTGCAATGAAATATTGACCTGTAAAACCCTTAAGAGTGCATCAAATCACAAAAAGTAAAGAATGTAAATGAGGGGTCAGACTGCCCGCATCTATTAAATGAGTGAACTTATGACTAAGTGTTGCACTACATTTCAGACCCAATTTAGTTTTAGGTGTGTGTGTGTGTAGAATTGTACCCTAGGTGGCTCTTATGCATGTCGCACTTGATAGCGAGTAAATAGCTAGATGTAGAAGATGTAAGTAGATGTGTGAGTGGAATAGAATGAACTTCCCCTCCTATGAAGTGTATGCAGAAGAATGTAGTCCTTTTCCCTTGAATGGATGCTAAAATGGATGCTTGAATGCTCTTGAATATTAGATACAACCTTAGGTGGTGATAGCTAATACTTAGTGCTTGGTCCCTTATTGTGATCAGGTAAGTTTATATTTATATGATTCCTTTGCTTGAATTTCATAATTAACCCCAAAAATTCCCATTGCCAAAAAGATAAGATGTTAAAATGGCTAGAAAGGACCCAAAATATGTGAACAAATTAAAAAAAATCTCAGGGGCACCCAGAGGGGACTGGGGGCACCTAACATTGGTGTCCTGGCTGGAATTTGGTGTCCAGACTCATAGAAACTAAAGGGTCAAAGGTCAGGACTGAGCAAGAAGGTGTGCAAGACCAAAAGTGGGAAACAAAAATAAAGAAAATATGGCCAAAGACATGGGTTAATTAGTACTTTTCTTAGTTAGGAATCATGAATAATAGTATGCAATCAGGACTGGATAATTACCCAAAGTGCATGCTTTTGTGTCTACATTCAAAAGTTGATCCCTGTGATGTATAAATTCCTCATGGGCCACAATACTAAATACAAACTTGACATCCCTAGCAAGGCCTCACAACATTCCTTTCTCTATTAACTTTGGGACCCTTTTCTTGTTTCTCGTTGAGAATTTGGGTAAATTCCCTTTTGATTTTTAGTGAGCTCACCCAATCACAAAGAGGGATCCATCCCCTTACATATGCCTTAGTCCTCCCACTGGTGGAAATTTGAGTCATTATGAGTTATGTTGCTCCATTGGTCAGGTCATCATGAACACCTTTTATTTTCTTTGGGGGAGAGGCCTAGGTACCCACTGCAACCTATATTTCAACTAGGATAGCTTCAAGTACCAAAATTTGCTCCTTTGTCTCATCTACATGCGAGCCTGGAAGTATTTTTTTTATTTGGAACACACATTGGGGCCAAAAAAATGAAGTTGTGTCTCTAATAAGGGAGGATCATAGGAAGCCTTATACATGTGTCAATGATCATCATGGATGCGAGGGTAGTGATGGGACCAGTTATTTTTCAAATGATCCATGCTCAGATGATATTTAGGGTGGATGAGATGAAAGTGTAGGGTTTGGGAAATAGGAAATGAAGTGCATAATTCATCCAACCATTTCAAAAAACATATAATTAAGGCATCCTAAGAGGAGGTGTCTTGGGGATTAGCTTGAACGATGGGTATAATAAATACATGTTTGATAAAGGCCTCATTGAGACCTGTTAGCTGGAAGAACCTTTTTCAATGAGTTCTTCTCCTGCAAGGTTCGTTCCTAAGGTTGATGAAGCCATGGTGTAAGGGTTATGTTTGGAACTAAAATGTGGGAGGTTCTATGAAATTCGGATGGTATTTTGAGGCTCATTTAGCTAGGCTTAAGTAGGAAGATTTCCTGGAATGACATGTTTTAAATATCGTGTCGCCATAAATTTCATATCTTACCGAGATCGCAATGCATGAGTGGGACTTAAATCAAAATTAAACATTTATTTGAAGTGTGTCACCAAAGGGTAAATAAATTTCCATATTGTTAAATAAAATTCTTGTCAATTCAATCTTATTTTTTGGGTCAAATTTAGTCTCATGTGGAAGATCTAATCATAAATCAATGTTACATGGAAAATAATTTTCCTCGCCACACTTGCATGATGGTGATAGGCTGAAAGTGGTAAAAATTGAAGGCTGACATGGAGGAATATTCCCTAATATTCCTTAGAATCTCCAAGAGATAGCCTAGGTGTGAATCAGTTAGAATTTGGATGGGATATTCCCTAAAACTCTTAATCAAATAAGGTTGTATAAGAAGAAATGGAGGGTTAGAGAAGAGGAAATGGTTCCTTGGAAGGGTGCTCCCTTTAGAGGAGAGGAAGAACTCACTACAAGTGCTTCACGAGGAGCTAGAGATGTGTCTCTATTGTAGGAATTTACACCCTTTTTGTAAGCATTATTGGGCTTTCTATTTATTTTTAAGTTCATGTCAAGGTGGTTGTAGGCGTACAAGCATTAGTAAGCTTTGAGAGCATGTTTATATGTCTCCCTTGTTTCTTTTCTAAATTAAATGGATTCGTTTAAAACAATGTAGAGAAATTATTGTTATACTCTATTATCAAATGGTTTGGAGGTAGAATGATGTGTGTTTTCTATAAAATTTTCATGTGAATTATGACTGGAAAGTATATGTAAACACTTTGTAACGGTTCATTAGTTTGGATGGAAAAACAGTGAATTCCTAAAGGGGTACTTTAGGTGTCATTTTCTAGCCTATAAAATTCCTCATTGATCTACCATAACAGGTGACTTATTTATGTGTATTTAGGGTCCCTTGTTTCTATAATAACTAGTGTAATCCACACATAGGTGCTTTGATCTTAAGGTTGCTAAGCTGGATCATTAGGTATTTTGGTTATTTGTCTTCCTTGGAGGTTCCCTATGACAAATTTCCCCTAGAAAACTCTCCTTATCCTACTACTATGTCACAAAATAATGGAGATGTCATGGTGTTATGGTCGGCATATTTCTTACCTCCCTTGCCCCTCTTGATGTCCAAGTTTGTCCTTCTTGCAAATTCCTCCCCACCTTATAATTTCCAAAACAATTATTCTAGTGTGTTGTTCAAATCCCACAGACTTTGTATCAAACAACATCTCACAAAAATATTTGTGGGTGGGAAACGCAATCATCTCATATATCCTCAATGTGTTATCCTTATTGATTCACTGTCATCTAGTACTTGGAATCAACGTGTGATGATATATAAAAACACCCTAGATTTGATTCTGAGACCACATAAGATCTTTCTTCAGCATCTCGTGTCAAAGTTCCCTTGCAGTGCTTCATAACCACTCTTTTTTGAGTGATTACTTCATTCAGTGGCTGCATCTAGCCTTTGATTTACTTTCTATGTTAGACTTGGGACTTGTCCCCTATTCTTCACTCTTTTCTCACCAATAAGGATGTACATTGGGTCCTCTCACCCTTGCCTAGGTAGATCTATAAGTAATATGGAAATCAGCCACACCCTTTGTCAAGGTGTCTCCTCATCACTCCCAAAGAGATAATGGTCAAGTGAGCAGAGGAAGACACTATCCCTTGCTACAAAATGACAACTCATACGGGTCCCTCCTCCTACCTTGCCCCCTTTCCTACATTTTCTTCCACTTTGCATCTATTCCCTCTCTCTCTCCTCCTTGGTGGGTGTACATTAGGGAGCCAACACATCCTACATGAGCATGCTCCAAGTCCATCTATAGATGAATATGTGCAAACCACAAAGTCAGAAAAAGGATCTGGAACTGTGAGGATGTGTATAGTAGTCAATCACTCCTTAGGTAGCTGAAAATCCTTCTCACACTTATCTTAACAACAAAAATTCATCCCTTTACGATGAAGGGAAGTGATAGGATTGGTTATCCTAGAAAAATCCAAAACAAAAGGTAGTAATAACCATTTAACCCCATAAAACTCCTAACCTCGGTCACTTTGGTGGGGGCTAGCCAATCAATGATAGCACAAATCTTCAAGGGATCTACTGAGATACCCTCACCTGTGATAATGTGCCCCAAATACTCAATCTCAATTTTAAAGAAAGAGCACTTCTCTAAATTCCCAAAAATTTGGTTCTCCCTCAAAACATGTAGTACATGTCTCAAGTGCTCTCGGTGTTCCTCTATTGAGCAAGAAATAATAAAAATTTCATCCACAAACACAATGACAAACTTGTCCAAGAAATTCCTAAAAACCCCATTCATAAGGCTCATAAACACTACAAGTGTATTTGTTAGACTAAAAGGAACTATTGTGAACATGTAATTCCCATACCAAGTCCAAACAGTTATATTATGTGTCTACCTCTATGATTTACAGCTGATGGTAACCATATTTCATATTTATCTTGTATAACACTCTATCTCCCCTCATTTAATCAAAAAAATCATTTATATGGGGTAGAGGATAACAGTTATTCATCATTACCTTGTTAAGTTTTCTAAATTCAACACACAAATGAAGAGACCCATTCTTCTTCTTCATAAAAAATTTCATTGCACTGTAAGGAGGCACACTAGGTTGGACGATGCCCTTCTCTAAAATATCCTCTATCTAAATCTTGATCTAATGGATCTCAAGGGTAGTCATCCTATATGGAGCACAGGACACAAATGTCATACCTAAAACAAGATCAATATAAATATACACCTCATGATGTGGTGGCATACCAAGGAGATCCCTAGGAAAAACATCTAAAAAATCTCTCAAGATAGTGCTCATCTAATGGAGAATTATCAAAAATATCATCACATCTATCACTGAATGTGATCGCCTACATATGACATCCCTTGTGCATGTTCCACTTGAGCTATATAGTGGAAATCATATATAATGATACGGGTCTTTGAACCACAAATATAATTGCAGAACTACCTATGTCATCCACAAACTCAATGAACTTGTTTCTGTAGTCAAATTTGGCGTGATGGGATTCAAGCCAATCTATACCGAGAAAAACTTCATAAGATCCCAATGGAAAAATATAGAGGTCTAACGTAGTGGAGAATACCCATAGGTCAAGAATAAAACTCTCCACTTATGAGTCTACAGTGATATTAGCCCTAGTGTCCAACTCTACCTATCACCTATCTGGATACCTAGAAGCTGCCAATCCACACCTATCCATTAAAAAGGGTGATATAAAGGAGTCAAAAGCTCCTAAATCAAATAATCTAGTAATAGGTGTACCCCTAATAATACCTTTCATCTCAATGACCATGGTTTGGTGCTCAGCCTAACGGATCTCCACCATAGTTTAGATATGATGATCATGTCCTACATTACCAGTTGTCTGCTCTGAGGAAAGTGCCTTTTTCTTTTCAGAAATAAATGATATTTGAGGATAAAAGTGCATAATGATCATGGGCCCCATAAATGAAACAACCTATTAAATCCTTGTGTGAATGATACCATCATGTGTTTTGATATACTGATAATGTGGGTCCAACTCTATCTGAATTTTGTGAATGAGGTGAATTAGGCTTATGACTACCCAACCTCCTATCTCTACCCAGAATGTGGCCATTACGGCCCCTACCTCTTTGACTATCCTGACATGGCTTAGTCCTCTATTAGTGAAGAACTTGATGCTAATAGGGATGTTATGGATGTGGAGGAGGTTGCAAAGATGAGTGAAAATGTATAAACCTCCTCTCAGGGGTGGGACCAAGCCACGTGATCTCTAATCCTAAAATAAGAAAACTCACTCATGCAACTTTCCCTGGCTCCTATCTCGAGACTCTTGAAAACTAGTCTAGTTCTCCTCTATTAGATAGGCCTTCTCCATCTCCTTCTCCAAGGTCAGGGGAGACAAAATCCTAGCTTCTCCTATCAATTTTGTATTGATGCCCCTAATGAACCTATTCACCTGTAACTTCTCATTATTGATATAGTCTACATATTATAGAAGATCTAAAAATATTCACTCATACTGAGACTCTGAACTAGATCCTTGTCAAAGATCGTGAAACTTTTTGATCATCTTCTAAATGAAATGCTCTGACATATATCGAGCCTAGAAGTGCTCCTCAAATAACTCATAAGTGATAGACTCTTGGGTTAAATGGAGCCTCTATTCCACATTCTTCCCCCTGACATAAGTATGCAAGCTAAAATAAGTATCTAAACTTAGGATCCATGACTTGGCCCTAAAACCATCTATCATGCCTCCATATGTATTTCCCATCCATGTGGGACCCAAACACATGACAAAAATACCAGGAATTGTTTTGACTCTCTCATTACTTGTTACAAGACAACACATGGTTTACTCACAAAACTCCACACCACATGTGAATCCAACATAAACATGATTCCACTCATACAACATGCAAGTCATACAATTAACAAGACAACACAAGACATTTTTCAATGTCACTATTTCATAATGAATGGGTAAAAAACCATGACCCAACCATAAATTGCACATCATTCATGGGCACCTACCACATTACCACATTTTATAGGTTATATTTGTATTATATTCATCTTTTGTTATCTAACTTTAATGATTTAGGGAGTACATAATAAGAAAGAATTCATTTTCCCCATTTTTTTGGGAGACCACATTTCTTTTGGTTCATTTATCACTTATCTTATACCATTTCCATAGAATTTAGTATGTTTTTCTTATTGTGAATACATTATATAACCCGATTGATTATTAGAAGTTTCTTAACATTTATACATTAAGTTTTGATTCCCAAAATGAAACTATGCTTTCGCAAAAATTTGTTTTCAAGAGGTCAAATCACATCTACCTTCACAATACAAGAAAGATTTATTAATCTAAACAAATAATCTTCTTAGAACTTATAATTCATATCCCAAGATCACAAGGGTACATTCTCAAAACAAAAAAATTGACAAACTCCCTCTACAAAAAGAGGCTTAGTGGTGAATAATTGCATATACCAATAATCTTTTCGATCCCAAATATTCTATGGAATTTTCCCTTCTAAGGGTGTTTAGTTTCTAGGACAACCATAAGATTACATACTAGATAATTCAACTCAAATCTCCCAAAACTGGCATTAATCCTAGTATTGAATCCTCTTCCACACTTTCATGCCCAAGAGAAAATTATCTACTAGGTTTCTAGGGAGGAACACACAAATTCTTACGCTTTTCCCACATACTCTTGGACTATGAAGAAAATTAGATCTAAACATGACTCAAGGCTTACCAAAAAGGACCCTCCTTTCACCTTATTAAAAAATTCCCAACATACTTGGTCCATTATAATTCCCATAGGTGGTTTCACATATCTAGAAGTAAGCAACCATATTACAATGGTAACAAGTATTTGAGATCCCATCTCCTCTTGTCAAGATAAACTAATAATGCCCACAAATTTTAAGAGGTAGTGTTGAGATACACATGGATCAAACAAGTCCCATGTTTGGGAAGGGAGATCACAAAGTATAAAAATGTGTTCTGATAAGGAACAACTCATCTCTTCACATAAAATAAGGAAAGTATTACTAATGTGCTAAAATAATGTGGTTCCCAAAAAAATTTTGTTCCTAGATCCACATTCGGGGAACCCCATTTGCTAGAAAAAAGGATCAATCATGGTCATTGTTTAACTCTCTATGTTTAACCTAAAGCCTACTTTAAAATTCCTTATCTTAGACCTTGTGTCCCATAAAAATTCAACTTACATAAAATTAATTCCTAGAAGGGACCCTGTACGTACCCAAAATTGTAAGGTACTGTACTGCGGAATGATGTAATAAGAGCCCCAATGATGATACATGCCTCTTCGCAAGGTGTTCGGGATCCAGAAAAGCTTTACAGATATGCGTTAACATCCCGCATACCCTGATTAGCCCCCGCGTGCTTTGTTTTCCTTTTTTTCCCTCTTTTCTTGGCTTTTTGGTCTTCAGTGACGAAACCGCCGCCCTGAAGGGCGGCGGTCTCGTGACCGCCGCCCTGAACAGGGTGGCGGTCCTGTAACCGCCGCCCTGAGCAGGGCGGCGGTCCTGTGCACGTTTTCCAGAATGCTCTTTTGACGCGACCCGCGTGAAATATCACGACTCACCAGCTTTTCTTGCCGACTTGAGCATGCATTAATGTTTTTGGTCCCCTGGAATAGTGTTTTTCTTTTGTTTAATGTTTAAGAGTTCAGTTTGGATTTGATTTTTGGATGTTTGAATTCCTATAAATGCATGGTTTTTGCACATGCAAATGGCCCCTCATTCTTGTTTAGAAACTCACTAGGCCCCTCATTCTTGTTTAGAAACTCATCACTTTCAGTAGTTCAGTCTTCTAGTTTGCTTAAGTTTGATAGCATAGTTCATTTCATACTTCATTAGTATTGTGTTGCAGCTGGTAAGCCACATATCCAACTTGTGCAAGTGCAGACATTATTTGGGCCACCATTTTCACTCCAAATTTCATTTTTTCAGTGCTATGTCCCTTTAGTTTGCTTAGGATTGGTAGTATAGTTTGTTGCAGGTTTGTTTTAGCTTTGTGTTGCTGTTGGTAAGCCATAGATCCAACTTGTGCAAACAGTATTATTGTTTTGGAGTAAAATAGTCTAGGCAGCCATTAAAGTTGCAGGTTTTGCTCTTCATACAGACTAGTCTCAGGTTCTGGACGTTTTTTGTTGCATGATTCGCAGTAGACCCCGCTAGGAATTGCATAGGCCAAGCTCTGTACTCTTGCGCTATCCCTCTCCTATCCGCATTCTATTCTGTCTGCATTCTGAAGGCTGTCCATCGATCCAAATATCTATTCCTGTTGATGCAAGCATTCCATGCTTTTCTAGATTCACGTGAGCACAAAGAACGAAGAGATCATACTGAGGGGACAAGAACACACACACCGTCGGATTCGCCACTGTTCTGCGAAATCCAGGTTCCATCTTTCAAAAGTTTTAGTTAGAATTTATCAAATAAAGTAGTTAATCATTTTATTTCAGCTATTTCTATTCTCGATATTGTCAAGGAGGTTGTGGGGATTGATAGTTTCTGAGAAACTATGATTCATTCCTCACTTCTGAGGTAGGATCGAGAATCTTGCAGATAGATTAGTTATTTCGTTGTTTAGAATAGATATACAAAATTGCACAGACAAATAGCTACAATCAGCTATTTTGTTTGTTTTACGTTGTTAGTTTAGTTATCAATTCTAAATATTTTAAATAGCTAATTTCTTATAAATTGCCAGAAAATACAAAAAAAAAAAATTATATATGCTAGAAGTGCACTTAGATTTTACTTTATTATAGTTTGTTTCATTACTGCTTCTGCATGACAATTACGGGACCTAGGGAGCCCAGGGAATACATTTTCGAGCCAATTGTGCCCCAGCCCAATACCATAGTGGCAATAACTGATATTGACCAAGACCTTAGGATACAAGTCTTCCAAACAACAACAGACTTACAACAGATCAGGGCACAGTTGAGAGGGTTAAACATCGAAGACGACCAAGCATATCTGTTTTGGTCAAATCAGCCAAACTACAGATTACCCTAGAAAATACCCACATGACTGTAGAAGGGCTCGAAAGAGAACAAACATTCGGGTGTGATCCTTTAGTTCCACAGCCAGACGCTGGAGACACCCTAGTAGATATAGATACCAGCTTAAGAATCCAAGTTGCGATAACACCTGTAAGGTATTCTGAGAAGATCGCACAACTGTTGGTTCTAAACATAGAAGCTGAAAAAGCTTACGACTACTGGATACTAGGAATCAGAACTTGATCTCCCGTATGACCATAACGGGACCGCAACAACCAAGAGTCTATGGTTGTGATCCACAGATCCCACAGCCTAACGAGTCCATAAGAGAATTAGACATAGACACTGGCCTACGTAAATTAGTATTTCAGTCTACTCCGATTCCACCTCTCATCATTCAATAGTTATCCCTACTAGACACAATAACCAACAAAACTAGAGAATTTTGGACTAGGCCAGAGAATCGTCCATAGAGTTGACTATATCCACCATATGACCCTATCAGGAGAAATACACGAAACCATCCCGGGTCATTTTCCATGCATCCCACAACCCATAGATCGAATCACGCCAGAGCTCGATATTGATTAGAGCCTTCGAGCAGTCATCCTCGCTGATCGATCTATCACACCAGTCCAAGTTAGAAGGGCCTTCTTTGCTTTAGATTCACAAATACCATTAGTGCGTATCGAAGACATTAGACTGCCTAACTAGTTTTCCTGCACATTCTACCCACACCAGCTATCTCGGCACGACCTCGGGAGGTCGGGTACACAGAAGAGTTACTTGTTGATTCTCAAGCTCACCTATCACTTTTCCGACGTACAAAATTGGTGAACCCGACGTGAAACAAACAATTCTTTCACCTTCTCTTTGAGAAGTTTCATCTTCTCCAAATCACCTTTGCTCCTTCCCATTATTCTGCGGGTATTCATATACCCCCCGAATATGTCGGGATTCGATGCATACGGCAGACCCCTCTTGGGTCTTGAGGCATACTACGCCCAACATAATAGGTAGTCATCACCCTCACTCTCAATGTGGGGCGACAACTATTCAACTAATCAGTTGTCAACACGAACGCCAAGGACTAGATATAACTCGTCCTTCCAAACAGAGGGGTTGGAGCAACTTGCTCAAACACAAACAGAACCTTCAGGCTCGAACAATATGACATTAACTGGAGAGTCTGCTTCATCTCCTCAGGTATTACTCAGACCGCCTATTAGTAGACAGTCAGATCCATACTCAGTTCTAGATGACGAGTACTCAATACATTATCCTAGAAGTGAACAACGCTCTCAAGGCATGTACCCACCTGTAGGAACTTTACAGATACAGTCTGAGTTCTCTCCTCTAGAAAATTCCCCTATGCCATCACGTATGGAAAATACTCTCAGAGAAACTTGGCAAGATAGCAATCAGTTCATGACAGGCTATCACATGCCTATACAACACCAGGATATACAACAAACGCCACCAAGGCACAATATCGTGGCTTCGCCGAACGAAGTCATTTCAACTCTAATAGAAAAGGTTAGAGGATTAGAACTTGCCCAAGCAAGTCAAAATTTGAGAATCATACAAACAGGGAGTTCCAATCCTCCGCACCATCCTAGCCAAGTAGATCTCCTCACAAGAGTAGGCACGTTAGGTATGACTCCTCAATATTCGCAACAAGTGCCAAATAGACCCACTATCGCTAGCACTGTTCCTCCTGGTCAAGTACAGAGCAATCCATTCCTAGATAGTACACCTTTGTACTTAAACATGTACTCTAAATCACCACAAGGAGATATGTACTCATCCCCCTGGCATGTTTGCTCCAACGCAGGGACCTCCTTATGCCCCTGCCAACGCGTATGTTATGCCATATCAACAACCCGTTCTGCCACCACCTCCTCAACAGGCACCATCAATGGTTGAGACGTATGCAATAGGGACTTATTTAAAATATTTAAAGGAGCCATTGGATTTCACCATACCAAGCATTATGCTTCCAAGGTCTCTTCCCCGATTTGCCCAAATACAAAGGAGAAGGAGATCCGAATGCGCATATCAAAGCTTACGCTACAGCCATTCGAGAATTACTCCCTTGGGATGGGGTTGTTGCTAAAATATTTCCCAAAACGCTTGGAAGGCATCGCTCTTGATTGGTATTAGAGAATACTCGAGGCTTCCATACATTCATTCAAACAACTCATGTCTAAGTTCATCAAAGCCTTCGACATGAACAAACTACTAAGGACAGGAATCAGGGATTTCTTGCACATCAAGCAAGAACATAATGATTCTGTCACCCATTTCATCCAAAGGTGGTGCACAGTCCTTTATTCCTCGGCAAGCGCTCCAAACATGGATCAGATGGAGCTATGTGATTTATTCCTTCATTCTCTTAGCAGAGAAGTGAAGGAAGAAGTCCAGAAGTTCCCACTAAGGACTTATGACGAGGTACTTGAGAGCACTCTGCGAATTGATCAGGCAGCGATAGATAGTGGCCGTAAGACGTATGGAGCAAACGGGAGGTTAATCACCTCTACTCAAAATACTACAACCACCACAAGCGTCAATCAAGGACCCAAAATCCTTAACAAAAATCGTGGGGTAACAACAGATGGGGTAACTGACCAGCCCAAGAGGGTAAATGTCGTTAATGCTCCGTCACAAACAAGCAACCAAAGAAACAACAATTTTACCCCGACGATCAATACGGTGGATTTTAATAATCCACAACAACAACAACGGTGAAATCCCATACAAGGACCAAGCCAAAACTCCTTTGGTTATCAAAACCAAAGTCAAAACCAGAAACAAAAATTCCAAAACTTTGGTCCTAATAGGCAATAGTTTGATCGGAATTTTAGGCCACAATACACACCAAACCAACAAAACGGGAATTACAACCCCAATTCTTATTGTGGTTTCCATAAAATTCAAGGGCATGACACTAGAACGTGTCGTGATTACAACAAATTCATGCAACGCTTGCCAAATGAGCAAAAACAATTCTTTATGGATATGTTCTTAACAGATCCTACGTCACCAACGGCAAATACCTTCGCAGGGGCAGTTTCCCCTCAGAATGCCCCTCTCAAGATCTTTAATGATCCACTCCCAAGTCATGATAACGATAGGTTGAAACCAGCTGGAACAAACAAAGGTGCAATAACAGGAAACAATGATCACGAGGCCTCAACCTCGCTAAATCCGTTAGTCGCGCCACAACTAGGAAGTCAACCATGACCTAAGGTAGTTGGATTAGTAGAGTTAGACTCTGAATTACCCGTTGAAGCAATTACGAGAACACGAGAGTATTTCTCTCAACCAAGTCCAAGCCACCTGCCGGAAACAGATAACATCCAGCAAACCGTAGCAAAACCTATGGGTGCTTACGATCTAATTAATGATCTAACAAAAACCTTCTCGCATATTTCATTCCTTGATTTACTAAAGAATTCCCCTGCTCACAGGGCTGCTCTTTTAGAGGCGTTAGGTTTGGGTCATTTAGTTAGTATCACTCCACCACCAGAAGCGCAAGTAAATCATATAGACTTTGATGTTTATCCACCGGGACAGGCGGATAGGGATGTTGAATTCATATTCGAAATAAGTAAAATGCCTACAGATGCTGAGATCGCACGCCGAGGCGATCCAGCCCTACACTTGCAAGTACAAGTTTATAATAACTATGTAAAACGGGCAATGGTTGATGACGGGGCTGCAGTTAACATAGTCCCTTTCTCTTTTCTCCAAAAATTGGGATATGGAGAAACAAACTGTTCTACTACACGAAATACCTTAAGAGGCTACGATAGCCTTAAAGCCACGTCGATAGGAACCATAATACTACCGGTCACTTTGGGACCTAAAACAATCCTGACTGAGTTTTATATTATAGATCGGGAAACTAACTATAATATGATCCTCGGCCGACCATGGATACATCGAATGAAGGCAATCCCTTCCACGCTATTTCAAGAAGTAAGGTTCTTACATCTGGGAAAGGTATTTGTAGCCAAAGGTGATCCAAAGCCGTTTGACGTACACCTAGCTGATTTAAAGAAAAGACCAGGTATACACTCAGAATTCGAACTTCCAACAAACCAACTTAACAAACCCTCTGACCCAAAGCCAGAGGAAAAGTTGATACCTACGACGGATCTTGAAACTACCAACATAGCCAAAACAATTCCAACCCCTAAAGGTAAAACTAAAGAGATAGTATCATTAGGGACTACTGCGAAGATCGTTGAGTTGATAGAACAAGATTCACCAATGTTCTTACCATTCGATTCAGTAGGTATCGGATTTTCCCTAGGTGTCGGTTCCTTGCCAGCAGAAGATCTCTGTATGGTAGAAGTAGAGTGTGCAAACACAGCAGATACACCTACATCCATACTCCCAGCTAAGTATTGGACTCTCCATTTCGATGGAGCTAAATGCCGTTATGGAGCGGGGGTAGGTATAATTCTTACCTCGCCCGAAGAGAAGGTCCTCCCATTCTCTTTTAAATTAAACTTTGAATGCACAAACAACAGCGCTAAATACGAAGCCCTCCTCCTTGGCCTTACCTTAGCCAAAATAATTGGTATTGATAATATCAGAGTTTTAGGAGACTCGCAGTTAGTCGAAAACCAAGTTATAGAGGTATATGAAACTAAAGCCGAACACTTGCAACTTTACAAAAACGCTGTATTAGATTTAAGCAAGGCATTCAACTTCATATCCATTGAAGCAATCCCGCGAGAAAAAAATCTTCTCGCCGATTCAATAGCAACCTCAGCATCACGTTTTACTCCAAACAATGAGCTAGAAGATACTCATTTCATGGTATCCATTCGTAACGAACCATTAATAAAAACAATGATGGATCCTCTTTCAAACGGAAGTAAATCTACCGTCCTAGACCATGTTGGAAATGATGTGGCTACTTTGGATTACTTAAATGCCTTTGCAGCACTACATCTCTCCTATCACACGCTAGATTTATCTCTGATCTCGCATTCATCTTCCTACTTCGGAAATCCTATAATTAATCTTCCCTCACAAAAAGAGCCTAATATATACGTGGTGGAAAACGGGGATGATATAGATCTACCTCCGGCACCACCTGAGTTCGAAGAGGGTAATGCCTCTTTAATTGAAGAAACAATCGATGTCAATATCAGAACGGAAGATGAACCAAGAATTTTAAAGTTAGGTTCTTCGTTAACCCCAGAGGAAGTGGAAATACATACTCAGGTTCTCAAAGAACATCAAAAGGCATTTGCATTTAATTACAAAGAGATGACAGGAGTCGCACCCCACATTGCGGTACACAACCTCATCACTAGATCAGATGCAAAGCCAATTAAACAAAAATCAAGACCCATGAAGCCCAAAGTAGCCCTCATGGTAAAAGAGGAGGTAATAAAACTCCTCCAAGTAGGATTCATCAAGCCAGTTGACTACTCCCAATGGGTATCTAACATCGTTCCCGTTCTCAAGAAGAATGGAAAGATACGCATCTGCATAGATTTTCGAGATATCAACAAAGCTTGCCCTAAGGACGACTTCCCTTTACCATCCATAGACGTTATTGTTGATGCAACAGCAGGTTTTGAACTCTTGTCTCTCATGGATGGATTCTCGGGATACAATCAAATCAAAATATCCGAGCAAGATCAAGCTAAAACCACGTTCATAACTCCTTGGGGAACCTATTGTTACGCTGTTATGCCATTTGGTCTTAAGAATGCCGGTGCTACATACCAGCGGGCCATGACATACATATTTCACGATTTAATCCATAAAATCGTGGAATCCTACGTAGATGACTTGTTGGCTAAGGCCAAGAAGCGTTGTGACCATCCTGAAGTACTCCGCATCATCCTTTCACGCCTGATAGAATATGGAGTTACCCTAAACCGAGAGAAATGCGTCTTCGGTGTAACAGGAGGAAAGCTCCTAGGTTACATCATATCGTCACGAGGGATCGATGTTGATCCAGCCAAAATTCAGGCTGTCCTCGAAATGTTCCCACCCTCGAATGAATCTGGAATCAGATCATTTCTCGGAAAGTTGGGTGCAATCCGGAGATTTATCCCGGATCTAAGCTTCGCCGTTCATCCCAATCAACAATTTACTCAAGAAGGACTATAGCATTGATTGGACTGAAGATTGCAATGAAGCTTTTGATGCAGTCAAGCATTTCCTGCTATCAC
Organism: Taxus chinensis; assembly: GCA_019776745.2. Taxonomy (NCBI): domain Eukaryota; kingdom Viridiplantae; phylum Streptophyta; class Pinopsida; order Cupressales; family Taxaceae; genus Taxus; species Taxus chinensis. The sequence continues at coordinate 121,049,296 of CM034153.1, read as the reverse complement.
CGCCTACGCTAATGCCACCAAAGCTAGATCGCCCTTTAATTTTGTACTCACGAGCTACCGATGTTTCGTTAGCTTGCATGCTAGCCCAAGAAGACGATGACAAAAGAGAGCGTGCGATTTATTTCATTAGCCAAACATTGCTCGACTACGAAACGCGCTATACACAAGCAGAGCGAGAATGTCTGGCCATAGTCTTTGCTACTAAACGCCTAAGACACTACATGCTAAATCAAGAGACAAGGGTCATAGTAAAAACGGACCATTTACGGACTTTTCTCACACAAGGGTCCTTGTCCAAAAAAGCTGGACGTTTTATAACCTTAATGGGAGAGTTCGAATTAACTTTTGTAAACCAAAAGTCAGTTAAAGGGCAAATCATCGCAGATTGGTTAGCTGATAACCCGCTAGACGGAGGCGACTTAGTAGACTTAGAATTTCCAGATGAATGCGTATACTACGTCGAAACCCGACCTGCTATATCTGAGTGCCCTTGGTACGCTGATATCATTAGCTATATCATGGACCATAGGTATCCAGAAGGAGCTACACCTCAACAAAGAAGACGGTTACGCATTATCGTAGCTAAATACGTCATTATAGAGCAGGTCCTCTATCGGAAAGCATTCGATGGAATGCTCTTAAGGTGTGTTGACACAGAAGAGTCCAAGAGGATTCTCCATGAATCCCATAGCGGTATATGTGGAGGCCACTTCGGTGGCCATGCCACTGCTCGAAAAATACATCGAATGGGCTATTTCTGGCCCACTCTAGAACATGACACAATAGAGTTTGTACGCAGGTGTCATAAATGTCAGGAGTTCTCTCACGAGATCCACATGCCGGCACAAGCTTTGCAACCGATCGCTACTCCATGGCCCTTTTCTACATGGGGCCTAGACTTAATAGGGAAATTCTCTCCATCATCCATAGACGGCCACAATTTTATAATTACGGCCACGGAATATTTCACTAAATGGGTAGAGGCTATGCCTCTTACAACTGTACCTGGTTCCGTAATCGCTAAGTTCATTTTGAACCAAATCATTTACAGGTACGGTATCCCACAAATCATTATCTCAGATAATGGAACTTCTTTCAAAAACGAAGAAGTTCGTGAGCTATGCAGTAAGTTCAAAATAAGCCATCATACGGCTTCCTTATATTATCCCCAAGCCAATGGGCAGGCTGAAGCAACAAACAAAACGTTGAAAGCCATTCTCCTTAAAACGGTAAAAGAAAACAAACGGGATTGGCATCTAAAGTTATATCCGGCCTTGTGGGCCCACCGAACCTCGATAAGAACGCCAACAAGAGCAACTCCTTTCTCATTGGTATTTGGGTCAGAAGCAGTTTCAACTCCCACTTGAAGTTGAAATCCCCCAGTCTCCGCATTTCACTACAAGGGATTCTAGATGAAGATGCTTACAAAGAAGCACGTCTTTCCCAAACTAGAAAGCCTAGATGAAACTAGGTTAGATGCTGAACAACGACATAGAGTCTATGCCGACCGGATGTGCCGGCAGTACAACAAGAAGGTCTATGAACGTGACATATACGAAGGTGACCTAGTTCTAAGGTTAGACAGCCGGATCGACAAGAAGACCGGCGAGGGAAGGAAATTCTGGCCCAAATGATTGGGCCCATACCGAGTCATGAAGGACTACGGAAATGGTGCATACCTCTTATGCACACTAGAAGGTGAGGATTTTGGCGAAACAGTCAATTCTCTCCACCTCAAGCGTTTCTACACGTAAGCAGCTAACGCTACCTATATAACTATTCTACATCGCATTTTCATATAAATTAGGATCATTTTGTCCACTTGTTCTTACACAAATTGTGATCAGGGAATCTATTCTCAAAGCAACTTATTTCAAACTCGTGATGTTTCTGGCATAAAGTTCTTTAATCATACTTCTCCGTCTTCAATATCATCAATCAACTCAGAATCTTTTATCAAACAAAATCAGACATGACGAAGTCCTAACGGTAACCATACCAAGATCTGCAAGTTTGTTCTTGCTTTAATTTCTTCTTAGGATAGGTGTCTTGCCCATGGTCTGTTCTAGAAGCTTCATGGTGTCACATCTATCCCATATACACATCTCTTTGGAAAATAAGCATATACTGACATTTTACTCAAATAGACAAGTCAAGAAGTGATTAAACAGAAAATTTTATTTTACACATTTCCTTGCCCCACTAACCTTCAGTGATGAGCTTGCGTCTCTTACTAGTGACGTAGGGTTGGGAAAGGATGGAAATGCCCTTACTCGCCTATGCCTTGCCCACGGTGATAAACCCATGTTTCTTACAGGTAGCATGGGGCAAAGTGTAGGGGGTCCTCTAAACAAAGTAAATGTTAAAAGGTCATAAACAATCAATTCAAACTTTGAGTCAATAACGAATGAATCAGATGTTCAAAAATTCCAAGAGAGTTAAAAATCCTAAAAAACCCAGATTTTGTCTACTATGTGGCCATCTACGGGTCTAAGTCTGGATAAACCGCAAAGCAAGTTGCATCCAAAACTATGAAGTCATTCAGGTAGAATAAGCTTGTAGTTTTTATTTGGTTCCACCAAAGCTTCGTCTGTCTTTCATCACTATCACTTCACCATATTCCATAACTTGCGCCCTTCTTGGCTCTTGGTGATGAGCCCTCGCATCCTACTAGTTGCGTGGAGTTAGGAGTGGGGCAAGTTAATCTGTTCATCATACTGATTATTTTCATCACTTTGCCAAAACAAATCATGAGGTACCCAAATTGCTCACAGAAACTAAGATTTAAGATCACAATATATCTACAAAATCATGTATCAGCATCATGAAACACAAAAAGAAAGCAAACATTTGCATCATCTGTTTTCCATTGCATACATTCTAGAAAGCATATAATACATACATAGTATACACGAAGCAGTTGGAAATAAAGAAAGTAGAATACAAATGACAAGTTTTGATCCAAAACCGACGCATATATATAAATAATCAAAGTTTATATACAATGCCATCATGCACTGGGCATGGTCAAAATGCTCAAAGAGCCCGTAATACACAAAAGAATCTAAATACGAATACAGAAAGCCAAGTGGCCTCTCAACCCCTGCGCGATCCCGATGAAAGTGCGTGCCCTCGCCCCATATACTGGACATAAGCTGGGTACTGTAGCCTCCATGGCTGCTCTGGTAAGGGTGGACAGACTGGCTCGGAGGTCCTCTAGGGGCAGTGACGTAGTCTGACCATGAGAGCGGCTCCTCATAAGACGCTCGGGATCTGTCCTACCTACGCCTCTGCCATACTCTGAATGGAGAGTCATGACACCCATCTTGGCCATGATGCCAAAGTGGGGTGGCTCAAGGACTGTCAGTGCAATCGGACCTGCCGGTATAAGTCATGGTAGGTGCTCTCCAAAATATCCACGCCCCAGGCATAACTCCGGCCACGTGTCCCTCTATCCATAGGGCAATCATCAGGAGAATCGACAGTATAACCCTACGGATTAGATCCCCCTCCACTTGTCAACGATGAGTCTCTGCAAAGCAAAGAATCCCCATAATAGCCTGTCGAAAGATAGGAACTAGGAAAAGAAGGTTAAAGGATGTGACACGCACTACAAATATAAGGCCCAGTAGTTAACATTCTGACAAATCCTATATAACAAGCCCACTAAGCTATCTGAAAGCCCTGGAGAGGATAACTTACTCGGATCACCAGGCCTCCAAGATGGGTCGCCAGGGCCACGGACCCACTGGCAGTCGGAAGGTGTTTCCGATCTGCATTCCACTGAGGAAAATAGCTCACAAAGTATGTGACTGGATGGAGCAACATGGCGCACACGCGATATACGGACTCATCCGGCTCCACTGCAATGTGTCCTCCTCATCTGCTGAGAGTGGCATCCTCAGATGCCACGGGGTAGCTCTCTCGCACTCTCTCTCCCGGCTCCATCTAATGTACTCCTCTTTTGTCCTGCATACACCCAAAAACACACAAGGAAGAGTAAGTTAGTATCTAAACAATATCAAGAGAAGCATAAAAACACGTACAAATGCTAAAAATGCAAGTACAAGCTTTCAAAATGAGGTTCTTTTGCATTCTGTTCAGAACCGCCGCCCTGAGCAGGGGGGGGCGGTTTTGTAACCGCCACCTTAAAGGCGGTGGTCTCGTGACCGCTGCCCTATACAGGGCGGCGGTCATGTAACCGCCGCCCTGTCCAGGGCGGCGGTCGCGGTCCGAAAACCCGCGTGGGTTTTTAGGCTTAAAAGGCCCAAAAAATGCAAAAAATGACCATTTTTATCAAAAATGGGGCCTACCCAGTAGGCGCCCCCCCCCTAGATGGACCCTTTAAACCAAACATTTTCGAAAATAACCCCCCCATTGCAACAGAATTTAACATTTCAAATCAGAAGGGGGAAAAACACAAGATTGAAGAAAACCAACCTGTGATCTCGCAGGGGTGGCGTTCTGCACGTGGAGGCATGATCTCTATCTCACTGCGGACATTTTGACTCTACTCGTGTGAGAAACCGTCACCGTGGGTCCCAGAGCTCGAAATCAACCAAATCGACTCGCGCAAATGAATAGGAAAATGGGCCCACTTTCATATATATAACGCCCCAATTCGTTTTAAAATATCTTTTTCACAGGTTCGGAGCACCGACGGAGGTAAGTTTCTATCCTCACACAAATGGTACGTCCTCTTTCTCTATTATTTTAACGTTTATTTTCCAAATTATTGTATCTATCTGCATTTGAGTTCTCTTTTCATTTCGCAGGTAGCGGGAATTTTGGACGGCGACATTTCAACACACGGGCGTGTAAGGTATAACTTCTAACTTCCCATTTCGGGACGGCCATACTCGGACCCACCGTTTTACGCCCCTTCATGGCTAAAATGCTTCTCCGAGGGGGCAATATGTACGTACCCAAAATTGTAAGGTACTGTACTGCGGAACGATGTAATAAGTGCCCCAATGATGATACAGGCCTCTTCGCAAGGTGTTCGGGATCCAGAAAAGCTTTACAGATATGCGTTAACATCCCGCATACCCCGATTAGCCCCCGCGTGCTTTGTTTTCCCTATTTTTCCCTCTTTTCTTGGCTTTTTGGTCTTCAGTGACGAAACCGCCGCCCTGAAGGGCGGCGGTCTCGTGACCGCCGCCCTGAACAGGGCGGCGGTCCTGTAACCGCCGCCCTGAGCAGGGCGGCGGTCCTGTGCGCATTTTCCAGAATGCTCTTTTGACGTGACCCGCGTGAAATATCACGACTCACCAGCTTTTCTTGCCGACTTGAGCATGCATTAATGTTTTTGGTCCCCTGGAATAGTGTTTTTCTTTTGTTTAATGTTTAAGAGTTCAGTTTGGATTTGATTTTTGGATGTTTGGATTCCTATAAATGCATGGTTTGTGCACATGCAAATGGCCCCTCATTCTTGTTTAGAAACTCATCACTTTCAGTAGTTCAGTCTTCTTTGCTTAGTTTGCTCATTTCAGTTTTGTATTGCAGCTGGTAAGCCACATATCCAACTTGTGCAAGTGCATTATTTGGGCCACCATTTTCACTCCAACTTTCATGTTTTTAGTGCTATGGTTTGCTTTTGGTAGCTTTGTGTTGCTGTTGGTAAGCCACAGATCCAACTTGTGCAAACAGTATTATTGTTTTGGAGTAAAATAGTCTAGGCAGCCATTAAAGTTGTAGGTTTTGCTCTTCATACAGACTAGTCTCAGGTTCTGGACGCTTTTTGTTGCATGATTCGCAGTAGACCCCGCTAGGAATTGCATAGGCCAAGCTCTGTACTCTTGCGCTATCCCTCTCCTATCCGCATTCTATTCTGTCTGCATTCTGAAGGCTGTCCATCGATCCAAATATCTATTCCTGTTGATGCAAGCATTCCATGCTTTTCTGGATTCACGTGAGCACAAAGAACGAAGAGATCATACTGAGGGGACAAGAACACACACACCGTCGGATTTCGCCACTGTTCTGCGAAATCCAGGTTCCATCTTTCAAAAGTTTTAGTTAGAATTTATCAAATAACATAGTTAATCATTTTATTTCAGTTATTTCTATTCTCGATATTGTCAGGGAGGTTGTGGGGATTGATAGTTTCTGAGAAACTATGATTCATTCCTCACTTCTGAGGTAGGATCGAGAATCTTGCAGATAGATTAGTTATTTCATTGTTTAGAATAGATATACAAAATTGCACAGACAAATAGCTACAATCGGCTATTTTGTTTGTTTTACGTTGTTAGTTTAGTTGTCAATTCTAAATATTTTAAATAGCTGCTTTCCTATAAATTGCCAGAAAATACAAAAAAGAAATTATATATGCTAGAAGTGCACTTAGATTTTACTTTATTATAGTTTGTTTCATTACTGCTTTTGCATGACAATTACGGGACCTAGGGAGCCCAGGGAATACATTTTCGAGCCAATTGTGCCCCAGCCCAATACCGTAGTGGCAATAACTGATATTGACCAAAACCTTAGGATACAAGTCTTCCAAACAACAACAGACTTCCAACAGATCAGGGCACAGTTGAGAGGGTTAAACATCGAAGACGACCAAGCACATCTGTTTTGGTCAAATCAGCCAAACTACAGATTACCCTAGAAAATACCCACATGACTGTAGAAGGGCTCGAAAGAGAACAAACATTTGGGTGTGATCCTTTAGTTCCACAGCCAAACGCTGGAGACACCCTAGTAGATATAGATACCAGCTTAAGAATCCAAGTTGCGATAACACCTGTAAGGTATTCTGAGAAGATCGCACAACTGTTGGTTCTAAACATAGAAGCTGAAAAAGCTTACGACTACTGGATACTAGGAATCAGAACTTGATCTCCCGTATGACCATAACGGGACCGCAACAACCCAAAGTCTATGGTTGTGATCCACAGATCCCACAGCCTAACGAGTCCATAAGAGAATTAGACATAGACACTGGCCTACGTAAATTAGTATTTCAGTCTACTCCGATTCCACCTCTCATCATTCAACAGTTATCCCTACTAAACACAATAACCAACGAAACTAGAGAATTTTGGACTAGGCCAGAGAACCGTCCATAGAGTTGACTATATCCACCATATGACCCTATCAGGAGAAATACACGAAACCATCCCGGGTCATTTTCCACGCATCCCACAACCCATAGATCGAATCACGCCAGAGCTCGATATTGATTGGAGCCTTCGAGCAGTCATCCTCGCTGATCGATCTATCACACCAGTCCAAGTTAGAAGGGCCTTCTTTGCTTTAGATTCGCAAATACCATTAGTGCGTGTCGAAGACATTAGACTGGCCTAACTAGTTTGCCTGCGCATTCTACCCACACCGGCTGTCTCGGCACGACCTCGGGAGGTCGGGTACGCAGAAGAGTTACTTGTTGATTCTCAAGCTCACCTGTCACTTTTCTGACGTACAATCACCATTATGAGGAGCACGTAGATGGAGGCACATGTGGAAGAGGTTTTCGAGGAGGATTCCATGGTCATGGTAACCGTGGAGGAGGAAGGACTGAGTTCCTATGTGGAACTTGCTTCAACTGTGGATCTACAGATCATTACAAATGTGAATGCCCAGACCTGCTGCAGTGCTCATGGTGTGAAAAGAAGCATAAGTATGAGGAGTGCTCAGAATTGTTTGAGCACATGAATCAACAGCACCAGAAAGATAAGGGCACTGCAATGATCAGTATTAAGAAGGCAGACACCTAGTGGATGCCTCAGGTAACATGGGATGCAGGTTTGGAGCCTATCTTGGTAACAACAAGGAAGAAGCCACGCGCGCAAGAGAGATACCAAGATAGAAGAACCTGGTTTCAAGGAGGAATTAGTTCATAGGAAGTATCTAAACCCTGTGCATCAAAAGGAGATGTATCAAGACAATATCAGTGTCATTCAAAGTTTACAAGGGGAAATCTAATGTCTAAAGGAGCAATCCAGGAGGGAGGAATAAGGAAGGAGAGTTGAGGTGCCAAAGGATGACTTGGATGAGGTCAAGGAGGTGTGTAAAATGCTAAGGCAAGAGAATATCATTCCCTTACTAGGGTCATGGTTGAGAGAGAAGGTACCACACGCTGGAGGAGATGACAAGAGGTAGGTCTTACATGCTAACCTTCCCCCTCACAACCTTAACTATGACAAGGAGATCACGTTGAATGTAGTTGTAGATAAATGGCTCCTTAGTAATATCCTCATTGACACTGGCATGGAAGTTAATGTTCAAACTTTGGATGCATGGCATCAAATGGGAAGACCTACATTATATCCATCTTCGAATGTGCTGTATATGGAAAAAAAGACTAAGGCGATGCCCATCGGTGTTTTAAAGGATGTAGCTATTACTATCTAGGGAGCTATATTTACTGGGGACTTTGAAATATTGGCGCTTGTTGAGGTAGACAATTTTCCAGTGATACTTGGGCGCCCATGGTGTTACAAGAACAATGTGGATCTTTGGTTCAATAAAGGGTACATCGGCTTTGAAAACAAGGAGGAATGGGTCATTATACCCCTAGCTGATGGGAAGTCAACACCCTATATTGAACCTTTGGGGGAAGAATTTTTGGACAGGATATACGTGCGCTCAATCAGGGACCATAGATAATACATCCTACTAACAAAGTTATCCAGTTTGAGGATGCTCAGTCAGTAAGTGATACCACCAGTCTAGCATGTGACGATTGGGTGTGGGGAACGTATGAATTGATGAGATGACAATTGAGAGGATCGGTGACCCAAGGTAACAAAGGCACACATAGTTCAACGCCTAGGAGGAAAAGAGCTACCCAAGTATTCAGGAGGAGCCTTCCCTTAGATCTTTCTATAGGAGGTGGAAGCTTAGTGGAAGGATAAGAAGGAACGGAGAGGGATGCTAAGTTATGTCCTACTTGGCACAGCGACATTGTTGTGGGCTACACATCAAGAGAGCCTTTTGGAATGGCACAAAGTAAGAATTGCTCTCTATCAAATTCTCTTAGAGAAACATGCCCACCACCATCAAGGACTACCATGGGAAGGAGACCACCTCTTTCCATATCCAGGAGTGTGAACAGGTCTAGAGAGAAGGTGTGGAAGCTTTACCACCATCCCTTTGGGTGCACAAGTTGTATTCTACACTGCAGGGTTACACGGGCACATGATACCATTCATTCAGAGACACACCACTAGACAGGGAATTGGAAAGAGCTCGCAACTGACCTTATTCAAACCTTTGAGTATCGGAATACCAAGACATCAGTTGATAAGGCCTTGTAGGGTATCAAGTGCCTTACCATGGAGGATAGTGCCATGAAGGAAGATAGGCTGTTGGAGTTAATGGGTGGAACAAGTTGGGGGCACACTTTGAAGAAGAAGTAGAGGAAATAGAAGAGGTACAGCTTGAGCACACGTGCTTCAAAAAGGAGAAATGAAAGTTGGTGTATGTGATTGATGGAGAGGAATTGGAAAGCTTAGATGTTAGCCATTTTGTAGGGGCACATGAGGTAGTGGATAGTGCTAATACTCACGTGTGCGCCTACCGTGAGCCCTTAAAGACAAAGAAGGCTAACATTGGTTCAGAGAAAGAACCTAAGGAATCTATTATTAGAGATTACTGGTTGGAGAAGGAAGTCTTTAAGATCATTGATCTGTGCGTGAATTTGAGGATTTATTCCCATGTGGGTACCATGAGCTCAAAGGCGTTCACCATTCCTTGGGGGAGATGAAGATAAAGCTGAAGGATGATGTGTGCCTGGTTAGGAAGAGGCCCCTACCGATGAATCCCAATTTCACATGATGGTTAAGGAGGAGATAGAAAAATGATAGCTTATGAGATCATTAAAGCAATGGAGGAATCAGAATGGATAAGTCTGATGGTAATCAACATCAGAAGGATGGGTGGATTAGGATCTGCGTGGATTATAGGAACGTAATTTGTGTCATTGATCCCTTTCCGACCCCCTTCACTGAAGAAATTTTGGAAGGATCGCTGGGTGTGAAATCTATTCCTTTACAGATGGATTTTTGGGGTACCACCAAGTCCGAATTACAAATGAGGCCCAGGAGAAGAAAACTTTCGCCACTGAGTGAGGAAGTTTTGCATACATGGTCATGCCCTTTGGGTTTGAAGAATGCACATGCTATTTTTTCTCACATAGTGGGTGCAAGCATTCTAGGAATTCATCCATAAGTTTCTTCAGGTTTATTTAGATGATTAGATAGTGTATGGTCTAGTTAAAGACCGTTGTGAAAATTTAAGGGTAATGTTTGAGAGGTGTAGGTAGTTGAGGATATCCCTCAACATTAAGAAGTGTGTTTTTACTACACCCTTTGGGACTTTATTTGGGCATTCATATGTAAGGAGGGCTTGCTGGTAGATCTTGCTAAAGTTGTAGTTATTGTGGGGTTAGGAGAGCCTACTAGCCAGAGCGCAGTGCACAGATTCCTTGGGCATACGGGTTATTATAGGAAACTCATCAAAGGGTATGCCAGGATCGCCGTGCCTTTAGAGGAGCTGCTCAGACATAGAAGTGCCTTCCATTGGGAGAGGCAAAGTAGAGGGTATTTGATACATTGAAATATAGGCTTGTCACCGCACCTATATCATGTTTTAACTCTTAGGACAAGCCCTTTCATGTCCATGAGATGCATCAGGGACCACTATTGGAGTAGTGTTTGCATAGCTAGGTGAAGGAATTTTTTATCATCCTCTATGTTTTGCAAGTAGGAAGCTGACACCAGCAAGAGAAGAACTACACCACACTGAGTGCGAGGCATTGTCAATGATCTTACGTGCTTTCAAGTTTTAGGTTGGGTAGATGGTTTTACTATATGTCTAAGTTTCTACAACATATTTTGAAGTTGAAAAGTCCATTGGTTGGGTCCTTACACAATCTTGTACATCCTTGATTCGGGCGGTGTTAGTTACAGCACTTGGATGGGACAAAATTGCTTGGACACTTCAATGGGCATAGGTTGATGCCTTACTATAAATAAGTCTTCTTTGTGTTATAAAATAAGGTAGTTTTTTCCAGTTAGTTTAGAATTTTCCTTTATGCATTTCTTTTCTTGTGTTTCCCTTCGCATTGTTGTTCTTGTTTTGCGCCTTGGGGTGTCGGTAACCTTATTGCTACTTTTTGAGAATTTGTGAGTGTGTAGAGGACCGCACATCATTTTAAGTATGGGGTGGAGTAATGTGAAAGAGTGCATGGTTAAAGTGCCAGAAAGTTTTGTGTTAAAAATCCCAGTTGAATGGCCTAGTTTGAAAGAGGGAATGGAGAGAAAATATAGAAAAAGAATGGTTGGTGCCAAGATAAAGATACTTATAGATCCCACGTACAAGGAAGAGACAAGCACATTAAGCAACCAAAGGTAGGCAAGAGCAAACATCAGGACAAAAGAAGTGCCTTTGGTGCTGGTTTTACCTGCGTAAGAGTCTCCTATCAGGTGGATTGGTTGCGCGCTAGAAAGGTTGGAGGATTTTCCACATAGGTGGGGCACGTGAGGAAAGCGCTTAAGTCAGGATTTTTTTTGAAAAAGCCACATTAATGAATAAAGTATAGTGGTAGGTGAAGTAGCACTTAATTCTCAAAAAGGGAAAAAACTATACCTAAGGGGCTAGAGAAACTTCATTTTCACTTTACGTATAAGAGAATGAAGCGCTTTTTACACCTTTGCAAATAGGCTTCCAAAAAAAATGCTCCATGTGAAGACAACATTTTGAAAGGATGAAGGCGTGCAGTAGCTAGTTTTGGATTTGTGAACTAGGAGGAAGGGATTTCATGGGCATGGGAGAACGTGTGAGAAGATTCTGTTGTGAATGGAGTATCCCAGCTCGGGTTTGAGAAAACTAGGGCACGAGGTTAAGTAATTTTCTTCACAAGTTTGAGATATAGGGTAGAGAGAGAAAGAAGAATAAAAGTAACATAAGTGATTGAAGTGGTAGAGGACCTAGGAAATGACCACTTTCAAGAAACAGCCCTAGTTACACCCAGAAGGAAAACGAAAGGGCAAGGGAAAAACAACAAGAAATTAAAGAAAGCCACAAATGAGGAATGGTATGTAGAAATACTTACCAGATGGAGGGTTGTGGGGGAAGGTGTGGGAGTCCCATATTAGGATAATATCTCTATAAATGATATACTCATCAGACACGCACAATTGAAAAGGCGTTGGCCGAGGGAGTAGGGCACCATAGATAAGAGGATGCATAAGGTTTGCTATATATAATGATGATGTTAAGTTTAAATTGAGAGAAGGCATGGTTACTACAAATCTTTGAGTTTCCCTACTTCGAGAAACCTAAGTGCCATATCAGTGGCTGATGTCACATGTGTACAAGGATATTTCCACTTCAGGGGGTAAGAGTGCATAACTCCTTAGATCATTTCCAATCAACAAGCCCTCATCTATGAAGGAGATGGGTTGGAAGAGGATTGACAGAACACGAAGTGATTAAAGGAAACTACACCACTCTTCTTGCAAAATGGGTCAGGCTATTATGATGTCATAGAATCAAGGATATAGTAATTGAAGATGGCTTGCCGAACCTTGGTGTCAAGTGAAATGGACAGGGAGATGAATCAAGTGAGAGGCAATGGTTAAATTTTGCAGAAATATTTCAGAGGGCACCATATATAATTTGTTCGCATTCATCGCGGATGAAATTATCATACGCAAAGGAAGGTGACAGGATCCTTTTGGAAATGTGCGGCTGACCACGTGTTCTCAGAGATAAGGGTGCGAGCTTCATTAGATAAGTCATATGGGATTACCCTAATTGAAGGGACCCCTCACTTGCCAAAAAGATTGAGACGTACGCTTGGGGACAATATGAAACAGTGCACAGGCACGCTTGAAAACGGTACCAGTGCCTAAGGAATGCGTTCAGGGTAGAATGGAGAATTCCCAACAATTGCCAGAGGCCACTAGGGGAGAGAATTTTTTTTGGTGTACCACATTACTCCTAGGTAGATTAAAGTGATAGATGATCATGGAGCCCATGGGAACGGATCCCCTTTCCTTCACAGCTTAATACTCCAAGTTGGGAGCAAACAGGTTCCAAGGAGTAAAAATTTTTTAAGTGGATAGAGGGTCATAGTAAATACGGACCATTTACGGGACTGTTCTCACACAAGGGTCCCTTGTTCCAAAAGCTGGACGTTTTATAACCTTAATGAGAGAGTTCGAATTAACTTTGTAAACCAAAGTTCAGTTAAAGGAAAATCATCACGATTGGTTAGCTGATAACCCGCTAGACGAAGGCGACTTGCGTCGACTTAGACTTTCTAGATGAATGGTATACTACGTTTGAAACCCCGACCTGCCTATATCTGAGTGCCCTTGGTACGTGATATCATTAGCTATATCATGGACCATAGGTATCCAGAAGGAGCTACACCTCAACAAAGAAGACGGTTACGCATTATCGTAGCTAAATACGTCATTATAGAGCAGGTGCTCATCGAAAAGCATTCGATGGAATGCTCTTAAGGTGTGTTGACACAGAAGAGTCAAGAGGATTCTCCATGAATCCCATAGCGGTATATGTGGAGGCCACTTCGGTCGCCATGCCACTGCTCGAAAAATACATCGAATGGGCTATTTCTGGCCCACTCTAGAACATGATACAATAGAGTTTGTATGCAGGTGTCATAAATGTCAGGAGTTCTCTCACGAGATCCACATGCCGGCACAAGCTTTGTAACCAATCGCTACTCCGTGGCCCTTTTCTACATGGGGCCTAAACTTAATAGGGAAATTCTCTCCTCATCACAGACGGCCACAATTTTATAATTACGGCCACAGAATATTTCACTAAATGGGTAGAGGCTATGCCTCTTACAACTGTACCTGGTTCCGTAATCGCTAAGTTCATTTTGAACCAAATCATTTGCAGGTATGGTATCCCGCAAATCATTATCTCAGATAATGGAACTTCTTTCAAAAACGAAGAAGTCGTGAGCTATGCAGTAAGTTCAAAATAAGCCATCATACGGCTTCCTTATATTATCCCCAAGCCAATGGGTAGGCTGAAGCAACAAACAAAACGTTGAAAGCCATTCTCCTTAAAACGGTAAAAGAAAACAAACGGGATTGGCATCTAAAGTTATATCCGGCCTTGTGGGCCCACTGAACCTCTATAAGAACGCCAACAGGAGCAACTCCTTTCTCATTGGTATTTGGGTCAGAAGCAGTTCTCCCACTCGAAGTTGAAATCCCCAGTCTCCGCATTTCGCTACAAGGGATTTTGGATGAGGACGCTTACAGAGAAGCACGTCTTTCTCAATTAGAAAGTCTGGATGAAGCTAGGTTAGACGCTGAACAACGACATAGAGTCTATGCCGACCGGATGTGCCGGCAGTACAACAAGAAGGTCTATGAACGTGACATATACGAAGGTGACCTAGTTCTAAGGTTAGACAGCCGGATCGACAAGAAGACCGGTGAGGGAAGGAAATTCCGGCCCAAATGGTTGGGCCCATACCAAGTCATGAAGGACTACGGAAATGGTGCATACCTCTTATGCACGCTAGAAGGTGAGGAGTTTGGCGAAACAGTCAATTCTCTCCACCTCAAACGTTTCTACGCGTAAGCAGCTAGCGCTACCTATATAACTATCTACATCACATTTTCATATAAATTAGGATCATTTTGTCCACTTGTTCTTACACAAATTGTGATCAGGGAATCTATTCTCAAAGAAACTTATTTCAAACTCGTGATGTTTCCGGTATAAATTTCTTTAATCATACTTCTCCGTCTTCAATATCGTCAATCAACTCAGAATCTTTTATCAAATAAATCAGACATGACGAAGTCCTAATGGTAACCATACCAAGCTCTGCAAGTTTGTTCTCACTTTGGTTTCTTCTTAGGATAGGTGTCTTGCCTATGGTCTGTTCTAGAAGCTTCATGGTGTCACATCTGTCCCATATGTACATCTCTTTGGAAATAAGAATATACTGACATTTTACTCAAATAGACAAGTCAAGAAGTGATTAAACAGAAAAAATTATTTTTACACATTTCCTTGCCCCACCAACCTTCGGTGATGAGCTTGCGTCTCTTACTAGTGACGTAGGGTTGGGAAAGGATGGAAATGCCCTTACTCACCTATGCCTTGCCCACGGTGATAAACCCATGTTTCTTACAGGTAGCATGGGCAAAGTGTAGGGGGTCCTCTAAACAAAGTAAATGTTAAAAGGTCATAAACATCAATTCAAACTTTGAGTCAATACGAATGAATCAGATGTTCAAAAATTCCAAGAGAGTTAAAAATCCTAAAACCTAGATTTTGTCTACTATGTGGCCATCTACGGGTCTAAGTCTGGATAAACCGCAAAGCAAGTTGCATCCAAAACTATGAAGTCATTCAGGTAGAATAAGCTTGTAGTTTTTATTTGGTTCCACCAAAGCTTCGTCTGTCTTTCGTCACTATCACTCACCATATTCCATAACTTGCGCCCTTCTTGGCTCTTGGTGATGAGCCTCGCATCCTACTAGTTGCGTGGAGTTAGGAGTTGGGGCAAGTTAATCTGTTCATCATACTGATTATTTTCATCACTTTGCCAAAACAAATCATGAGGTACCCAAATTGCTCACAGAAACTAAGATTTAAGATCACAATATATCTACAAAATCATGTATCAGCATCATGAAACACAAAAAGAAAGCAAACATTTGCATCATCTGTTTTCCATTGCATACATTCTAGAAAGCATATAATACATACATCATAGTATACACGAAGCAGTTGGAAATAAAGAAAGTAGAATACAAATGACAAGTTTTGATCCAAAACCGACGCATATATATAAATAATCAAAGTTTATATACAATGCCATCATGCACTAGGCATGGTCAAAACGCTCAAAGAGCCCGTAATACACAAAAGAATCTAAATACAAGTACAAAAATCCAAGTGGCCTCTCAACCCCTGCGCGATCCCGCTGAAGGTGCGCGCCCTCGCCTAGGACTCCGGCTACGCTGGCGCTCTGAATGGACGGAGGGCTCGGGGTCCCTAGGGGCAGTCGTAGTCTCGCCATGAGAGCGGCTCCTCATAAGACGCTCGGCTGTCCTATAGCCTGCCAACTCTGTACGAAGAGTTGACACCATCTTGGCCACATGCCAAACGGGAGCGAAGACGTCAGTGTGCCTGCCGGCTGCTGAGGGCTCCCCAGCATCCACAGATAACTCCGCACGGGTCTTATCCATAGGGATCATCAGAGAATCGACACAAACCCTACGGATTAGATCCCGCCACTCATTAACAGTCTCTGCAAAGCAAAGAAAGAAAAACGAATTAGGAACTAGGCAAGAGGTTAAAGTGTATACAATACAAATATAAGGAGAGTTAACATTCAAAGACAAATCCTAAAACAAACAAGCATTGAAAGGAGGAGAGGATAACTTACTCAGATCACCAGGCCTCCAAGATGGGTCGCCAGGGCCAGGACCCGCTGTAGATGCCGCTGCCAACTGAGGAGCTGCTCCTGTAGTTGGGGCAACATGGTGCCCCGCAACAGACTCATCATCTCCACCATGGCCTCGGGAGAGTGGCTCCTTAGATGCCACGGTCTCTCTCTCTGCACTCTCCTCCTCCCTCTCTACCCGCAGAATGTCCTGAGTATCATGCCACTCAGGATCACTCTCATCCGTCTGCTCCTCTGACCCTCCCTCTGTGTGCTCCTCAGAATCGGAGTCAATATCTATGGGGTCGTCACTGCTATGAGCAGGACCTGCAGTAATCTGAAGTAATGGTGCCTGAGGCGCACCAGCTCTCCCTCTAGCCCGAACTATCCCCTTGGCTGTAATAGGAGTGCCAGGGGTAACCACTGTCCAACCACGGCCTCTAGGCCCCCCTCTAGCCTCTCGGACTGATCTATAAACAGGTGCTACTGGAGGAAGCATAGCCGCGTATGGGAGGCCAAACTACTGAGGAACCCTGCTGAAGGGGTGTACCTCTACCCGTCCCACACGATTGATAAGCTGCCCTGTGATAGAGCAGGAGACCAATGTCATGGTCTCCTCTCCCCATATACCGGCCATAAGCTGGTACGGTGTAGCCTCCATGTCTACCGTGGTAAGGGTGGCTACTGGCTGGTGAGGTGCTCTGAGCACTGACATATCTGACCATCGGGCTGCCCTCACCGCCCCGGGATTTGCCACCTCCACGCCTCTGCCATACGGAATGAAGCGCTCTACACCCAGCTCATGACTAGAGTGGGGTGGCTCAAGGACTGTCCCTGCAATCGGACCACCCTGTATAAGTCATGGTAGGTGGTCCCCAAAATATCCGCGCCCCAGGCGTATTTCCGGCCATGTCCCTCTATCTGTGCAATGATGGGGCCCCAACAGTATAATAAGGTGTCCCCTCCCTTGTCCCCGATGAGTCTCGAGGCAAGGATCCCCATAATAGCCTGTCGAAAGATAGGGATGGGCAAAGAAGGAATGGATCTGACTCGCACTCCCTTCTTCGGCCCCGTGGAAATAGTTGCATCTCCCATATAACCAGCCCACTGAGCTATATGTGCCCTGGAACCAGCTGTCTCTAGTGTGAGTCTCCTCCCAATAATCGGGACCCCCAGGATGCGGTAAACATCCTCCAAAGTGATGGTCCACTCACCACGGACCCCTGGCAGTCGGAAGGTGTTCCGATCTGCATCCCAATATGAAAATAGGTCACAAAGAATGTGACTGGACGGAGCAACGTGGGGCACACATGATATACGCAATATGCCGGCCCTCTGCAATGTGTCCTCCTCATCTGCTGAGAGGGCATCCAACACCCCGGGCAGCCAATCACACTCTCTCTCCCGGCTCCATCTAATGTACTCCTCTTTTGCTTGCATACGCCCAAAAAAACACAAGGAAGAGTAAGTTAGTATCTAAACAATATCAAGAGAAGCATAAAAACACGTACAAATGCTAAAAATGCAAGTACAAGCTTTCAAAATTGGTTCTTTTGCATTCTGTTCAGAACCGCCGCCCTGAGTAGGGGGGCGGTTTTGTAACCGCCGCCTTAAAGGCGGCAGTCTCGTGACCGCCGCCCTGTACAGGGCGGCGGTCGTGTAACCGCCGCCCTGTCCAGGGCGGCGGTCGCGGTCCGAAAACCCACGCGGGTTTTTAGGCTTAAAAAGCCCAAAAAATGCAAAAAATGACCATTTTTATCAAAAATGGGGCCTACCCAGTAGGCGCCCCCCCTAGATGGACCCTTTAAACCAAACATTTTCGAAAATAACCCCCCCATTGCAAAGAATTTAACATTTCAAATCAAAAGGGGGAAAAACACAAGATTGAAAAAAACCAACCTGTGATCTCGCATGGTGGCGTTCCGCACGTGGAGGCATGATCTCTATCTCACTGCGGACGTTTTGACTCTACTCGTGTGAGAAACCGTCACCGTGGGTCCCAGAGCTCGAAATCAACCAAATCGACTCGCGCAAATGAATAGGAAAATGGGCCCACTTTCATATATATAACGCCCCGATTCGTTTTAAAATATCTTTTTCACAGGTTCGGAGCACCGACGGAGGTAAGTTTCTATCCTCGCACAAATCGTACGTCCTCTTTCTCTATTATTTTAACGTTTATTTTCCAAATTATTGTATCTATCTGCATTTGAGTTCTCTTTTCATTTCGCAGGTAGCGGGAATTTTGGACGGCGACATTTCAACACACGGGCGTGTAAGGTATAACTTCTAACTTCCCATTTCGGGACAGCCATACTCGGACCCACCGTTTTACACCTCTTCATGGCTAAAACGCTTCTCCGAGGGGGCAATATGTACGTACCCAAAATTGTAAGGTACTGTACTGCGGAACGATGTAATAAGAGCCCCAATGATGATACAGGCCTCTTCGCAAGGTGTTCGGGATCCAGAAAAGCTTTACAGATATGCGTTAACATCCCGCATACCCCGATTAGCCCCCGCATGCTTTGTTTACCCTATTTTTCCCTCTTTTCTTGGCTTTTTGGTCTTCAGTGACGAAACCGCTGCCCTTAAGGGCGGCGGTCCTATGCGCATTTTCCAGAACACTCTTTTGACGCGACCCGTGTGAAATATCACGACTCACCAGCTTTTCTTGCCGACTTGAGCATGCATTAATGTTTTTGGTCCCCTGGAATAGTGTTTTTCTTTTGTTTAATGTTTAAGAGTTCAGTTTGGATTTGATTTTTGGATGTTTGAATTCCTATAAATGCATGGTTTGTGCACATGCAAATGGCCCCTCATTCTTGTTTAGAAACTCACCAGGCCCCTCATTCTTGTTTAGAAACTCATCACTTTCAGTAGTTCAGTCTTCTAGTTTGCTTAAGTTTGATAGCATAGTTCATTTCATACTTCATTAGTATTGTGTTGCAGCTGGTAAGCCACATATCCAACTTGTGCAAGTGCAGACATTATTTGGGCCACCATTTTCACTCCAACTTTCATGTTTTCAGTGCTATGTCCCTTTAGTTTGCTTAGGATTGGTAGTATAGTTTGTTGCAGGTTTGTTTTAGCTTTGTGTTGCTGTTGGTAAGCCACAGATCCAACTTGTGCAAACAGTATTATTGTTTTGGAGTAAAATAGTCTAGGCAGCCATTAAAGTTGCAGGTTTTGCTCTTCATACAGACTAGTCTCAGGTTCTGGATGCTTTTTGTTGCATGATTCGCAGTAGACCCCGCTAGGAATTGCATAGGCCAAGCTCTGTACTCTTGCGCTATCCCTCTCCTATCCGCATTCTATTCTGTCTGCATTCTGAAGGCTGTCCATCGATCCAAATATCTATTCCTGTTGATGCAAGCATTCCATGCTTTTATGGATTCACGTGAGCACAAAGAATGAAGAGATCATACTGAGGGGACAAGAACACACACACCGTCGGATTCGCCACTGTTCTGCGAAATCCAGGTTCCATCTTTCAAAATTTTTAGTTAGAATTTATCAAATAAAGTAGTTAATCATTTTATTTTAGTTATTTCTATTCTCAATATTGTCAAGGAGGTTGTGGGGATTGATAGTTTCTGAGAAACTATGATTCATTCCTCACTTCTGAGGTAGGATCAAGAATCTTGCAGATAGATTAGTTATTTCGTTGTTTAGAATAGATATACAAAATTGCACAGACAAATAGCTACAATCGGCTATTTTGTTTGTTTTATGTTGTTAGTTTAGTTGTCAATTCTAAATATTTTAAATAGCTACTTTCTTATAAATTGCCAGAAAATACAAAAAAAAGAAATTATATATGCTAGAAGTGCACTTAGATTTTACTTTATTATAGTTTGTTTCATTACTGCTTCTGCATGACAATTACGGGACCTAGGGAGCCCAGGGAATACATTTTCGAGCCAATTGTGCCCCAGCCCAATACCGTAGTGGCAATAACTAATATTGACCAAGACCTTAGGATACAAGTCTTCCAAACAACAACAGACTTACAAAAGATCAGGGCACAGTTGAGAGGGTTAAACATCGAAGACGACCAAGCATATCTGTTTTGGTCAAATCAGCCAAACTACAGATTACCCTAGAAAATACCCACATGACTGTAGAAGGGCTCGAAAGAGAACAAACATTCGGGTGTGATCCTTTAGTTCCACAGCCAGACGCTGGAGACACCCTAGTAGATATAGATACCAGCTTAAGAATCCAAGTTGCGATAACACCTGTAAGGTATTCTGAGAAGATCGCACAACTATTGGTTCTAAACATAGAAGCTGAAAAAGCTTACGACTACTGGATACTAGGAATCAGAACTTGATCTCCCGTATGACCATAACAGGACCGCAACAACCAAGATTCTATGGTTGTGATCCACAAATCCCACAGCCTAACGAGTCCATAAGAGAATTAGACATAGACACTGGCCTACGTAAATTAGTATTTCAGTCTACTCCGATTCCACCTCTCATCATTCAACAGTTATCCCTACTAGACACAATAACCAACAAAACTAGAGAATTTTGGACTAGGCCAGAGAATCGTCCATAGAGTTGACTATATCCACCATATGACCCTATCAGGAGAAATACACGAAACCATCCCGGGTCATTTTCCACGCATCCCACAACCCATAGATCGAATCACGCCAGAGCTCGATATTGATTGGAGCCTTCGAGCAGTCATCCTCGTTGATCGATCTATCACACCAGTCCAAGTTAGAAGGGCCTTCTTTGCTTTAGATTCGCAAATACCATTAGTGCGTATCAAAGACATTAGACTGCCTAACTAGTTTGCCTGCGCATTCTACCCACACCGGCTATCTCGGCACAACCTCGGGAGGTCGGGTACGTAGAAGAGTTACTTGTTAATTCTCAAGCTCACCTGTCACTTTTCCGACGTACAGACCCCTTTTACTCTAACAATATTTAACCATTACCACTCATATAGGGTGTTTTTGTGACAAAGTTAACAAGCATACATGCTTCAACTAAAACCATAATATATGCTCTTATTACTTCTAAGTTAGGAGGTGGCAAGGAAATTTAAGAGAACTAGGCTCCCCACACTTTAATTTTTAGTTATCTAACTAATGTTCTCACACTTAAGGGGGTGTCAAACAAGGATCTTACTCTAAGGTTGTTCTTTTTGCCTTAGTTTTTTTATGAATTCTAAAGTAATTAGAAAAACAAAAAGGATTTCATTCATTTATAGCACACAAAATCATGCTATGAAGGATCATTTCATTTCCAGTTAAAATGTACATATACACTATTAGCAAGATATAAACATATTATAAAAATCACTTCTAAATTAGAATTCTCAATTCCTGAAGTTACCAATATGTTTCAATTTCTCTCTCATCATAAAAGAATCAATAAATAGATTTTCTGACCATGATAGTAGTGTTCATTTATCCATGCAATATTATATTTATTTCGAATATAATGCTGTGATTACAAAAAACATAATTGATATTTCCATTTTCATCTCATTGTGTCTACCTGTAACAACCACAGGGTCAGTCCTAGAACTGGTATGGAAATCCCCTACACTTGAGCACAAATCCACACATTCATCATTTCAAGAAAAATCAAACAAATATTAGAGAGAGGTATAGATAGGGAGAGAGAAAGAGATATAATTCATTTCTCACGCATTTACGCTTTCACAATCATTTACACTTTACATTTTTGGTTCTAGAGAAATAGAGAGAGAGAGACAGACAGAAAGGATGAGAGAGGAGGTTAAGAGACATTTTATTTTCCATTCACAATTTCATAACCATTTTCATTTCATGCCCATTTTCATTTCATTTCAAACCAATTTACATTTTCCAATTCTCTTACATTTGCAAACTCAACCAAAATATCATAGTAATTTATGGAGAGAGAAGAGGGAGGAGAGAGAGAAACACCATAAATTTCAAAATTCATTCATACAAGATAAAATATTGAATAATAATCTACATATCATTGTGACAGTATTAAAAATGTCTCACGTGTGGTTAGAAGTCAAACAAGACCCTCAGAAGGAGTTTCTAGCTGAAGTATCAAGTTGAGAAAATTGACCAAAAATAGTAAAAGTGCTTATAAACTAGGTCCCAAAAACACTCATCTTGAGTTCAAGAAAAATTTTGGATGATTCCTACTTACTCCCCTATATACATATATTTCATCACATTTGATGGAAGTTGAATAAGACAAACAATTCTCATGTTACAAGGGTATCCTCAGAGTTGATAATCATAAACGCAACTAAAATTTCCTATCACACAATGGCCAGAGGGCCTCAAAACCCACTTGAAAAACTAATTCTCAGTAATGTTTTTGCATAACTGAGAGATGGTTCCAATTATCCAATTGGAATCCTAGAGGTAGGTGGCAGTAGATTTTTGTTTCACTTGAACAAAGAGGCATCTGTAAGCCGGAACCGGTTGCATTTTATTAAATTAAGCGCGTCACCATAAAGGGTTCATATGTTAAAATGGGCTTCGAGACTCAACTCAGAAAAGAATTAAAATATTTAAAACAACTGAGTTAAGTTCCTCTATAGTTTCCTACATTACCAAGGGTCAAAATTAGAAGTTTCAGATTCACGGTACATTTGGGTGTGGCGCTCTGTGCGCGTAATTTTTGAGGCCAATTTTATTTTATTTATTTTTTGTTTTTTGTTTTTAAGGTTTTAGGTAGGGAAAATTTTGTAACATTAATTTTTATATGTATTTTCTATGGTCCAAATTATTAAAACCCAACCACATAAGAC
The DNA here is from genome assembly GCA_019776745.2 of Taxus chinensis. NCBI lineage: Eukaryota > Viridiplantae > Streptophyta > Pinopsida > Cupressales > Taxaceae > Taxus > Taxus chinensis. The sequence goes on along the minus strand of CM034153.1, from coordinate 121,026,114 downwards.
AAAATAGAGTGTATAATTAAAATGCAAGAAGAAGAGGAAATCTATACCTATTTCACAAAATTTCACCGTCACCACATTTGATGAGACCATAAATATCTTGGAGCATTTCATTAAAAAAAAAATTCTCCTTCCGTCTAACCCACATTTGATAAATAACATCAGATAATAATCCTCTTTAAATTAACATTTTGCAGGTTTCCATACTCTAATCCAAAGCCTTACTATCAAGCCAATTTTGTGCACATCCAGCAAGCATTGTTGTCCTAAGAGGCCACAATTCTAAAATTAATTTAATCAAAAAATTCACCTAAAATGTGAATGCTATCAAAAGAGACAAAATTCCTCTTTTATTATGTTTAACATCTGTCCCTGGGTTGTGCAAAATCTCCCAACCACGCAGGAAAAACTGATGTTGGAAATTTGAGGAGTCTGGCTTAGTCACCAGAACCAAAGCAACTACAAAACAATACCAATTTTCTATCCTTTGTTTTTAACATCCTATCCTATATGTCCAACCCACCTGCCTTGTGCAGGATTCCTCAACTTCCAAGCAGGCACGTGTTGAGCATATGCTAGAAAAGGTTAACAGGGTCTAGATTTCCATGAGCTAATTTTATTTGTTTAAAAAAATTCCCTAGTCCATTTTCAATGCCCCCAACATGTTAGCATTCTTTTAATGCCCTTGACAGGGACCAAATTTGTATCAAAGACTCAAAAATAGGCATAATTTGGGTGGCATTGGTAATGAAATGCAGTCTGGATTCACACATGTCAAATACATTTGCTTACAAGTTTCTAAAGCCTTATCAACGCAACCAAACTTTCCTCTTCTAGCAATCCTTGCTTTCCTGTGAGGCCACAATCTAAACCTTTCATTGATTATTGTTTTTTTGTAAAAAAAAATAGTTTTTGAAAAACCTACAATCATGGCGCTCCATGAGATGACATCTGGTTGAGGTATTTCTTTGAAAATCCTTAAGGCATCACCAAGCATAGATTTTTTTTGCATATCTTTCAACCATCGCAATTCATGAAACCACATTTTTTAAGGTATTTTGTAGAATAGGACATATGCCTTGTGTAAGCTTCCATTTTAACAAAGGTAGGGAGAATGTTGGTAGAGGAAAGTGGTGTTTGGTTTCTCACCAGGAAAAATGCAGTTCCTAAAGAGTATCAAAACTATATTTAAATAACCAATTTTGTGCATTTCAGTAACCATTATAGGTCCAAAGAATGCATATGGCATTAAACAATAAAGAGAAAATAGCCCATGTGCTCTATTCAGGCTTCCCATGCATCCCTTTAGATTCAATGGAATGCAAATTCACAAAAATGAAGAAGAATCCCCAAAATCTTCTCACGGCAACCAAATTTACAATACCAAAAATAATTTCATTAATTTTGTCTTGGTAAGAGTTTTCACACAAGTCTCAAACCATAGGGCAAAAAATTAGGAATATAATGTTATTTAATTATTTATGTAAATTTTCAAGAACTCCCTTCTATTGAAAAATTTATGATTCATTTTATTATTTTAAAATTCATTTTAACTAGAACCTCAATAACTTCCCATATGACATTTATTTTATCATGTAATTAATTTCATTAAAATTTAATAAAGGTAATTATGATATAATTAACGTGACCTCATTACTTGTGAACACGCCTCATGTTAAAGGTTGTAAGATTCCACCTAACCACCATGGAAGTGGTAATAATTCATAAATCCCATATCAGAGAAGCACCATAGATCTGCTAGTTCAAAGAATGCACAGGTGAATGTTGTGAGACGTGAATTGTTCCAAAACAAAACAATGCAAGCATACAAGACTATAAATTATAAAAATATAAGAGAGATAATTGTAATAGCACATAAATAAGTCCAAAACAATAAAGTCAAATAGAATAATGCAAGAGATGTACATATAGGAGGTGGATGTGTAGCCTCCTCCTATAATCATGGAAATATCCACCTACAATAGTGGTAACCAACACCTAGAATAGTGTAGTCAAGTGGTAACTAACACCTACAATAGTGTAGTCAAGTGTACACCTAAGAAAGAATATCCCATAAGTGTAGGGAAACTCCAAGTGAGGTGGAATATCCTGAGTAGGATAATACAAATAAAGCGAGGAAAATAAATCCTACACTAACATCCTGAAGACTTGAATCCCAACCAGATAAAGCATTTCGAAAGCTTGAATTTTAGAGATTTCTTAATTATACATAATTATGCTCTTGACCTTAGGAAAGATGACACTAATGATAAAATATTCATACAATTACTTTTTTTAACAACATCTAATATTTCATGTGTGGATAATGTAGTGTCATTTATTTACTCTCCATTCAATTGTTTCATTTTATGAATTCTTCATGTCATAAGCACGACGCTAAAACAACAAATTCACTCCTACCAAGGACTGACTCGCGCCCATGAAACTACAATTTAGAGATGGTAATTAGAGGTACATTACACCATACATGTGTGGATGAAGTCGAGAAGGTCATAGATGGCACCACCTGTTGCATGCCCATAAGGGTGTGTCTCAAACACTCTCTGAATCTAGACTGAGGAACTGTGATACCTCTCTCACTGAGTTGTAATCTCAACTTAATAGTTTTGTGACCTCTGTTAAGGGATGAAATATATTTGTGAGTGGTAGAATACAAACCTTCATCTGGGTGTGTCTCGTTTTCTTATTGAATATCCTCTATTACTAGTTTAGGCTGTGCCGGGAGTCAATCTTGGAGAACCCCCATCATATGATATAGCATGTATAAGATTTGTAGCCAAAAATCATCCCTTGGAATCTCTGGAGGTGGCCTTCCACAACCCTGAGTTTCTGCTACACCTCGTCCAGTACCATGCCCCTTCATCCTGCACGAGGGTAAAATGTTACATTAGAATTTTTCTGAAAGGATTTTAAAAAATTGGTTTTAACTAAAATAAAAAACTACCAAAATTTAGCAATAAATCCCTCGAGAATCCATTTTTGAAACCAAGCTCTGATACCAGATGCCATGCCTCACTCAGCATGAGGTCCAAAAATGGTAAAAGGGCAACCAAATATCCCGATCATAAATGATAAAACAAATAAAGGTGGTAATAATTTTTTTTGTAAATTATTTACATGGCTGTTAAGATTACTCGATATAAAAGTAAAGTGACTAAATCACAACATACGATGAAGCCGCACTAAACTACAATCGCGAACAACAAGGAAAAATATATTAATTTTTGTGTCGTTAATACAGCATTGCATTTTCAACCTTATGGGATGGAGAGTCAACGTGATGCCACTTTCGTAAGTTATTTAATGAATTACATGATTATTTTATAAACATTGACAATAATTAAATCATTACAACAGTAAAGTCAAGATAATCGACTAATGATAAAACTTATCACGTTAGACAAGTAATTGCGAGTTTAAAGTGAATTACGGAAATATTTTTAATCATTTCGAAAACAATCTTAAAGTTTGCAGAATGCCAAAATATTTATTATGGTCATGGGTCCCATTTTTCCTCCTAAATGGGCCCATGCCTCCTGATATTATTACGTGAATTATAAAATAAATTTAATTAATTAATACATTCAATTATTAAGGTGCAACTATATAACCCAAGTCTTTTCCAAAAATAATACATTTAGTTAAATCCTATTATAAAGTGCACCCATATGAATTAATTCATTTTGCAACTAATTTGGATCCCTAAGATTTAAGATATATCCACCAAGAGATCAAAACCCTAAAATTAAAGCTTATGAGGAATTCATTCCAAACCTAAAATCTAGTATTCATTTCTACTCAACTCATTCATCTGGATGCCCTAGCTTTGTTTTTTTTACATTTGTTATTTTTTTTAGGGATGAGGAGAATCTCATGGAGAGATCAAGGAGGAAGAGATTCAAAAGGGTGGTTTCCACTCCATTGTATTTCATATATTCATATTTTGATATCAATCTAGTTTGCACACAATTGTTTTATCTACGCAAGGTTTCAAAAATATGGTTCTCTTTCATTATTTTATATTTGATCCAAATGGATTTTCAAGTTTATTAATCCATATTGTTATTATTTTTATTCATACTTTTTATTCAAAGCAAGTATACGAGAAAAGTGTGAATTAAAATCTACATATACATTTATTTATATGTATGTATTATCATGTGTGTGTGTGTGTGTGAAACAAAATCAATGTTGGCCGCATTGGCTAAAGGCCCAAATGGGTGAATGCATGGTTCGGAGGCCTTAAGGCCCGTGCGTGAATGGGAGCAACCGTATGTCATGGAAACAGTGACGTAAGGGGGTTTTGGCCCATGCCACAACCCCTATAGAGTTAACAGATGGAGTGTGGGGGATGGATGTGACAATCGTCCCACCCCCCACCCCCACAAATATATTATTTTTTATTTAAAATCCCCTCCTTGTATAATACGGCTTCACAAATGTATTTTCTTAAACAATATCATTATGAATATATATAAGAGATAACCATTCTGGTAATACCCAGATTCATAATAAGTTCTCTAACTTATTTAGTATAAAGCATTTATAAATTTGATATATATATATATATATATATATATATATATAAGATTTATATATATATATATACATGTTTATTACATATACAGCCATCTAAATATGTAGGCATAAATCAATAAAAAAAGGGGGATAATTTTCATATTTTTATTCACATCAGTTCTTAATATATGATTTATACAATATTTGACTAAGTGTATAAATGGGTAAGCTTAACTAGATTTGTTCTACAAGATGTATATAAAAATAAAACTATTGATTTTCAACAGGTGTAGCAAACCTTTTTTTTCAAAATAGCAAGATATGACTTTGAATACAATAGTTTCAATCACTAGACTTGATACAAGTAAAAGAAACTATTTGATATTTTATAGTAAACATTAAATCATTGCATGATTCTATGAAGGAGGATTTAAACACAACAATTTTCAGATTTCAGATTTTCCCATATCTCATTCTAGATTTTTGTTACCCAAATAGCTGATTTCATTCACTTTCAATACTATGTTTTAAGAGGAAGAAGCACGGATTTATACAAGAATCATACTTTTGAAATAAGATGAAAGATTCCAATTTGTAGCATGCAACAAGGTGCAATTTTAAAACAACAACTAGTAATCCTTAAGTAAGAATTTCCAACAGTAATTAATTATGGTAACATTCCATTCCATGGAAATATTTAACACATTTGACATAGATTATACAAGAAGGAAATTATCATAATAATGCAAGTATAAAATCCCTCCACTTGAAGTGGAGACAACATTTCCAATTTTTTCCAAAAATGCAAACTCTTTACAAGCAAAATTTATAACCCGCAACTCCCAACATAAGCTCCATCCGGCTCTAAACCAGCAAAGGTAAAACCTCCAAATTTACAAGAGAATGAGCCTTGTTGACCACCCAACTATTTTTCATCATTACGTGTCACCAAGAAGTCCAAGGTGGCATCTTAGCCTCCCCCCAATCACATGGGAAAGAGGAAACACATCCAACTAGCACATAGGAATAATTCAGATGAAAAATCAAACATTCTAATACTTGGTTTAACATATCAAATCACATATTCAACCAATGAAATTTAGCTAATAAGCACCATGCTTGTAATTTGGGAAGAGAGGATGAAAATTCCATTTTTATGTAGTCAAAAGCTCTATGTAAAACAGAAAAAAATCAAAACATAGATTCAACACCCCTTATCACTCCAAAAACACTCCCCTTATCACTCCATTATCTCCCCCAAGAAGTATTTTCAAACACATGGTTTTCTTCATTGAGGGTTGGGATGGATTTACAAACCAAATCAAAATCCATCCCTACCTACAAGCCAAATGTTGGAGTAAAATCAAAATAAATAATTATTTCTATCTTGTCAAAGTAAGCATACAAAAATGAAAAGGAGGAAATTCCTCCATCTTTCCATCCATCTCCAAAACCCACACCCCTAAAGGGTTCATAGAGTAACAAAAAGGAGATAAACAAAAACAATATATTTCATTCATTTATGTAATTCAATTCAAAACACAATTCCAAAACCAAATTCAATTAAGAACCAAAGGGTGTGCAATATCGTACCTTTCACTCAAGCACAATTCCAAACCAAGAATTTCACCTTGAAATCCCAAAATCTTTTCCAAGCTCAAAGCTCTTCCACCCCAAAAATTTTCAAAAAAATAACCCCTTCACTAAGGACATGAGGGGTTAAGAAGGGAATAATGCCACCCATGTCAAGTAATGGGAGGATGAAAAATGTCACCCTCTGCCTAAACCACCTCCAATCCACATGCTTCAAAATTGCACCATGAAATTAAAATGAGGGAAAACAAAATAGGCTTAAAGTAATATTGAAAAGATTTCAAATCTCCAAACATTCCAAAATAAAAAATCCATCAATTTAAAGTTTGTGGAAAGGGGAAAAATGATCCAATAGACTTCATTTGCATTGAAAATATCCCACCCTCCCATAAGGATGGGGGTTAGGTCCTCTTTCCAATGTAAATCAAGTCATTTGTTTGTCATTTACCCTTCCTAAATGGCAATTTTTTCCCAAATCCGAGTTTGGGGAAAATGTGAGATTTAGGAGGGGAAGTTAGGCTCATCTAATCCATGATTAGGTGTAATAATCCCTCCTAACCCCTACACAACATCTCAAGCCACAAGAGATGTTAAGGTGGCTACAAAAAGGTAACATAAAACACCAAACTAGTATTAAGCCAAAGAAGGTTAGAAATAAACACATAGTACATTGCCACATGAGCCTACATCACAAGGGTAAGAGGTAAGACAATAACCACATATCCAATAAAATAAAATACAAAACAAATGCACAACACGATGAGAATGTGTCATAAATAGATAGAAAATGAAGCCTCTAGGGCATTTTGTGCTAATTGGAATGCATTCCATGAATCCCACATTCTCCCATGATTGAATACATATCCCTACACACTCAAGGTAAACCTCATATCTACCTAATACAATAATCAAAATACAACAATATCATATGCATAAAATTGATCATCCATAAATAGTTATTTCTGGTACACAATATAACATAGAATTATTTATGTGCATATTAAAGGGATTAACGAACATGAATCCCATATGAATTCAATAAAAATACATGATTGTTGAGAAAAGAATAATACTTAACAAAAGGCACCCAAGAGGTCTGTGTGGGAAAATATTGCATGTTCAACGGCACGAACGGATAAGGGAAACACTTGCACAAAGGATAAGTTCATATTTCAATACTTAGTCATTTTTTCACATGAGGGACTATTTCAATAGATGATGTGTAGAGCACACAAACAAAACAGAGACGTGCATTCCATGCATTGGCTATTTTTGAGGATCAAATACAAAGCACTTTGCATGGATGCGGGCTAAGAATAGGTTCATCACTGCCAATTAACTAAAGAAAGTCTATTATTAGCACACTTTCATGTGGGGCTATGAATGTAAAAAGTGTGTGGCTAATAATAGCATGAGACCTATTTTGGGATTAGATAAGCATATAAGGACAAGACCCCACCCTTATAAGTATGTAGTAAACTATGTAAAATGAGATGCACGGAGATAGGAAAAGAGAGCATAGTTATGCATGTGAGAACTAGGGTATAATTAGATTATGTTGTTGGATATGTCACACGCATGAGCATATACTACTATTATTGTAAGGAGCTTCTTTAAAATTGTCATATTTAAAATAATGAAGGATATTGGCTAAATCCAAGTGTTATTTATATGTGTATTTGGATCTAGTATGTTCTTGATTTCATCATGGTTAGTACTTAATTCTATTCTCTCTTAGCTATAGATCTGGCATGCTCTGTAGAATGATGTGTTGATAATGGAACTACATGGATTATGTCTTCAACATGCTAACATTAACCCTAAAGAAGGGCTTGATACCTTTGCATGTTTCGAGTGAGCACTCAGACTAGGTTGAGTGATGTGTCAGTGCGCCTAGGGTCTTACTGGTGAATTCTAGGCTACATCATTGGTTCCGTTTCCAGGACCTCTTTTTCAATTTTTTTCAAGATGGTTCATAATGAATACATACCAATTGACATTAGCAAGTGTTGAGGAGTGGATACATGATCTAGAAGAAGAATACACATAGTGGTTCAGCATTTGATCTGAGTTTAACGCACGCACTTGGGTTGAACAGAATCTGTATGATAGTTTATATGAGAAATTTTTCACTATCTTTCCAGTAAAATTATACGAGTGATTGATTACTTATGCATCTAAGAGGAATTAGAGATTTCACGCACTTATCTGGATGTAGGAAGAATTTCAGGCCCTTTATGATGCTGATTTGATTTAGACTCAAGCTATGGATACGTGGTTCTGTGGTGTTTTGAATAGTTATATTTTGGAGTATACAATTTCCACTTATTTATATCCAAAAGTAGTTGAATTACAACTTTTACGATATCTAAGGGGAACTTACCTGCAAGGCATTTCACTGGTGATCAAGATCCTGATGGTAACTTTGAATCTAGAGAGTAAAATGATGGCTAACTAAACCCCACCACACACGGGGGTAGGATTAGGTTTGGTAAAAGATGGCAGACCTAGCAGTAAAAAGGAGAAGAGAGGAAAGGCAGCTTAAGTATAATGAGGCGTGTGAGAAGGAGATTGAGAAGTAGCGGGAGGTTGCAAAACAAGTGGCATTGTGGAGAAAGATAGTTCGGGAAGGATTTGAAATTCATGTAAAAGACGTTGAACCTGAGACTAAGGAACTCCCCCATTTGGGAAAAGATGATAAGGAACCCTGCTCGGTCTCATGTAGAAGTGTTCCAGTAGAGACGACATGGGCCATGGGCATGTATCTGAATCCAACTAGTAACCTTTCCCTTGCGCTTGGTTATCCAACATCTAGTTTAACAAGTAGTTAACAAACTAATTCAAACAGTGGAAGAGTAGGAGCGAGTCTTATGAAAGGTAAAATAATGGTAGTGTAAATGGATTCGTTGTTAAATGGGAGTACTTTTTTAGGTGTATCATTAGCACAAAATACAAGCACGTCAATTTTTTTACTTGTTGATTAAAGAATACTTGTTTGAGAACACACAAGGAGCCCGTGTGGGAGAGAAGGCTAGGATCAAGGGCACAAAAGGACAGGAAGGTCCCACACACGGAAGGCAAGTTCAGCTCTCAGGACTTAGCCGATTTTGAGCGTGGAGGCCTATTTTTAGAAGAAGGCATGCGGAACACACCAATGATGTAGAGATGTGCGCGTCATGCATTGTTTATCTTTAGAGGAGAAAATCAAAGCATTTTTGCATGGAGATGAGCTAAGAATAGATTTGACACTTCAGTTAACTGCAAGAGGTCTATACATAGCACACTTGCATGTGTGGCTATGCTAAAAAAATGACGTGTGGCTATCAATAGCATGCAGCCTATTTCTGGAATAGATAAGTGGTGAAGGGTACATAGTAAAAGTGTGTGTAATAGAGAATATACAGAGTGTGCGTATGTGTGATAAAGAGATATATGCATATGACTAAATTATTATATCAGATCCACACGCACATTGGTATAGTCTGACATTAATGTAAGGAGCTTCTATACTTATTAATAGATGGAAGATATTGGCTAAATCTAAGTGTCATTCTGTGTATAGTTGAGTAGTGCATGTTATTAATTCAATCATGATTACTATTTAAGCTTGTTCTTTCATAGATATGAGTGTAGCATGCATTATGAAATGATGGATTAGTTATGAATCTATATGTTTCTTCCTTCATCTTGCTAACATCCTGCTACAGCAACCCTAAAGAGGTACCTGGTACCTTTGCGCTCTTCGGGTGAGCACTCAGTCAAGGCTGAGTGATGTGCTAGCATGACTAGGGTGTTATCTGGTAAATTCTAAGCTACATCATTAGTTCCATTTCCAAGACCTCTTTTTTAGCTATTTTTAGGATGGTTCGCAATGAAGACGTTCTAGTTAACTCTAGCAAGTATTGAGGAATGGACACACGATCTGGAGGAAGAATATGCACAGTGATTTAGTAGTGGATCGGTGTTCTAAACAGTTATATTCTGGAATATTCAATTTTGACGTACTCTTTCCTAGAGGTAGCTGAATTCTAGTTTTTTCGGTATCCAAGAGGAACATATTTGTAATGTATTTCGCTAGCAATCAATATCTTGATGGTAACTTTAAACCTAGAGATTAAATTGATGGCTAACTAAACTTCACCATGTGTGAGGGAAGGAACAGGTTTGGTGAAAGATGGTAGACCTAGCGGCAGAGAGAGGAAAGGTGGCTTAAGTTTAATGTGGTGCGCGAGAGGGAGATAGAGAAGTAGCGTTATGTTGTAGAAAGTATGGAATTGAGGAGAGAGATGGCTCATGAAGGATTTACTACTCACGTAGAAGACATGGAGCCAGAGCATCAGGAACTCCCCCATCTTGGAAAGCATGATACTTCCCAATAGAACTATATGAGTGGCTTAGTGCTTATGCGTCTTGGCAAAACTGGAGGTATCACACACTTATCTGGGCACGGGAATAATTTCAGGCCCTTTATGATGCTGATCTGATCTGGACTCATGTTGTGGATACGTGGTTTCATGGTGTTCTAAATACTTATATTCTAGAATATTCAATTTTGACGTACTCTTTCCCAGAGGAAGCTAAATTCTAGTTTTTTTGGTATCCGAGAGGAACATATTTGTAAGGTATTCTGCTGGTGATCAATATCTTGATGGTAACTTTAAACCTAGAGATTAAACTGATGGCAAACTAAACTTCACAATGTGTGAGGGAAGGAACAGGTTTGGTGAAATATGGTAGACCTAGCAGCAGAGAGAGGAAAGGCGGCTTAAGTTTAATGTGGTGTGCGAGAGGGAGATAGAGAAGTAGCGTTATGTTACAGAAAGTATGGCATTGAGGAGAGAGATGGCTCATGAAGGATTTACTACTCACATAGAAGACGTGGAACCAGAGCATCACGAACTCCCCCATCTTGGAAAGCATGATAGATATCCCCCCTCAGCCTCACACAAAAGTGTGCCAGCAGAGACTACCTGGACCGTGGGCATGCATCTTAATCCACCTGGTGACCTATCCCTTGTGCTTGGTTTTCTAGTATCTAGTATGAAAAGTAACCAGAAATCTAATTTGGGAAGTAAGAGAGCAAGATTAAGTCAAGGATCAAGTACATCCATGGCAAGATAGATGACTTCAATGATATTTGGAGGAAAATTCTTAGGCACATCATCTACACAGAATGTGAGTGCGTAGAATGTTGGATTCACATCTGGACGTGGAACTACCTCACATATTGTAGGGGTTCAGTATAGTACTATTTTCAGAGCACAAGGGAGTACATCTATAGGTCCTATTCGCACTATAGGTGGAGGATCAGGAGGTATAGGTGGTTCTAGTTCTGATGGATCTGGTGGTTCTGGAGGCAGAGGGAACACAGGAGGTTCTGGATCAGGTGGTCAAGGTCTGCAGTAACCACAAAATATCTATATGGAGATGTCTCTTCATATCCCAGAATATAGAGTCATATAGGATGCTTCCAAACATGTGCATATGTGTGAAATCTTGTGGTGCGCTAAAGGGATCATGGCTACTAAGCGTAAGGAAATTCAATTTGCTACTACATTACAGGTGCGTGCACACAGTTGGTATAGGAAGTTTGACCCTGATCAAACTTGTGTGGATTATGTAGCATTGAAGGATGCTTTCTTGAAAGAGTTCCATATCCCTGAGTTTGAGCAGAAGAGTATTAGTGCACTCAAGGATATCAAGTAAGGCACTACTGAGAGTGTACGTGAGTATGATGATGCTCATTTTAAGACACTTCTATCTAAGCTATCTTATGATATTCACGCTATCCAGCATGCACAATGGTTCATTGGAGGATTGATTACACCTTTTAGGAGGACGTTGTCACATAAGACATACATTGATCCACGTGAAGCACTGGAAGATACTTTACATGTAGAGGTAGTTGGGAGCATTGACACTGGCATTAGTCCATTCTTAGAGGCACAGATTGCAGCTATGGAAAAGTAGTTAGAGAAGCTATCAACAAATTCAGCCCATGAAATGCACTCAGGAATTTGGTGTACAGATTGTGAAGTGGAAGGTCACACCAAGGATAGTTACCCTCACAGATTTGTACGCTCATTACTGTTGGACTGTGAGATTTTTCATTTGAATCATGATGCTAGTCACTATCCTTTGTTACAGCGTGTGATAAGGAAGAATGTATCTTGCTTTTGCAAGATTTGTAGGTCCACGACCCATGATACTAAGGATTGTCAGTTGATTGGTCAGATCTAGGATGCTATAGACATTGGGGTACGAAAAAACAAGTATAACAGATAATTCTAAGGGTAAAAATGAGCACCAGGATCGGGATCATAATCAAACACACTATGACATGAATGAAGGGCATTTTAAAGGAGGTCATGGAAGGGGACGTGGATATCATGGTGGATATGGAGGATGAGGCCGTGGTGGAGGAAGAGGTGAGTTCCCTCATGGAACATGTTATACGTGTGGATATCCTAACCACTATAGGCACGAATGTCCTCAGAATATTGCATGTTCTTTCTGCGAAAAGAACCATAGCTATGAAGAGTGCCCAAACTTATATGAGCATCTGAGTAAGTAGCATAAGAAAGAAAACAAAGGCATCAGGATGGTTAGAATCCAGTGCGTGGTAGAAGATCAGTGGATGCCCAAGATAGCAGAAGGACCTGAGGCATTGACAGTGAAGATTACTACATGCATTGAAGTGGTGCAGGCAAGAGAGGCATTGCACCAGAAGCCTACGATCACCAAGGAGGAGGTTTTGCATGCAAGGTACCCAGATCCTACTCATCAGAAGGAAGTTTACCAAGATACCATGGAAGTGCTAAGGAATCTTCAGGGTGAAATATAGTACCTAAAGGAGTAGAAGAAAGCATCAGAGACAGTCCAAACTGATTTTGATGATCTGCGAGAGGTGTAGAAGATGTTGCACCAGGAGAACATTATTCCACTATTAGGAAGTTGGTTAAAATGGAACACTCTGCGCACAAGTCTTGAGACCAGATGACATATTCTGCATGCAAATCTTCCCCCTGATAGCCTTGACTATGACAAAGAAATTACTCTAAATGTTGTTGTAGATGGGTGGCTGTTGAGAAACATATTGATTGATACAGGTGCGGAAGTAAATGTGCTTACATTAGATGCATGGGTACAAATGGGGAGGCCTCCATTGCAGCCATCATCTAATGTGTTATTTATGGCAAACCGGACTAAGGCCACTCCCATAGGAGTTTTGAAAGATGCATCTATAACTATACAAGGGGCCAAGTTCACTGGGGATTTTGAGGTATTAGCACTTGTAGAAGCAGACAATTTTCCAGCCTTGCTTGGATGCCCTTGGTGTTATGCGAATAATGTTGACTTGAGGTTCAATAAGGGGTATATCAGCTTTGAAAACAAGGAGGAAAGGGTTGTGATACCTTTGACAGATGGGAAGTCTACACCATATGTTGAGCCTCTAAGTGAGGAGGACTTAAACAAAGTTTATGTACGCACTATTCAGGACCCAGAGGTCAATGAGCCATCAAAAGAAGGCATCCTACAGTGGGAGGATTCTCATTCTATTAGTGATACTATGAGTATTTCTTGTGACAATTGGGCTCATGGTACATATGAATTGGTAGGGTGCGAGGTAAAAAGTGTGGTTGCATACAAGAATGGATTTCATTCAGTTCAATGGATAGGTAGCACAGTACCTTGGTATACAGGGGCAGAAGATCTTCCTGCATTTTTGAAGGCCATGGAAACACAGTGGACAGATCAAATTAAGAGAAGAGCTATGTTAATATATACCTTGTAGGGGATAGCAGCACGCTGGTGGGTAGTCCACAGAGATAATCTTATAAATTGGGAAGAGATTGGAGTCACTTTGTCTACTAGGTTTATAAGGAACAATGCACCTACGCAAATCTACACTTATCATGGTGATCAACCTGTTCAACATCATATTCAGCAGTGTGAGAGACTCTGGATAGCAGGACAAGAAGCATTACCACCTTCACTCTGGGTGCATCGATTCTATTCTACAAGGATGCACACGCCTGGTATGTATATGCAGAACTACATCGAGAGACTGGAAACTGGCAAGATTTGATTGCAGGAATGATCCAGACTTTTGACTACTTCTCGACTAAACCTCCTGTAGAAGAGGCATTAAAATTTGTCAAGTGCTTAACTATGGGAGATAGTGCAAAAGCAGAAGAGCATATTCAGGAATTATTTGGTGAGACAGAGTTCGGAGCATGTTTTGAAAAGGAAGAAGAACTAGACTCCATACTACTTGAACGCGCTTGCCTTGAGAAAGAGAAAGGAAAGATGGTTTACATCGTAGATGATGAGGAAGTTGAGAACCTAGATATTGAAACATTCACAAGGGGTGCACGAGGTCTTGGATAGTGTAGATAAGGATACACATGCCTATCACAAACCCATGAAAACAAAGAAGGTGAATATAGGTTCGGAGGCTGAGCCTAAGGAGGCCATAATTGGAGACTACTGGTCAGACTCGAAGGTAGCAAAGATCATTGAGTTACTCAGGGATTATCATGACTTATTCCCTCGAGGGTATCATGAACTTAAAGGTGTGCATAAATCACTTAGGGAAATGAAGATAAAACTTAAGGATGGTGTACGGCCAGTCAGAAAGAGACCTTACAGAATGAATCCTAATTTGTGTGAAAAGGTAAAGGAAGAGATTGATAAAATGTTGAAATCTAGAATTATCAAGCCCCTTGATGAGTCAGAATGGGTTAGCCCAATGGTGATCAGTATCAAGAAGGATGGATGAATTAGAATATGTGTGGACTACAGGGAGCTGAATGTTGCATGCATCACATATCCATTCCCTACACCATTCACTAAGGAAATACTAGGAGTTGCAGGGTGTGAAATATATTCCTTCACATATGGGTTTTCCAGGTATCATCAGGTTAGGATTGCTCAGGAGGATCAAGAAAAGACAACATTTACTACTGAATGGGGTAGTTTTTCCTATATTGTGATGCCTTTTGGATTGAAAAACGTGTCTGTTGTATTCTTGTGCATAGTTGTTCAGGCATTCAAATATTTTATTCACAACTTCTTACAGGTCTACCTAGATGATTGGACAGTATATGGGCTTGTGAAAGATCATTACGACAATCTGTGCTTAATGTTTGAACGATGCAGACAGTTGAGTATCTCTTTGAACATCAAGAAGTGCATATTTGCTACACCATTTGGAATATTGTTAGGACATATAATCTACAAGGAAGGTTTGTTGGTTGATCTAGCTAAGGTTGCAGTCATTTTAGGCCTGGAAGTGCCTACCAGTCAAAGTGAGGTGCCTGGATTTTTAGGTCATACAGGATATTATAGAAAATTCATCAAAGGGTATGCCAAAATTGTTGCACCCTTGGAAGAATTACTGAAGGGAAAAGGTACATTTTATTAGGGAGAACCACAGCAGCACATGTTTGAGATATTAAAAGAGAAACTTACTACCGCACCCATTCTATGCGCTTTCCTCATGAGATAAGCCATTTCATGTGCATGTGGATGCTTCTGGGATGGCCATTGGCATTTTGTTAGCTCAACTTGGTGAAGGTATTGTAGATCATCCAATCTATTTTGCTAGTAGGAAGCTAACTCCTGTTGAACAAAATTATACAACTACAGAGCGCGAAGCTTTTTCCATGATCTATGCATTGCACAAGTTTCGAAAATACTTGTTAGCAACACCATTTTTGTTTTATACAGATCACATGGCATTGAAGTACTTAGTAAACAAGATCTTCTTACAGGGGCACATATGCAGATGGGTGCTCCTATTTCAAGAGTTTGACTTCATAATTGTGGTGAAGCCACGGAAAAGAAATTTTGGACAAGACCATTTATCTAGAATCAACTCAGGAGAGGAAGCACAGACAATTGAAGAAACCATCCCAGATGCACAGTTGTATAGGTACAATGCACACCCATGGAATTAGAAGACATTGATGTCTTTCTACACCCACAGAATTAATAAGACATTAAATAATATTATGATGAGTTGATTTACTCTTTCTACGAAATAGGTATGGCACCAATATTATAGGAATGAAAGCAGTAGAAAAGAAACAGCTTGTTATACGTGCAGCACCGTTTATGTTAATCAGTGGTGACCTCTATAAGTTAGGCAGAGATGAAGTATTACGCCATTGTGTATTAGAGCATGAGCGTAAGGATATTATGGAAGAAGCTCATGGTGGTATTGTAGGAGGCCATTATGTAGGTGATGCGACTTCCCAGAAGATCCTACTTGTTGGATTATGGTGGGAGACATTGTATAAGGACTGTAAAGAATATTGTAAGGCATGTGATCATTGTCAGCACCTAGGAAAACTAGGGTAAAGAGATGAGATGCCTTTGAGACCGATTCCTAGTGCCGAACCATTTGAGAAATGGGCCATTGACTTTGTAGGACCTATTTCACCAGCTACGCGTAGGACTGGATCGTGCTATATCATTACTTGCACATATTATCTCACATAGTGGGCAGAAGAAGCACCTATGAAGGATTGTACAGTAGCTACAGTAGCTAGGTTTCTATGGGAGAATGTTCTTACAAGATATGGATGTCCCTTAAGCTTGACAAGTGATAGGGGTACACACTTTTTGAATGAGACAATCAGGATCCTATTAGATGAGTTTATGGTTGCACACCATAAAACTACACCTTACCATCCTCAGGAAAATGGAACTGCTGAGGCTTTCAACAAGATTTTGAGCCAGACTTTGACAAAAATCTATGATGTTGGAAGAAAGGATTGGGATGACAAAGTGTCAGCTGTTCTTTGGGCATATAGAAAAACTTACAAGAGATTGAACAAAAGCCACACCATTTCAGTTGGTGTTTGGCGTGGAATCCATTCTCCCTATAGAATTTATGTTACCTTCTTTGTGCATTGCACACACTGGAGGTATAGCTGATGAAGAGGCTTTAGAAGAGCATATCAAGAAGATGATTCAACTGGATGAGCGTCGAGCCATAGCACAATGGAGTTAGAAGCAGGAAAAGGCCAGGTAGAAGGCATGGCATGACAGAAACATAAGGGATAAGAAGTTTGAGATTGGAAAAATGGTACTTCTTTATGACTCAAAGTTCTTGTGCCATCCAGGAAAGCTCAAAGTACATTGGTTGGGGCCGTATGTTATCACTTCTATACTTGAATTAGGTGCTTTCCAATTAGAAGCACTTGATGGAACACGGCTACCCAGTTACTTTAACGGGAGTAGGTTGAAGCCCTACTATAAATAAGTCTTCTTGGTGTTTGTAATAAGGTAGTATTGCCATTTAGATTAGGTTTTCAATTCTATATTTCCTTAATGTATTTCCTTCATTGTCGCTATGCTTTGTCAATTTAGTTGTTGTCTTTGTGTAATAAGCACTCTTGTGCACATGAAGCTAATTACTATATAAATAATGTCTATGCGCAGAGGACTGCACATACCTTTCATGTGGGGTGGTTGTAGTTATCCAAGTAAAAGACTATGGGAATTGAAAGGTGAAAGGAAAAAGTTGTTACTCGTGTGCTTTAAGTAAAAAGAAGATTGCTTCTCAAAAGTGACCAAGGATGGAGATGAATGAAATAATAGTATAACGTGAGGTAAGCGGAGGCCATGATAACTACCAGGAGAAGGTATAGTGATGAGGTACTCAAGCACAAGGGCACGCGCTGAAGAGAAGTCTATGACCAGAGGGTAGGAAGGTGCACTAGAAGGTTATAGCTAGGGCGTGAAGATGTACCACACAGGATGAATGAATTTGGTCAATAAATTTGGATATTTGGTAGGTGAAGGAGCAATAAATGCATCAAAATTTGAAAAACATTATATAAGGATGGGATGCAGATTCATTTTTACCATTGTGACTAAGAGAATTTGAGGAAAGAGCTAATTGCAAAGAGCCAAGTGATTAGGTTAAGGTGTGAAGTGTGTGAAACCAAGCGTGATAAATAGATTTGTGTGAAAAGAAGCTTGTGTCCCTGGTGGTGAAGGGTTTGAGTGAATTAGGGAGAGAGAAAAGAGTTAGGTTACAAATTTTCCACCTAGGGCATGATTGAATCGAGCTAGGGTTTGATTCAAAAAGTTTTAGAGTTAAAGAGGAGACATTTGCAAGGTAAAAATGGCACCTAAGAAGGCATCTACAATAGTAGTAAAAGGAAAGAAGAAGGTGGTCATTAAGGAAGAAGAGATGGCACCTGAAAATCCATTTTTTAGAAATGCAATATCCAGAAGGAGTCATCATCAGCCAGGAATGGGATTCACCCATCAGAAAGAGCAAAGTAAGTGAATACAATCATAGGACCACATAAAACAAGAAGGAGCTCGATTCCTTGCTCACTACTAGGATGAACAAGTGCATGGCGGATGACATGCTAGTTTATGATGATGCAGGTGAGAAGCTTCTAAAGAGAATTGGGGTCTACCAATTATATGAGCTTCCATATTTTGGGAAGTATGAGCCCTTGTATCAATGGCTCATGAGCAAGGTACATGAGGACTTCCTCTACTTTGTAAGATGCAGAGTTAGAATCTCATCTGCACTTATCTCATCAATTACAGGTTTGAAGGCCACAGGAGAGGACATAAAAAGTGATCTCACAGATAAATTTTTGATTATAAATACCAGACAAGAGTTAGTTTACCTGAAGGGTCCGCGTGGAATGGATATAGACAAATTGAAGAATTGTCTAGTTGTGCAAGCTGCAGCACACCTTGTTACAAAGTTGAATGATCAGTAGTGGTGGTCACAGGTAAATACTATGTGGTTACACGTTGCGTGTAAGATGTCAGAAGGGGAAATCTACAACATTGCAGGCTATATTGCAAAGCAAATAGTCGAAGAAGTGTGCACAGGAGGGAAGATCATCTTTGGGGCTGTTCTACTATCACTGGTATTCATGGATATTGGAGTACCAGATAGACCGAAGGAAAAGGTATGGGAATACCCCATGGAGAACAAAGTCACCAATTGAAAGGTTCAGCAAGTATCTATGTAAAGGGGCCATGACAGACGACATAAAGCAAAGGGTGGAGAAATGGTATGACAGGCTCCGTGTGGCATTTGGAGAAGAGGGGCACATCCTAAAGGACCTACCAGCAGTGGTAGGGAAACAAGTCAAGTTTTTGTATATATCAAGCATTTCTACATCATGCGCTTCCCAATGAAAGATGGAGTCTGGAGCCCTTGGTGTAAATTTCCTTACGCATTCACTGCAAGGTATTTCCAAGCATCTGTTCACAGATTCACGACACGTGCCACTGGTATTCAATGCAGATATGGTAGACTGTGACTACCACATGTTGAGAAAGAAGTATGTGTATCCTGTAGAAGTGCTTATACAGAGAGGATCATTTCAGAGGTGCTGAATATTAAGCCAATAAGTCTAGTTGTAGTAGATGTGGGGGCAGCATTGGTGTATCTCCAGTTGAAGCCAAAGATGGAGAATAACAAGTATGTGGAAGGTGAGTTTGCACTTCCAGCACCACCAAAGGGAAAGCATACAATGGAGAACATCCCAGTGCCTAAGCCCACAGAGCCAATTGAAGTGGAGGATGAGGAGGAGGAGCGTGAAGATAGTGGTGGTTTGGATCATAGAGGTAGGAGACATCCTACAAATAAGGGTGAAGCTGAGCGTGTCATTACACCACCTCAGCCACAAGAGGGGGATGATGAGGACTTGAATGCAGTCTAAGGGGAGAATAGATTTAAGAAGGTGTTTCGGAGAACCAAGACCCAAGATGCTACTCCAACCACGGTGCACAGATCATCTAGACTCTCTCCACAAAATGAGGCAACTGTGTAAAGGAGGAAACTGAAGTTAAATGAGGAGGCGGAAGATTCAGAAGAAAGCACACCTAATTCTCCTACACTTCCAGAGAACATAGAAGAACATGGTGAGGGATCAAAGGGAAGAGAAGAGGATGAGAAGGGACCAGAAGAGATAGCTGCAGAGAATGTTCAAGACATGGAGACACAAGTCCCAAATTTGGAAGCTAAAGTTCCTAAGTAGCAACGGTCTAGAAGAACAAGTGGAGAGCACATTCCACCAGCCATGGGGTATGCAGAGGACACAGGTAAAATTGTCTGTGCCCACTTCCAGAGCATGATAGCACAGAAGGATTTATTTGGCTGGGAGCTAATGGATGAGGATATGGTGACTATGTGCACTCAAAAAAAACTATCATGGTCAATGCACACCCACATGGATGAGCCTAAATTTGATGTGTGTGAAGATTCATGCATTTCAAGATGACTAAAGAAGGCACCCCAAGCTAGACACATGACAGTAAATCCTACTGTCATGTCAGATGAGTAGGTCAGCAATGCATTGGTGAACATTTCTACTGAGGTGGCTCGAAGAAATACGGACAAAGCTGCAACGATCAAAATGTTGCGCAAGGAGCTAAAGACAAAGGATGTAGAGATAGCGCACATAACGTATGAGAGGGACTTTGCGTAGAAGAAAAACGAAGTATTTATCATCATCACAGAGGATATTGGGGACAATGTCATCAGAGCAAGGCCACACTTGGAGGCCAAGGTACCACAGATGTTTCCTTCAGTGATACATTATGTAGGAAAGTTGGTGGACTTGGTACTTGAAGATGAACCTCTATGCATGCCAGCACCAAGAAGCTCATAGCAAGATGCCGAATGGGAGAAATCCTTGGTGATGTGAAAGATTACATCTTATGAAGGGTTGTTGCAAGCATTACAGGAAGTATTGAAGAAAGCAGACCAGGCTTTAAACATATGCACAACTCCAGAGGCACTTATCAACATAAAGACCCTAGAAGAGAACAATGAGGTCTAGAAAGTGATGAAGGATGAGACATTGGGTCGTGTAGAAATATTTTTGATGGTTAAACAGAAGCACAAGAGCCACACAAGACTTGGCTGGAAGAGCTTAGGAAGCTAATTACGCAGAAGATGGATCTTTTAGAATGAAAAATGACATCAATGTCCAATGTTGTGTTAGTTCTGCATAATGAAAAAGGAGAGATTACGAGGGATGAGTTGGAATCCATTGCTGTGGACATCCCAGAAAAAGGTGAACAAGCACTCACTAAATGGCAAGTTTTGGAGGCCGAAATAAAGGAAGACTATCCATAATTGATACTACAAAGTGATACAGAGGAGGTTGTCTAATAAAAATTCTTTATTTGTCTACATTCTTTCATTCTTATTCTTTCCATTATTCTATTCTTTACTTCAATTTTTTGAGATACCCATTGTCAAGACAACAATGAGATTAGTGTGGGGTAATGTTGATCAGAGAATACTTGTTAGAGAACACACAAGGAGTCTACGTGGGAGAGAAGGCCAGGATCAAGGGCGTGGAAGGATAGGAAGGACCCATGTGTAGAAGGCAAGTTCAGTATTTAGGACTTAGTTGATTTTGAGCATGATGACCTATTTTTAGAAGATGGCATGTGAGAACACACCAATGATGTAGAGACATGCGCACCATGTATTGTCTTTCTTTGGAGGAGTAGATTGAATCATTTTTACATGGAGACGAGCTAAGAATAGAATTGACACTTCAGTTAACTGCAAGAGGTCTATAGATAGCACACTTGCATGTGTGGCTATGCCTAAAAATGGTGTGTGGCTATCAATAGCATGCAGCCTATTTCTGGAATAGACAAGTGGTGAAGGGAAAGTCCCCACCCTATATATATGATGTTAGGTATATAGTAAAAGTGTGTGTAATAGAGAATATACAGAGTGTGTATGTGTGTGATAAAGAAATATATGCATATGACTGAATTATTATATCAGATCCACACGCGCATTGGTATAGACTGACATTAATGTAAGGAGCTTCTGTATTTATTAATAGATGGAATATATTAGCTGAATCTAAATGTCATTTTGTGTATAGTTGAGTAATGCATGTTATTAATCCAATCATCATTACGGTTTAAGCTTGTTCTTTCATAGATCTAAGTGTAGCATGCATTATAGAATGATGGATTAGTTATGAATCTATATGTTTCTTCCTTCATCTTGCTAACATTCCTGCTATAGTAACCCTAAAGAGGGACCTGGAACCTTTGTGCACTTCAGGTGAGCACTCAGTCAATGTTGAGTGATGTGCCAGCGTGACTAGGGTCTTATCTGGTAAATTCTAGGTTGCATCAGAACTATCTTCTGGGAGTGGTAACGCTTTACAAATTATCAGGGTACAGTTCAGTTCTACTATTAGGACATAGGGAAGTACATCTTCTGGTCTAACCCCAGCCACAGGTTCAGAATCAGGAGTTATATGTAGCTCAAGTTCTGGTGGATATGGTGGTTCTAGAGGCAGGGGAAACACCGAAGGTTCTGGATCAGGTGGGCAAGGTCCGAACCAACCCTAGAATATTTACATGGATATGTCTCTTCATCTTCCAAAGTATAGGGGCATAGAAGATGATGTTGAACATGTGCATATGTATTAAATATTATGGTGTGCAAAAGGAATCATGGCTTCTAAGCGTAAGGCAGGCTAATTTTCCACTACATTACAAGGGCACGCATATAGCTAGTACAAAAAAATTGACCCTGATCAGACCTGCGTGGACTATACAGCTTTAAAAGATGTATTCCTTAAAGAGTTTCACATCCCTGAGTTTGGGCAGAAGATTATAGGTGCACTCAAGGATATTAAGCAAAGAACTACTGAAAGTGTTAGAGAGTATGATGCACAGTTTAAAATGTTGTTATCTAAGCTTTCTTGTGACATACACGTAAGCCAGCATGCACAATGGTTTTTTGGGGGTTTGATTACACCTTTGAGGAGGGCATTATCACATAAGACATACATTGATCCATGCAAAGCACTTGAAGCATCCTTACGCGTTGAAGTAGTTGGAAGCATAGACACTGGAGTAAGCCCATTTTTAGAAGCACAGATCGTATCTATGGCAAAATAGTTGGAGAAACTATCGACAAATTCAACACATGAGACACACATAGGGGTTTAGTGCACATATTTTGAAGTAGAAGGTCACACCAAGGATAGTTGTCATCACAAATCAGTGTGATCATTGTTGATTGATTGTGAAATATGCCATTTAAACCATGATTCTAGCCATTGTCCATTATTACAACACGCGATAAGGAAGAATGTTTTAAGCTACTATAAAATCTACAGTTCCACGACTCATGACATAGAAGATTGCTGGTTGATTCATTAAATCCATGATACTATAGATATTGGTGTACGATAGACAGGAGTTTCAGATAACTCTAAGGGAAAGAACAAGCATCGGGACCAGGATCACAATCAGGGGCGCTATGATTGGAATGAAGGGTGTTTTGAAGGCATTCGTGGCATAGGTCGAGGATACCATGGTGGATTTGGAGGACATGGCTGCGGTAGTGGGAGAAGTGAGTTTCCCCATAGAACATGTTATACATGTGGATATCCTGACCACTATAGGCATGAATGTCCCCAAAATATTACATGTTCTTTCTACGGAAAGAATCATAGCTATGAGGAGTGCCCAGACTCGTATGAATATCTTAGTAAGTAGCATAAACAAGAAAACAAAGGCACATGGATGGTTAGGATACAGCGCACTATTGAAAATCAATGGATGCCTAAGTTAGCAGCAGAGTCTGAAGAATTGTAAGTGAAGATTACGACCCGTGCTGAGGCAGCACACGCTAGAGAAGCATTATAGCAGAAGCCTACCATCACCAAGGAGAAGGTTCTACATACACAATACCCAGATCCTACCTATCAGAAGGAGGTTTATCAAGAAACCATGGAAGTTCTCAGGAATATTCAAGGTGAGATATAGTACTTAAAAGAGAAATCACAGAAGATGGAGAAAAATAAATTATCCAAGACAGTCCAAACTGATATAGATGATGTAAGGGAAGTGTGTAAAATGTTACACTAGGAAAATATCATTCCACTATTAGGGATTTGGTTGAAAGGGAACATTCCTCATGTAAGTGTTGAGACTAGATGGAAAATGCTGCATGCAAATCTCCCCCCATAGCCTAGATTATGACAAGTAAATCACTCTAAAATTTTTTGTGGATGGGTGGCTATTGAGTAATATATTGATATATACAGTTGTGAAAGTCAATGTTCTTACCTTATATGCATGAGTACAAATGGGGAGATCCCTATTGCATCCATCATCTAATGTATTGTTCATGGATAACCAAACTAAGGCCACTCCCATTAGAGTTTTGAAAGATGCATCCATTACCATCCAAGGGGCCAAGTTCACTAGATACTTTGAGGTTTTAGTGCTGGTCCTTGGTGTTATGTGAATAATTTTGATCTTCGGTTCAACAAGGGTTACATAAGTTTTGAAAATAAGGAGGATAGAGTTATTATCCCTTTAACAGATGGAAAATCTATTCCCTATGTTGAGCCCTTGAGTGAAGAAGATCATAATAGGATTTATGTACGCGTCATCCGAGATATAGAGATACTTGAGACAAATAAAGAAGGAATAATTTAGTGGGAGGATGCATAGTCTATTAGTGATACTACAAGTGTTGTTTGTGATAATTGGGCTCATACTATTTATGATTTGGTGGGGTGCGAAGTAAATAGCATATTTTCTAGATAAACAAAACCATGTTATGTCAGGAGAATCGGTAACAACTCAGTACCTCGTTACATTAGAGAAGGAGATCCTATGGTATTCCTACGCACCATGGAAGCACAGTGGATAGACCAAGTTTAGAGGAGGAACATGTTAGCATATACCCTATGTGGGATAGTAGAACACTGGTGGGTGGTTCACAGAGGTAATCTTATGGAATGGAA
The DNA here is from genome assembly GCA_019776745.2 of Taxus chinensis. Classification (NCBI taxonomy): domain Eukaryota; kingdom Viridiplantae; phylum Streptophyta; class Pinopsida; order Cupressales; family Taxaceae; genus Taxus; species Taxus chinensis. Next base: position 121,001,185 of record CM034153.1, on the reverse strand, counting down.
TGAGATCAGGATCGTGTTATCTACTCGATTCTACTAGAGCAATTCACCTACATAGATCTACATTTATCATGGTAATCAACCAGTTCAGCATCTCATCTAGCAGTGTGAGAGACTCTAGATAGTGGGATAGGAAGCTTTACCACCTTCATTGTGGGTGCACAAGTTTTATTCCACTTTACAAGGATCCGTGCGTTCCTGATATATATTTATAAAACTTCGTAGAGAGACTGGAAATTGGCAGGATTTAACAGCAAGAATGACCCATACGTTTGACTTCTTTTCTACAAATCCTCTATGGAAGAAGCATTAAAAGTCATAAAGTGCTTAACAATGGGAGATAGTGCCAAGGTTGGAGAACTCCTTCAGGAGTTATTAGATGAAGGAAACTTAGAAACACGTCTCATTGAAGAAATAGAGGTGGATGCAACACTACTTCAATGTGCTTTCCTTGAGAAAGAAAAAGGAAAAATAGTCTACTTAGTGGATGATGAAGAAGTAGAAAATATGGATGTAAATCATTCACCAGGTAGGCGTGAGGTGTTGGACAGTGCAGATAAGACAACGTGTGCCTATCATGAAACTATGAAGACAAATAAGGTGAATATTAGATCAAAAGATGAGCCTAAGGAGGCCATAATTGGGGATTATTGGTTAGATTTTGAAGTGGCAAAAATCATAGAGTTACTAAGCGATTACCAGGACTTATTCCCTATAGGGTACCATGAACTTAAAGGCATGCATGAATCGTTAGGGGAGATAAAGAAAAAAAATAAAGAGGGTGTGCACCTAGTTAGAAAGAGACCCTATAGGATGAACCCCAACTTGCACGAAAAGGTCAAAGAAGAAATTGATAAAATTTTGAAGTCTGGAATTATCAAGCCCCTGGATGAGTTAGAATGGGTTAGTCTAATGGTGATCAGTATCAAGAAAGATGGATGGACTAGGATTTTTGTGGATTATAGGGAGCTGAATGTTGCATGTGTGACAGACCCATTTCTTGTGTCGTTCATTGAGGAAATACTAGAAGGCGTTGCAAGGCACAAAATATATTTATTTACAGATGGATTCTCTGGGTATCATCAGGGTAGGATTACCCAGGAAGATCAGAAAAATACAATGTTTACTATTGAATGGGGTAGCTTTTCCTATACTATAATGCATTTTGGTTTGAAAAATGCACCTAATGTATTTTCACGCACAGTTTTTCAAGAGTTCAAGGAATTTATTCATAACTTCTTACAGGTCTATTTAGATGATTGGACGTCATTATGACAATCTACGCTTAATGTTTGAAAGATGTAGATAGTTGAGTATTTCCTTAAACATCAATAAGTACATATTTGATACACCGTTTGGGATACTTTTAGGACACATAATTTGCAAGGAAGGTTTGTTGGTTGATCCAGCCAAGGTTGCAGTCATTATATGCCTAAGGGAGCCTACCAATTAGAGTGAGGTGCATGGATTTTTGGGTCATACAGGATATTATATAAAGTTTATGAAAGGATATGCCAAATTTTTCACACCATTGGAAGAGCTACTGAAATTCAGAGGTATGTTCTATTGGGGATAACCGCAGTAGCGCACATTCGAGACACTGAAGGAAAAACTTACTACCGTGACTATTTTGCATTTTCCTTCATGGGACAAACCATTTCATGTACATGTTGACGCCTATGGCATGGCCATTGGCACAGTGTTATCTCAACCTAGAGAAGGTATTATAAATTATCCTATCTATTTTGCTAGTAGAAAGTTGACTCCTGTAGAACAGAACTACACAACTACAGAGTGCAAAGTTTTGTCGATGATATATGCATTACAAAAGTTCCAATAATATCTACTAGCTACACCATTTTTATTCTATATAGATCACATGGCATTGAAGTATTTGGTAAACAATCCAATTTTACAGGAGTGCATATGTAGAAGGGTAATATTATTTCAAGAATTTGATTTCACAGTTGTGGTAAAACCAAGAAAAAGTAATTTTGGACTAGACCATCTATCACGAATACAGTTAGGAGAAGAAGCACATGCAATTGAGGATATCATGCCATATGCACAGTTATATAGGTTAAAACACATGCCATCATAGTTAGAGGAAATCACTATCTTTCTACGGACTGGTGTGGCACCAGAAGGAATGAAGGCCTTAGAAAATAAACAACTTGCTATACATGCGGTGCCTTCCATGTTGATCAGCGGTGACCTGTACAAGTTAGGTAGAGATGAGGTATTATGCCATTGTGTATTGGAGCATGAGCGCATGGATCTTATGGAGGAGGCTCAAGGTGGTATTGCAAGTGGCCACTATACAGGTGATACTACTACACGGAAGATCCTACTCATTGGATTATGGTGGGAGACCTTGTATAAAGATTATAAAGCGTGTGATCATTGTCAATGTCTAAGAAAACCAGAGAAAAGAGATGAGATGCCTTTAAGACCTATTTCTAGTGTAGGACCATTTGAGAAATGGGCTATCGACTTTGTAAGACCCATTTCACTAGCCACGCATAGGTCTGGGTCACACTACATCATTACTTGCACAGATTATCTCACAAGGTGGGCAGAAGTAGCACCTATAAATGATTGTATAGTAACTACAGCAGCTAGGTTTCTATGGGAAAATATTCTTACACGATATGGATGTCCTCTAAGTCTGACAAGTGATAGGGGCACACATTTTTTGAATGAGACAATAAGGATATTATTATATGAGTTTATGGTTGCGTACCATAAGACTATACCTTACCATCCTTAGGAGAATAGAATTGCTAAAGCTTTCAACAAGATTTTGAGTCAGACCTTGACAAAAAAAGTTGATGTTGAAAGAAAGGACTAGGATGATAAAGTATTTGCTATACTTTGGGCATATAGAAAAACTTATAAGAGGTTGAACAAAGCCATACCATTTCAGTTAGTCTTTGGTGCAGAATTTGTTCTTCCAATGGAATTCATGTTACATTCTTTGTGTATTGCAAGCACTGGAGGTCTAGCTGATGAAAAATATTTAAAAGAACAGATGGAAAAGATAATCAAGCTAGATGAGTGATGAGCCATAGCACGTTGGAGTCAAAAGAAAGAAAAGGCCAGGCATAAAGCATGGCATGACATAAACATAATGGATAAGAAGTTTGAGATTGGACAAATGGTGCTTCTCTATGACTCTAAGTTCTTACGCCATCCAGGAAAACTTAATGTACATTGATTGCAGTCATATTTTTTCACTCATATACTCGAAACAGGCATTTTCTAGTTAGCAGCACTTGATGGAACATGGCTACCAGGTTATTTTAACAGGAGTAGGTTGAATCCCTGCTATAAATAAGTCTTCTTAGTGTTTGTACTAAGGTAGTGTTTCCATTTTGATTAGGTTTTAAATTCTACATTTTCTTCATGTGTTTCCCTCTTTGTCACTATGCTTTGTCAATTTAGTTGGTGTGTTTGTGTAATAAGTGTGTTTTCGCGTGTAAATATAATTACTATCTGAAGCATGTTTATGTGCAGAGGATTGCACATACTTTTAGTATGGGTGGTTGTTGATATCTAGGTACAAAACTATTGGAATTAAAAGGTGAAAATAATAAACTGCTATGGGTGCCATTTGGGTGTTATTCAAGTTAAAATATTGCTTCTAAAAAGTGACCAAAGATGGAGATGAATGAAGGGATAGTATAACATGAGGTAAGCGGAGGCCATAACAACTACTAGTCGAAGGTACAATGACAAGTTACTTGGGTGCAAGGAAGAGTTTTGAAGAGAAGTCTGTGACCAATGGGTAGGAAGGTGTGCTAGAAGGTTGTAGCTGGGGTGTGAAGATGTACCACACAGAACGAACAAAATTGGTCAATAAATGAGAGCACATTGGGTAGGTGAAGGAGCAATAAATGCATCAAAAGTGTGAAAATATATATAAGGATGGGATACAAGTTCATTCTTACCATTGTGATTAAGAGAATTTGAAAAGAGCTAAGTGTGAGGAGCCAAGCAATCATGTTGAGGTGAGAAGAGTGTGAAACCAGACTTAGACAGGAGGTTTTGTAAAGGAGAAGTTTGCATTCCCACATGAGAAGGGTTTGAGAAAATCAGATGTGTTACAAATGAGCTATGGCACATGATTTCCACTAGGGCATGGAGATACGAGCTAATTTTTGAGTTACACGTTGCAGAAGTCAAAAGGAGAGTATTTTTAGAGGATAGTAGAGTAGAAATGGCACCAAAGAAGGCAGCTGCAACAAGAGTTAAGGGAAAGAAGAAGGTGCTCGTGGAGGAAGAAGAAATTACCCCTGAGAGAAATTTTTCAGAGATGCAATATCAAGAGAGGGTTATAATAGGCCAGGAATGGGATTCCCACATTCAAAGAAGCAAGATAAGTGAGTAAAACCATCATACCACATAAAACAAGAAGGATCTAGATGCACTGTTGAACACGAAGACAAATAAGCACATGGCGGAGGACATGTCATTCTATGATGATGTTGGGGACAAGTTATTGAAAAATATTGGAGTATATCAGTTATACGAGCTCCCCTACTTCAGGAAATATGATCCCTTGTACCAATGGCTCGTGAGCATAGTACACAAAGACTTATTCTATTTTGTAGGGTGTAGAGTGAGGATTTCAGCCACGCTGATCTCCACAGTGACAAGACTGAAGGCTACAAGTGAATACCTCAAAGAGGACTTAACAGAAAAGGTTTTAATTCTTGAGACCATAAGGGAGTTGGGGTACACCAAGGGTCCGTGTAGCATGGACATAGAAAAGATAAAAAAGTACCCAGTTGTGTAGGCAGTCACGTACCTTGTAACAAAACCAAATGACCAAGAGAGGTGGTCACAAGTGAACACCATGTGGCTACATGTTGCAAATAAGATGTCTAAAGGGGTAGTATACAACATTTCAAAGTACATTGTGGAAACTATCGTAGAAGAAGCACGTTTAGGAGGAAAGATCAGTTTTGGGGCTGTTGTGTTGTCTCTCGTATTTATGGAGATCGGGGTGCCCAATAGACCAAAGGAAAAGATCTGGGAGTATCCCATGGAGAAAAATTCACCTGCAGATCGATTCAGCAAGTACTTGTGTCAAGGATCGATGACCGAACTAGTCAAGTAGAGGGCTGAGAAGTGGTATGATAGGCTCCGTGTAGCGTTTGAATAAGAATGGTGCATCCCCAAAGAATTTCCTTTGGTGGTAGGTAAGGTAGTACAGTTTACAGTATACCAATATTTTTTACATCGTGTGATTTGTGATGAAGGACGGGGCTTGGGGCCCATGGTGGAAACTATCATATGCCTTCACAGTGAGGTATTTTCAGGCATCCATTCATAGGTTCTCACACGCATGCCTCATAACATTCAATGCAGACAAGATAGACTGCGACTACCACACACTGAGGAAGAAGTATGGATATCCAGAATGTAATGCATATATTGAAAGGCTCATCTCAAATGTGTTGAACATAAAACCAATAATTTTGGCTGTTGGAGACATTGGAGCAGCACTTGTGTACCTCCAACTGAAGCCCAAGATGGAAAATAACAAGTATGTGGAAGATGAGTTCACGCTAACAAGTATGTGGAAGATGAGTTCATCCTCCCAAGGCCGTTGAAGGGTAAGCATATCATGGAGAAAATTCTAGTGCCTAAGCCCATAGAGACAATTGAAGTAGAGGATGAGGAGGATGAGCACGAGGATAGTGGTTGTTTGGAACACAGGAGGAGGAAACCATCAGATAAAAGGGAATCAGATCACGCGACTACACCAACTCATGGGCAGGAAGAAGAAGAGGATCCAGAAGCAGTTCAAGGAGAGCACCGCTTTAAAGGAGTATTCATTTGAACAAGGAATCAAGGTGATACTCCACACTTAGTGCGTAGGTCACCTCGACTATCTCCACATAATGAGACAACTAAGAAAAGAAGAAGGAAGTTGAAATTGGATGAAGAGGTGGAGAAATCTAAGGAAAGCATGTTAGGGTCTCTTACACCACCTGAATATGAGGAGGAAACATAGATTATGGAGGAGCCACAAGAGGAATCAAAAGATGAAGGAATGAAGGATGGGGAGGAAGGAGAAAAGGAGATAGCAGAAGTCATGTATGAGACTACTTGGGGTATGTCAAAACAAACTCCAAATCTTGGAGCCCCAGTTCCTAAGGGGCCTAGAATAAAGAGAATGAGTGAGGAACACAGTGCACCAATCATGGGCTACACGAAGGACATAGGTAAAATTTTATGTGCCTGTTTTCATAGCATTGTGACATAAAAGGAGTTATTTGGCTGGGAGTTGATGCATGAAGATATGGCACCCGTGTGCACAAAGAAGTAACTTTTGTGGTCGATGCACATGCATATGGATGAACTAGAATTTGATGTGTGTGAGGAGTCGTGCATGTCGAGTAGGTTGAAAAAGACTCCCCATGCTAGACACATAACAGTAAAGCCTATTGTTATGTCTGATGAGCAATTAAGTAATGCATTGGTAAAGGTCCCCACAGAGGTGGCTCGCATGAACATGGATAAGGTTATAACCATTAGGGAGATGTGAGGGGAAATTAATACAAAAGATGCAAAAATAGCACGCCTAATCTAGGAAAAGGATTTGGAACAGAAGAAGAACCATGCCTTTATCATCTATTGGGGACCATGTACTGAATGCGCGACCACATCTGGAGTCAAAGGTACCAGAAAAATTTCCTTTAGAATGCACTATGTCAATACTTTGGTGGATTTGGTACTTGAAGATGAAACCATGTGGATGCCAACCCCAAAGAATCTTGAGCAAGAGGCAGAAAGGGAAAGGACTGTAGTAAAGAGAAAGATTTCATCTTACGAAGGACTGTTGCAAGCACTGTGGGAGGAACTAAAGAAGGCAGACCAAGCCTTGAACATTTGTACATCTCCAGAGGATCTCATCAAAATAAAAACCCTGGAGGAGGAAAATGAGGTCCCAAAAGTGATGAAGGATGACACATTGGGCCACACAGAAAGACTATCATTGGTTAAATAGAAGCGCGAGGCCCTTGCAGCAGCATAAGAACCACACAAGGGATGACTAGATGAACTTGGGAAAATCATCGCGCAGAAGATGGATTTTCTAGAAGGAAGGATGAATGCAATGTCTAGAATTATATTGGTCTTACATAATGAAAAAGGAGAGATTGAGCAAGATGAACTAGAATCCATTTTTGTGGATATTCCAGAAAAAGCAGAGGAAGCACATGTTGAGTGGCAGACCTTGGAGGTTGAGATAAAGGAGGAATATCCCAAATTAATTTCTCAGGTTGAAGTGGATTAAGCTATGGGGTAACATCATTCTTTTGTGTATATAGATTTGTTCTTATTATTTACATTCAAATTCTTAAATTCATTTTTGATACAATCATTACTAGGGTGGCAATACAATTAGTGTGGGGTAATGTTGAGCAGAGAATAGTTAACAAAAGGCACACAAGAGGTTTGTGTGGGAAAACAAGGCATGTTCAAAGGCACGAATGGATAAGGGAAACATGAGTGCAAAGGATAAGTTCATATTTCAAGACTTGGCCATTTTTGCACATGAGGGACTATTTTTAGAGATGACATGTAGAGCACACAAACAAAGCATAGATGTGTGTGCCACACATTGGCTATTTTTTGAGGATCAACTATAAAGCACGTTACATGGATGTGGGCTAAGAATAGGTTCATCACTGTTAGTTAACTAAAGAGAGTCTATTATTAGTACACTTGTAGGTGGGGCTATGACTATAAAAATCATGTGGCTAATAATAGCATGCAACATATTTTGGTATTAGATAAGTGGTGAAGGGAAAGACCCCACCATTATAAGTATGTAGTAAATTGTGTAAAAAGAGATTCATTGAGATAGGAAAAGAGAGCATAGTTATGCGTGTGAGAACTAGGGTATAGTGAGATTATGTTGTTGGATCTGTCACGTGCATGAGCGTATATTACTATTACTATAAGGAGCTTCTGTGTAATTGTCATATTTAATATAATGAAGGATATTGGCTGAATCCAAGTGTTATTTCTATGTGTATTTGGATCTAGTATGTTCTTGATTTAATCATGGTTAGTACTTAATTCTATTCTCCCTTAGCTATAGATTTGGCATACTCTGTAGAATGATGTATTAATAATGGAACTACATGCATTATGTCTTCATCATGCTAACATCCTACAACAACAACCCTAAAGAGGGGTTTGGTACCTTTGCACACTTTTGGTGAGCACTTAGACTAGGTTGAGTGATGTGCCAACTTGCTTGGGGTATTACTGGTGAATTATAGGTTGCATCATATGCATAAAATCAAAATACGACAATATCATATGCATAAAATCGATCATCCATAAATAGTCATGCCTGCTACACAATATAACATAGCATTATTTATGTGCATATTAAAGGGATTAACGACCATGAATCCCATATGAATTCAATAACAATACATAATCGAGATCAAAACCAACCATGATATCATATCAATCAATATAATCGATCAATGAAAAGTAGCACCGAGTGCCCCATACGTAACCTGTCAACAAGAGTTATCTTCCTAGTGCTAACAAATAATGATATCATGTAGTAATGTCACATCAAAATAATAGAATATATCAGTAATGTCCCTTTCAAAATAAATAATCTAGATATAATGATTCCAGATAGCTCAAAATGGGAATATAGAAAGAGGTGGGCACTACACATATAATACCTAAAACACAAATAACATATTTTTTTGAATCATATGACCCAATGATTTTCTTTTGATAATTTATAAATAATATAGTTGATTATGCATCATTTATAAAATGGATGATATTTTTGACCTTTTGAACTTGACTACTAACATATAATTTAGACTAAAGACCAAATATAATCTCACTTTGTATACATTAATTTAGTTTTTGACTTTTAATTTTTTTAAATGACATAACACTAAATATTAAAGACTAACTTTAATAATTACTATCTTTAACTATTGAGTTTCTACCAACACTTTAGAAATTTTATAAGGAATTCATTATATTTAATATTGCACATCTTATTGTAATTGATAATAGGCCTAGTTAACATTTAATAAAATATGCATTATTAAAAAACAAACGTAGAAAATCTTAACTCATAAACAAATTACATCTAATATTTTCAACCTAAAAAAGAGAATAAATATTTACATAAATGATCGTATTTTACTTAGGGTAAAAACATTCACTTAAACTCATTCCACTTGAGAAGAATTTTATTTGGAAATCATATATAGTAAATAAATTATTTTGTAAACAAAATACAAGTTCCCAAAAAACACATTTGCCATTATTATTTAACATTAAATAAAATATACATTATTAACTTCAAAAAGGGAATAAATGTTTACATAAATAATTTTGTATTATTTAGGGGAAACATTCACTTTTAACAATGACTATTTTTAACTATTGAGTTTCTATCTACACACAAAAGGAAAGTTCTATAACAACACATTTCCCATATCTCTTTATAAAATATACATTATTAACCTCAAAGGGGAAGAATTATTTATTTAGGGTAAAAACTATTCATTTTTAACAATGACTATCTCTAACTATTTATTATACCTACACACAAAGATAGGTTCCATGAGCACATTTTTATAACTCTTTAACATATAATAAAATATAATTTATTAACCTCAAAAATGTAATAAGTATTTTTTGGCATTGTGTTTTTATTGATATCAAATTAAGTTGTTTTTAGTGTTGTATGAAGTGTCATTTATGTCAAACAAGGTAAATCATGAAGGTTTATTAGTAGTTTTATGTCAAGTTGAGTGTCTTGTTCAGATTGCTTGATCTTGATGGTGTTGCATGGGCTCTTGATTCAGTATGGTGGCTTGTAGAGGTGATGAAGTTAAGGTGTCATTAAGTATGATGAAGGTTATTTCAGGTTTTCAAGTGTGTCAAAGTAATGAGAAGGTCATTTTTGGTGAAGCAAGCATATTCAGGGTGTTTGTTTTTTAGGCCTAGTCAGCAAAATGAGATATGCCATGATGAAGTAAGGCATGTAGTAGATGGTTATGCTTTTTTAGAGCATGGAGATCATGAGTATGAAGTTTTGAGACATTCACAAGTGTCTTATAGTTTTGGTTCAGGTGTTAGACTTGGTTTTTAGGTGTGTTCCTAAACCTAGTCCTTGAGAAAGCATGCCCTAATGAAGGGGTGTCAACATTTATAATTAAATTTGAGAAATTTTGAGCATTGTAAAAAATTTAGGAGGTTGATATATAGGTGTGGTCGAAATTTCAGGTCCTAATTATGAATATTTTGCAAGATATGTTGTTTTTATTCCTACTAAATTTTTGCAAGTGAGAATCCAAACTTGAATTTGACTTTCTGATGCTCATTAGCATGTGAAATATCTTCAGGGTGGTACAATATCTTTATTGTATTTGAGGAAGAGTCGTGAGATGGAATTTTGGGCATTAGTTCAGGAGTTAAGGCCCTAGGATTTATGAACAATCGTTAAGAAGCTATGGAGGTTTAAAAACCTCTCAAAACCCTAGTTAAGCAACGATGGAGATAATATTTTTCCTAGAGTGACCCAAAATGGATTATTTTCTCAATTATGATGATTTGAGGTTTTAGAGTACTCTATCATTTTTTCCTAGGTGTAAGTTAGGTGTCATGGTTATGTGTGGACCCCACTCAAATTTGTAAGTTTCTAAATTATTTCATATTTCTCCAAAGTTATGCATTAAATTTATTGACTAATTTGGTTCTCGAGGAAGTATGGAATATATTATATATTTCCCTGATAGTTTCATATCATGGTTGATCCCTTAGAATTTATTTTATGACTTGTTTTGCAAGACTGGTTTTGGGGTAGTTTTGGGTAGTTTCAGGTGACCTGGTTGCAGAGGCTTTTTAGAGGTGTATCATTCTGAGTTATGGCATCTAATGAATTTTTTAATGATCCTCAGGTCATGATATTTCCATTTATATATTAAACTTTCATTTTTAAATGTTATTTAATGTTGGTCTTAGCTTCATCTTTGAGGACTGTTTTTGTAGGCCTCAAACCTAGTGAGGCTAGTTGTTCCTTTTGGTGGTGTGTTTGCTTGAGATGATGATTTTGTGTTGTTCTATCTTGTTGGAGGTTTTTTGAAGGATTATAAAACATTTATAGGTGGTGTATGAGCTTTTTGAAGATGGTTTTACTCTAGAACATTATATTTTGGTGAGTAGGCTTTTTGGGTGTAATTAGGCTTCTTGAGTCCTAATGGAGGATTAGGTGGTTCTAGATGTTGTTTATGACCTATATGGTCTTATGAATGATTTTTTTATGATGTTATCATGAAATTTTCCTTATAAATGTCTACCTAGTTATGTTAGGATCATAATTCAAGTGTGAAATCAAATTAGAAAGCTCATTTGAGCTTGTTGTAAAAATAAGAAAAAGTGCTAGCTAGAAGGGTGTTTCCAAAGGATAAAGAGGTATGTATGACCTTTAAGAGATGGAAGAGAGTGTGTGTAGATGTTTTAGTGTGTGTTACAGTGTTTATGAGATAGGTCATAAGGCCTAATCATCTTGGTGAAGAAAATATTGAGAAAGTTGACCTAAAGAGCAGTTTTGAAGGAGAAGGAAGGAAAGTGAGTTCCATTAAGTCATCATCAATTTTTGGTGCAACATTTCAAAGGTGAAAAACATGTTAGGTGGCTTTGGTTGATGTTGAAATATCTTAGAGGTTGGTGCCTCCTTGTAGGGTTGGTGTTATACTAAATCTATGGGTTAGTGTTCTTTATGGGGTTGGTGCCTCACTAAACCTAGGGGTTGGTGCTCCTTGATGAGTTAGCGCTCAAATAAATTTGATTAATATCTCTAATAAATTTGTGTTTTAGTAGGTTTTCTTCCCCTTGAGGGTTTCCCACTTACATATTGTGTTCTTGTGTTGTTGTTCTCTCATTTTCTCTCCTGCGGTTATGTTCTTGTGTGTGCATGCTTAATGGTTAATTGAATGGTTAATGGATGAAATTTCTTAAATGAATGAAAAGTTTTATTGCTCGCTGATTCACCCCCCCCCCCCTCTCATTGATTGTGATTCCAACAGTATTTACATAAATAAAAAAATTTTACTTAGGGGAGATCACATTTCCCATATTTTTTAAACATTTAACAAAATGTAAATTATTATTCTCAAAAAATAATAAATATTTACATAAATAATCATATTTACTTGGGGGAAAATTATTTACTTAAAACATTTCCATTGGAGAATATTTTAACTTGAAATCAAATACAGTGAATAAAATATTTCATAAACAAAAGCAATGTTCCAAGAGATCTTATTGCCCATAATTTTTAACTATTGTAGTGGATATAATGTAATAACCAAACAATTAAACTCTCATTAAATATAGTATCTTTTACCTACCTGTGCAGAACAAAAGGTAGGCAATGATAGAAGTCCTCTCTACTCTTCACTACTTTATTCGGAACTCTCTTTGAGATTAAATTTTTTACTACTCTTCACTACGTTATTCCAAACTCTCTTTGAAACTAATTTTTTTACTTCTTGTGTGTGTGTGTGCGCATGTATATGTATATGTATATGTATATGTATATGTATATGTATATGTATATGTATATGTATATGTATATGTATATGTATGTGTATATGCATATGCATATGCATATGCATAATATGCATATGTATATGTATATGTATAATTTTTTTACTTCTTGTTTATATATATATGTATATACATAATTTTGAAATTATCTGTTGGTATTTAAATGTAAATAATAATTTTTATGTAATGTCTAGTTAGCTTTAGTAATTTTTATTATTATTGATCTTTTGGCTATAAAAGTGAATCTCTTAGTGTGTGTTTATGTACGTGTGTGTGTATGTACGTATGTATGTATGTATGCCACCTTTTTATTTATTATAATAGAAAATTTATTATACTTGAGTTATATTGAGTCATTGATCGTCTTCCATTACAAGAGCTCTTTTGTTCAATCCAATGGGCTTTTAGACTATATAGTGTGTATACTACTACTAGTAATAAATTGTAATCAGCCCGTATAATAAGGAGGCCATACAATTGATGTTAGCAACAAAATTCATTGAGTGTTTTATATCTACTTTCCCTACTAGTTAGATCATTATAGATAGTTTTTCCATATTATATAAGAAGAGCCAAAATTGGTGCAATCTAGAGATATATTTTTAAATAGAAAATCTAACAAAAATAAGAAATGTGCATTAATAGTTAACGAATTCAAGAGCAAACTACACTACATTGCACGCCTGAATATGAAATTTGAATACATAAAATAATTTGTAGCATAACTAAAGCCTAAGATTACATAATTGTGTTAAATTGAGAATACAAAAAAATTATTGCAATAGTTGGATAGAAAGGAAACAATCATATAAATTTTTACAGAGGCACATCTTTCATACATCTTAAATTCAAGGAGATTTTAAATAATACAAATTTGAAATATATTGTGAGAAGTTTTGACATGGTGAAATTTATTGTGTTTGATGTTTCTTCTCTCTCTAAAAAACCCATCATGAAGGAGAGAGAGTTAAACCTTTAAACTTATGCAAGTAGTTGAATCCAAACGTGAAGGGATATCTAATCAATGTGGATATAATATTTTTATATCATTTCATAATACTAGATCCATTCGACATAAAATAATGTCTTCCAATCATACTAGTTTACATAGTCCTTAGAGATGAGAGCACGTTTATTAACCCAAGATATTTTTCATTCATCATAAAGTTTAATGGCACTAATTTAATGTTACTTTGTATATGTTCTACCAAATGGTATTTACATGGATGCAATTATGTGTTGTAGAAGCTAAGAATGCCTTAAGGGTAACTATCAGGTTATTCTCCTCCTCATCCCTATTTCCAATATTTACATTTAATATTTTAAATTAAGAACTATTAAACCAAATGGTTCTACTACTAAAATGTGACATAATATTTTCCAATGATTTAATATGCAAAGCAATGTTATAAAATTTTATTATTATTTATTATATACAAACATACTTTGATATGTTTGAATTTTATTAAAAATTTATAAACTAAATATTTATTTTAACATACAATGCTTGAAAACATGAGCATAGTAATAAAGATATAAGCCGAAAAAGTTAAAATAAAATATTTTTTATATTAAATTAACATAGTTTAGAATACATATATTGAAATATACCCTTGTGGATGGGAATCCAACTCTCATAGCAAAAGGAAAGGTGTGATCAAAGCTTGCACAATGGAGAATAAAGATACTTTCAAATTCAAGCCACAATCTTGGTCAGGGATTTCTAAGTAGTACCATGTACCCTCATTTAAATATACCCCATGCACCCCATCTCAATCTAGTTGCCTCAAAGTACTCCTCGTTATTTATAATAATCAAAGGATGGTTATAACTGACACACCCCTTTATATCCCTTTAATTTATTTTTGTACATAATAACTTTGTATAAACATAACACAGTCATCATTGGGAATTTATAATATCCTCTCTCTTTTAACTTTTCATTCAATTACTTATACATAAGGAATACAAATTATAAGTCCCCTCCCAATAGACACTCATGTAGTTGATATTCATTATCCAGTGATTAGTCTATCCATTTCACTTCCAACCATATTTTAATTTTTTGACCTATTTAATTTTACAATGTTTATAGCTCTAAATTTACAATTTTTCTAGCAAATTAATTGTAAAATGATTTTACATCAAATTGATTGGTTGAAAATGACATAAAGGTGCTGTCAAATCATTGTGAATATAACTATGAATAAAATATTTATATTTAAAATTGACTAGTATTTTAATATTTAAAATGGAAACTAACATAAAAGTACTCTCAAAATGTAGCTATAATATTTTATATCTAAATATATGACTATAATATTATATATATGTGAATATCAAATATATTATTTTTTAGTTTGAATATCAAATTTATTCCACGTGCCACAAAAATATGTTCTTTTCATACATTATAGTCTCAATAATTTACACATTATTACATTTTTGTTTTTGTTTTTTGTTAACAAATTAAAATTGAGAATCTCATGGCAAACTAACTTAAATATATGTCAAATTTATTTCAAATAATTGTTAGGAACTAGCCTCTATGCAGAACTTGTAATTTGTGGGGAATTAGTCACATAAAAAAATAAAATCAGCAATTAACTAGGTTGTTTTAAGTTATGAAGTGAGTTTTTTTAATATAATTGTGAGATTAGCTAACATGATCTTTCTCCATAGATGAAAAAATATTCAAGTTTTTTTTCTAGTATCTAATATATAAGGTTGTTACAGCAATACTACATTATTTAAACTCAGTAAATATATTCAAACCGAGTTACAAATTGTAGAACACACAATTTGATCTGCTATAAAATCTAGAAACAACCATTACATTCCAATGCATGAGATCAAAAAAATAGTCTCTCATCTATTATAACAAAAGAATAAAGTAAATATGTTATAATGCATGCTCTGACTAGGAAAGCATGTTTTTTTGATTAATAGAGGTGAAGCTTCCTTACTAGTTTATCTAGGTTGTGAATCACAATGAAGACAAAGAAAACAAGCTCTTGGGATTGAGACAGGGGATGACACATCCTAACTCATTTGTCTAGATTGGAAGATGGACATTCAATTATTAGCTTAAGACGTGCTAACAAGTGGGAGAGATGGAAAATGGATATAAAAATTCTGAAGCATGAATGTATTCAAGATACATATGGAAAGCATGGTCTATTCTAGACACTTGGATATTAATTTATTTACAATAAATATGTCATTACAACAAAGTTGTTATAAGATATGATGGTAAGAAAAGAATCTAGATTCAAGAGGATTTTATCTTCTACCTAAGTGAGGGTTGGACTTTTTATTGGTGTGGTGATTAAACTTCTAGTGTATATTATGTTGATCGTTGATACAACATAGCAAAATTGTGGATAATACCACCTAGTGTGCGACATGGCAGAGGGATGTTGACATGTGGACATGAATCATAGAGGTCTCACATAGAATATTAAAGACATGTGGTGTGCTTATAATCATAGCACAAACTTTAAAATTTTCTCTAAGACTGTACAATGTGTCTTTAAAGATTTACCTAAACTCAGAGTGAACAAAATCAAGTTGATTGATTTCTAGAAATCTTGTTGTGTGTTACATTTGTTGGCATGGAGTCCTAATAGGTGTTTTCATTGATTAAAAACTAAATTAATGACAAATTGGATGTTTAATAATGATGGCATGATGATTTTATTGATGCTAACATATCAGTTCGGGTGTTTATCAAATGCTACAGTGGGATTCAGTGATGTATGCTTTCTCTAGCAAGCCCATATAGGTGTCTAGGAGGTGTTGATTAGCAGTATGAGCTTCTTGGTTGCTTGGGAATCATTTTGACATGATTTTAGGGTGATTTTGAACTCACATAAGTGGTATGGTACAGGTACAAGTGGATCACTTGGTTACATGTGCTAATTAGGAGCAGGTATGTTTGCTTGGAGGTGTGATAGTGTGGTTTGGAGCCATATGATATCATGGAATCATGAATTAAGTTTTATCATGGCATATGAGGTATTTTTGGGTCATTTATAGATGTTTAATGTTTAGTTATCATTATTTCAGTTGATCCTAGCTTTTATGGTGAGGATCTAGTATGCAAGCATAGGTAAGTCTTAGTGACTAGAGATTTTGAGGCATGGAATTGATATTATGATGATTTTATATGTTATAGGGGTGAGTCATACTACTCTTAAAAAACTTTAAGGTATGTTGTGTATTTTTCTAGATATGAGTGATTTTGTGAGACATGCTCAAGAACAAGTGATAATCAAACTTGAATTTGAACTTATGATGCTTGTTTTGAATAGTGTTATTTAAATGGGACCTTGTATATTTTAGGAAAGATTATAATGTGATTTTATAATGTTTAAAAAAAATAATGAGGTCATTTTATTGTCACGTTTTTATGAACGAATGTTAAGAAGGTAAAGAGGTCTAAAACCCTAGTTAAACCCTAGCTAGGAGCAGTTGAAAGAAACTGAGGAGTTATGACCCATTTTTTTATTGATTAATCAAAATTAATTATTTTATGTTGTATAGGAATCCTCAATATTTCCATAAATGTATGATTGAGATCATGGTGATATGTGGGCCCCACCTAAAAATAGAAGTTTCTCAAGAAGAAGGTTTTAGGACAAGATGGTCCAAAGGAGTAGCATGAAAATTTGATGGTGAATGATGATTGGGATATTTTATTGATGTAAATGGAGGTTTAAGATAAATTTCATTCAGTTTCATGATTTTTTGAGGTCCAAATAGGTTGAATGGTCAAAGGGCAGTTTTGGGATCTCAAATGGCAGGGTCCAGTAAAATGAGTATAACTTGAGCTACAAGTGGATTATTGAGATGATTAAAGTTTTTTTGGAAAGTGTATTCAGAGATATTTCTAGTTACATGTGTCTTTCCTCATGATGAGGTCATTTGACAAGGTTTCCAAGTCATTATTTGATCAAGAATATTTTTGGAAGTTTAAGACAGCACCTGTTTTGGTGAAATTTTGATGTTATTTGAAGCATGATATAACCTGTAATGTGAAGAGGGATTAATTATGCATCTAATGAATCCATGTGGAGGTCTTATATGTGTGTATAAATTATTTTATGAGCTAATCTTTGGAAATAGATTTTTTGGTAGGTTGATTTGATGAAGGCAAAAGCAGTTGTGGTTTGAAGTGATGGATCTTTCATGACTTATAACTTGATTAAAAATTTTATACAGGTTCTGAAATTTATTTTGGGTGGTCATATGGAATATTTTGGTTTAGTACAAGTGATTTGGTTACCAAATGAAGTTTCCATGGTGCTGAAGGGTGTAAGAAATAATTGTTTTGAAAATTATACAAGGAACGGGGCCCAGTAAATGAAATAATTGGACTAGTTGATATTAATTGTGACCATGTATGAATGTTTTATGATATTTTATTCATATGTAAAGGGATTTGGGTCATGAAAAATTATTTTACTAATGTTAGGTCATTTTTAAGAATGTGTTATGGGGTTTTGAGCAATTTTTGGCACGTGTAATGAGATTTTTGGCTAGGCCTACCTATTTGGGTCACTTGTGACTATTTTATTTCAAATTTAAAATGTTTCCTTGATTTATGGGTCGAACCAAATGGAGGGAAAAAAAATTTCCCAAGTTTTAAATTTGGAGAAGCATATAAAAGCATGTTTTTGAGTGCTTTTTGGGACTAGTTGAGTGTGTGCATGGTGTGTATGAGAAGTGCAACCTAGGTGAGTGATATTTACAGGTGTAGAAGCATGAATTAAAGTCAAATATAGTGATTTATAGGTTGAGTAATATCAGCAAGCATGTGTGCAATATTTTGAAGCATTGAGAAGTGAAGAAAGAGCTAGATTGTGTAAGTTGAAGACCTAGGGTTTGAGCAAGGGTTTGGAAGAGTTTGGAGCTGAATATTTGAATCATTATCAGTTTTAGTATCATAATATTTTCAGTGGTAATACTTCAAAAACATCTTGTGTGATGATTCATATTCATGCAAGTCTCTTGTTGTGAGTAATAGCAACAAGGGTTTAGGGGTTGGTGGTCCTTGTGGGGTTAGTGCCTCACTAAAGAAATCTCTTGTGATGTGTAATATTCACTTGATTATTTGTTGTGTGTAATATCAGAAATTTTTATTAGTTTTTCTTCCCTTTTATGGTTTCCCACATATATCTTGTTTCTTGTGTTGATTCTCTTGCCCATGGTTTATAGCATGTATGGTATTTGATTATGTGCACACATTAATGGATGGTTAATTTATTATGTGTTTTGAATAAGTATTCTGAAATCTGATTTGAATTTTCCTCTCATTCCATTGTACTTCCAATAGAATTGAGGTGTGTTAAATGATTCAAGCACTAATAAAGGAAAAATTATTGTGTTGTTTTTAAATCTATGTTATTTTTTTGAATGGTGTAAGCCAAATTTGAGTGTTTATTAATTTTATGGGTATAATACACTAGTTGACTACAAAAAATTTTCTAGAAACTCGAACTAAGAATCTAGAAATTCACACATTTAATCCTTTCTAAGGGGGATTCGTGAGCTCCATTAACACTAAGGATGCTTCTAAAAATTCCTTGTTTATTGAGAAGTCCCTATGCAATGCAAATACAATGAAAAAAAAGGATATCATCTCCACACAAATAAAAAAAAGTCTAACATTTTCTATTGAGACCATGACACCTATTGACATAGATAGTTTTAGAAGGATTACGATTACATTCTTTATGTTCAAAAAATTTCTTCTTCAGGTTGTGTTTGACTAAGAAATGTTATTTCCCAAATTTTATAGTGGTGGAGATGAGAACAAGTCAAAATAATGATGATGTATTCCAAGTTATCATTATCACAAGCCTTTTGATGACCTTTCAACCTATAATTTTGACCTATAAAGGACTGTCATTCCATTTTATAGGGGGAAAATCCATTGTTTTGGACAAGGGCTAATGTGTTGATTTTATATTTTACTTTTTTCCTAGTTACATATAAAATCAATTATTTTCTTCACTTTTTGCTTCAATGTCTAGTTGAATTTTTAAGTTGTCTCTTTTATTATGGGTGCTCCTAAGATTATTAGGTTTTTATGCAAGTCAATCATTAGAATTTATCAATAAGAACATCATTAAATCTTATTTAAAAAGGCATATAAAATTGTTTGAAAAAATCATTTATATTTAGCTCTCGTTTATTAGCAAAGATGTATCCTAATCTTGAAAATAATATGCAACAAGTACAAATAACCACTCAAATAGAGATAAAAGAAATTAAAATACCAGGCATTTTGTATTTTATATTTATCATACCATGCAAAAAAAATTAAAATAGAATTATCAATTAGCATAATGAAATTGATCTATTATGGTTTAATGTCCATCACCATTGATTTTTCCTACATATGCCTATATTAGTACTATGTTTTCTCTACAAATATTCAAATTTTATCACCTTTTTTCCTTTGCATTTATCATTTCCCTTAAGTATTTGTACCTTCGAAGGTCCTCTTCCTATATAAAATCATCTTACAACAATCTTCCATTACTTAAAACAATGACTATGGATTGTAATCCTATTAATAGTGTTACCTTAGTCAAAAAACTTAACAGGTTTGTCTTAAAGGTCTTTTACGAGCTAATGGCTCTCCCCCTGGTACAGTTTTACACGTTCCTAAATTTAATTTTATATTCCAATAGCCTTGCCAATTTTCTTTAATAGGTTATTTCCTCAAGAGAATTCCCTCTATAAGTATGCTAAAAAGTTGGGCACACTCTACATGTACAACACAATATTAGATTGGATATTGTCTAAATTATGACCTAAGGATTTTTTGTTTCATTTTGTCAACATGCAACAATCTTCACTTATTCTATAGAATCCCTCCACTTGATACATCTATATTTCCCCTTTTATTTTGTCACCTTGAAAAATTATCCTTATGGTCCCAATTTAGCTTGAATTCCTGAGATTCCCCTAAACATGTTTTCCCTTTATTGATCATATAACAGTCACTATAGGTCGTGTCATATGCCAATAACCATCTAAATTT
The DNA here is from genome assembly GCA_019776745.2 of Taxus chinensis. Classification (NCBI taxonomy): domain Eukaryota; kingdom Viridiplantae; phylum Streptophyta; class Pinopsida; order Cupressales; family Taxaceae; genus Taxus; species Taxus chinensis. The sequence goes on along the minus strand of CM034153.1, from coordinate 120,980,517 downwards.
TATTAAACTTGATCACAAAAATGGATTTGTGTTAACATCTTCCTGGTGAATTTAAGGAGTCTGTTGTGATTCATGATGGCAATTACACCTATAAGAAAATAATTACATATAGTAATCTACTCAAGACTTGTTTTCACAGTTACCTAATATTCTGGGATGAAGGGACCTAGAAATGGGGTTTTCGAGATGGAAAAAATTGAAATTTAGAGACAGTGAGGGTACAACTAATTAAAAAATATATAAAACTTATATATAATATAAATATAAAATGAATAATTTAAAAAACCAAGACTTAAAATTTAAAGTTTGAATATTGAAACCATTAATCCAATTATTCAACCCATAAGGAATATTCAATGTTCATATTTTAATATTTCATATTGATTCATTAACATTATCATAGAAATTCTTGTAAACCGTTTGATTTTGATCACTCTCTAAAATTTATCATTGTAATATCTGGATTTGGAGCCTTCTTTTGTACTAGGGTATAGTCCCTCCCAAAAAACTATTTTCCAATAATTAAAAAAATATTATCATAGCAAATAGAACAGAGAATCTAAGATACATCAATACTTCATATTAGATAGAGATATAAAGATACATCAACGATATCGATGTGACAATGAAAAAAGAGTTTTTATTAATTAATATGTGATTTCATTTTTTTGGGAAGTGAATCTCACCCCTTTTAATTTTTAATAATGTTTTCTTATTTAACATACATAAATAGGATGAATAATGTTACAGGTGGATGTTTTGATTTAATTAACTTCCAACAATTATTGCACAAATCAGCATAATATTTTTCAAATTGACGATTAATCTAGCAACTATCATAAGAAAATGGAAAGAGTACAATTAGCTAATTTTTTGTGTATCTAAAAGAGTTTGGACAGTCTGGGTGTAAGAACAGGAAGATATGGAATTGAAAATGCTTCATTACTGAAACTATAACTTTAAATTGAGCCAGGTCAAAATTGTACAAATAAGTCCAAAGCATCTATATCATCCTAATCCTTCTATATTATCTTGGACCTGCTTGTAATCTGTGTTGACAAGGTTCTTCATAAATTTTAGAGACTAAGGAAGAAATAAATAAGAAGTCACTTAACTCTATAAAATCCTCATAACACTATAAAATCCGCCAAAGACTACAAAGATCTGCAGAGACCTACCAAAATCTGCCCAAAGAGAAAAATAGAACACGAGCTGAGATGACAAAGTTATAACCAAAACAAGTGATTTTTGGATAATTAGCATAGTAAGATACTTATTTTAATTCAATGTAATAGATAGATATAATCATCATATCATATGGAGATAAATATTGTAATAGAAATAGAATGGGATAATAATAATGAGAAAGAGATAAGTGTAGAGAAAGGAGATGGAGGAATAAGTATATAAAGGATGTAACAAGAGTGTGTGAGATGGATATGAAAGTTATGTTTAGTATTTATTTTGAATGAATAAATAAATATGTTTGGTGTAATGAGAAATATGCATTTTGTTATTTAAATTTGTATGCTTTAATTTATAGTCTAAGTTATACTCCTAGTACATCTTTAGCAAGAGGGCAAAATACTTAACCCTCACATTAGCGTTGAGGCTTAAGGTCAACATTTTGGTGTCTGATCCTGGGTTCTTGGATTTAAGTAAATTCCAAAAAAAAATCACCGCTAGGGTATTGGAAACCTACGCTAACATATATCAAATATTGGTGGGAAAACCAGATCAACATATTTATTAAAAAGGAGGAAAAAAGACTTAAACAATCATATAAAGGAACTGAAGTTGAATTTTTTAGAGATTTTGAAGAAGAATTATGGTCTCAATTTCCACATCTATTTTGGCCTTACATTTTAGTGACAACAAAAATAACTGAGTGGTCATTGCTAGATTTTAAGGATCCTTTCGAGTGGACTCAAAATAAATTAGAAATAATCCAAGATCTTAACAAACATTTGACAAGGACCCTCGATTATTTTTTTAAGACTATACTAGAACGCTTCATTATTACTTGGGTGATTTAGTTTTGGACTATCTTTGATCAAAAGAAAGAAGAGGTTTTAGACAGAGCCAAAGGAATCTTTCTTAAACAAGGCCCATTTTTAATCCATATTTTATTGGAAGAAAAATAATTAATCAAAAGTGTAAGGAAGTTCCTTTAGGGGACAAGCACCACAAGATGACATACATGAAGGGTGGTAATCTAAGATATGTATCTAATAAAAACTTTTGGGGTGATGGTTGGGGTAGAATAAATAGGGTGACATGAAGAAAAATAAACCAAAAAAAATACAAAATTGATAAAAGAGAGATTAGGAGAATTAGGTGAATTAGTAAGTAAAAAAAAGTTAAAATGATGAGGAGATCAGAAGATAAGGCTAATATAGCAGTAGAGAAGGAGTTAGAGAAAAATCCAAAAAAACAAAGATTAGCAAGGGAGGAAAGGATAAAGAAACTAAATGAAATAAATAAATAAATAAATAAATTTTAGAAAATAGAAAATAAAGATAAGGCCACTTCAAATGGATGTCAACCAATGGCTACCCTGGAAATGGAAGCAGATGTTCAAAATATTTCTATCATTCCCACACAAGGCAAAGACCAACAGATTATGGTTACCCTATGGATTCGCGCAAGATAGTGTCCTTTAGATAGCAGATTACAATATTCATTATCACAACAATCTCGATTAATAAAGGATTTGTAAGAGATAGTAGATAGAATGGAACCATGAATAAAAAAATATTTTAGGAGTAGGGGAAATGGAAAAAACAAAATAGAGGCCCTACTATTGATTATGGAAAAAGGAAAAGAAGAAGATGAGATTAGTAGAGTATAAGAAACAGATAAGGAGTTAGAGGAGAATAAAAACATAATAGAGGATAAGGGGAAAACAAAAATTAATTTTGAAGAAAAATATCTAGATGAATTAGAAAAGAAGTGATGAAGGATATAAAAACTTAGAAGAAAATTATAGGTTAAGAGATGTTAAAGGTAGAAAGTTATTTATGGAAGAAGATAATTACAAAAAGTCACCAATAAAAGATGTGTCTCCCAATCATTGTACTAGACCAAAGGAGATGACCCCCTGGATCGGTCACCATTCTATGTACCACTTCACACATCAATTATAAAGACACAAAAGGAGGAAAGCTTAGAAGAAATATGTCACAAATTACAAGAAGAGAGAAAAATAAGAAAAGATATGGTGAGATAATTTAGATAACTACAAGGAGAACTTTAATTTGATATTAAAATTCCAAGAGATAAAGGAATAAAAGGACATCAGCAAAAATATTGTACCTAAAATAAGAAAGTAAAAACACCAAAGCAGCAACAATGAGTTCAAAATCTGCCAAACCCTCAATTTGTAAAAAGAATGGCCCAAAAGATTAAAATGCCACTATTTCGCAAAGATACCTAGGATGCGGAGGAGCATATATTACTCTTAGACTCATTCTAGAAGAGTAATAATGTTATTGATGTTATAACCAACATATATGACTTTGTGGGAATGTTAAGAGATGATACCTTAAACCCATTAGCAAAACTCTTGTACCCAAAATAAGAAATTAAAAACACCAAAGAAGCAACAAACATTTCAGAATCAGCCAAACCCTCAATATGTCAAAATAATGGCCCAGAAGATTAATTTTCCATTGTTTGGAAAAGATACCTAGGATGCGGAGGAACATCTATCCATCCTAGACCCATTCTAGAAAAGTAACAATGTTACCGATGCTACAACTAAGCTATATGACTTTGTGGGAATGTTAAGAGATGATACCTTGAGATGGTACATGAAGATAAATCCTTAGCTTACAAAGGTTCAGGAAGTAATAAAAAAATAATTCATGGTAAACTTTCATTATCTTGAGGCACATACATAATTTGTCAACAAAATGAGAGATATTATTCAAAAAGAGGGAGAAACAATAAAGGAGTTTGATTACAGGTTTAAAAATGTGGCAAGAATATTCGAAGAACCTCTAATAGACAATTAAAGAATTGAGTGCTTTATTTTTGGCCTATTCCATTACCTAAGAGCTTCATTGGCTGGGAATGTATTTACAAGATTTTTGTATGCGTTAAATACGTCTACAAGACTAGAAATATATCCATGGAGAAGAGAAGGAGAAAACTCCCTTAAAACTAAACTAGAAAGGGTACAGCTAGATTTTTCCAAGTTGAAACTACAATAGGAGATCTAGAGGAAAGAATATATCAAAAACAATTCACCCCCTAGGAACATTGTAAGACTAAAAATCTAGTGTATAGTATGTTTTACGGAAGGAATGATCCGAAAATGGTACTAGTTTTTCTTTATACTTTTAAATTTCTAGATTCTTAATTTTACTAGATTCCTAATTGATCAAGAGTGCTCAATTGAACCAATTTGGGTGTTTTGAAACCCCAATTTTCAAAACACTTATTAACGATCAATTAATAATTTTTAAATCAACTTAACTGCATCAAAGGGAAATAGTAAAATTCCTTAATTCTGATAACAATATAATTCTGAAAATGCACTCAATCTTATTTTAATTCCCAAAAAATGAAATGTGCATTCGTTTGTAATTTGTGGATTATGGATACTGAAATTTCTGATTAATTCCAATTTCCCATTTTAATTGATGAATTGCTTAATAAAATTAATAAACCTTCAAAACTTAATTTTATTTGATCAAAAGCTTCATCCAAAACCGAAATAAACATCCACAAAACAAGATTGTTAACAGAGTTCACCCGAAGATTATGTCTCCAGATTCTCAAAAAGAGAAATGATCTATTAAGTCCAATGAAGGACAAATTTTACATTCAATATTGACAATAGTCCTTTAGAACTTACAAATGGGCTGATTTCTGACTTTGAAGACTTAGAAATTTACCAAAAATTGTTCACAAGTCGATCTGTGGCCCCTACAGTGTCTTCACAATGTGATCCCCCTACAACTATGCCCGAAAAACACCTACATATGGATATTTTTAAACACTACATGAAAACAAATTACATTTCTAGAATTCTCTCATAATTTTGAACAAGTTTTCTTTTTTCACCAAGTTGAAATTCGACTTCTAAGTGTTTCAAATTCTCATTCAAATGCAAATTGATTATTATCCCCCTACACAGTCTCTACATTGTTCTTAAAAAAACCCAACAAGCTCATTTTTTAACCCATAAAGCCACCCAGGTGAGTTGGTTAATGGATTGAGTTTAGACCGGAGAGGTCACCAATTCGAATCATCGCTTCAACATTTTATATCGGGTTGTTTGTGCACTAAGGTGGGCTATATCCCACATTGGGAGCATAGGAGGTGGGTTGATAGTTTAAATACAACCCAACCCGCCAATATTTATGTGGCATTAGCCACGCTTGTCATCATTTTGTTGGGTGACCCAACTATATTGAACCTGGATTGGGCCGAGCTATTTTTTTTGTTGATCTCCTACATTTAGGGCCTTAACCATTTCGTTGCGTCGAGTCATTAGTCTATGTTATGTGTCGAGATGGGCGTTAGGCTTTTTTACCCAATCTACAAAGCATTGAACTCCTCGTTGTTGATAATTCATGGCATATATATAGCTCCTTGCTACCAATAAGGTTGAGTAATTAGGAGATAATATAGTCAACTCTGCGGGTTTAGAATTTAAAAATTATCTCCCATTTATTATTCTCACCAAGGTAAGGATAGCTCGAACAATATGGAAACATATTGATCAATTCGGTGGGGAGGTGATCACCCCACCGAGCTAAAATAATAGCTCGCTCAAGCTGACAGGTACTATAAAACCTGTAATGCATAAATATAACTCTGCAGACCATATTGTCCCACATTGACAGAGTTAGGAAAATAAGTAGCATATATAATCAAAAACTTGATAATGGTAATATGAAGTAAAGGTGGCAAAGGCACCTCTCCTACAAAAGAGTGTGTTGAACCTGGATGAGGACCCTGAGCCAGAAAATAGTGGGGCCACTAATTTTTCCCTTGTATGTCAAAGACTAGAGGTAAAAACAACAAAATTTAACCTTTTTCACCTTTTACCATTTTTCCACGTGTCATGTTCAGATTGGACTGTCGACCATTTTGACCACATATCAAACCTGAACTTTGACCTGTAATATCTTTTGCGTATGAGATCCATTTTTTGAGTTTCACCTGTCAACGGAAAGATCTTGAGACACTCTACAAGATTGTAATGGTTTAGGGAGTTTTTGGTAAAATCTGAATCCAGATAATACTCCAAATCGCTCCTCCCCAATAAGACCATTTTTTCCTCAGAAGGGAACTTTACCCAGCTGAATTTTCAATTGATCCTCTGCATATCACAATCAGTAGAACCTAGTTTACAACATGGTAATTTTTTTCCAAAAAATTGTAATAAATCAAAAACCATTAAAAGCAACATCACCCATGGCCATTAATGCAACTGATATGACATTTGAGTCTATCATAGTCATCTATACACTTTGATCCTACACCTTCACAGCTTGTTAGTGCAAAAATTTTACATACTATTTGTAACTATGTTTGACAGTTACAAATATTTACGCCTAATAATAAGACTTATACATTTGCAAACATCATGCATAGCAACAAAAAGTTTGTATAAAATTTACACACACAAATAGTGCCTACTTGAAAATAATTTACACTCCAAAAGCATATTGAATACAATTTTCCAAAATCAGACATTTGATCGTTGATCATACCCCATAGAACTAACTTTACATGTTGTTGTAAAAATGAAGTTTCCAAAACCATCAAAAAGAGAAATTTTCCCAAGGATTTTAAACTTGTCACCTGGATTTCCTCTTCAGGTTACTTCACCAACACTAAAGCAAAATAAAAATGGAAATTATCCTTTTTACAAATCAACAAGAATTTTCCAATAATTGCTTTGTTAGTTTGCATGTATTTACCAATTACATTATGCAATCATAAAACTGATGAATTTTCTACCTACCTTTTTAACACATTTTCCTATTTAAGTGGTTGATTCACTTCATCTTTTACCTGATTCACTGAATGGGTCATAATGGTAGGTTTAATATTGATATCCTTTTTTTTTAATAATTTTTTCTAGATGTAGCTACTAACATCTGTCGGTTACATGACTTGTTTTCTTACAATGACCACAAATTCTTTGATCCATTTTTTTAGGATCCATTTTCTTAGGAAACCTACCTAGACTGCTTTTATTCAAGCTAGATTTAGGAGAATGAACTTTCTCAATCTCTTCCAACGTGGATTTATGTTTCCTACACTTGGCCAAACAAATATTATATAACCCACAAAATGTGCATGGGTAACTGTACAACATTGCTTACATATCATAGCCAAATTTTTCAAATGTATAAAATGGATCATTTTTTTTACCTTTTCCTTTACGATTATGTTAATTGAAAGGTGGAAGAATTTCAATACCTTTCCATGGTGAATTATTACCAGATCCTTCTCCTGAGGATGAATCACCTGATGTTGAGGGGGGATCCTCTTTACTATTAGAAGTTTGTCTTCTTCCAGTGGTCTTGGATCCCTCTCCAATGTTCTTTTTCCCTACAGTAGCATACCCCAATCCTACATACCAAGGTTTTTTCTCAACTTTTATGGGGTTAGTTATGCCTTGGTTATCCTTACCAAGGCTAATTCCATTAAAACCCATTTGATTCAAAAGTTTAGATCTTATACCTTTGGTGTGCTTTTCAAAATCACTAAGCACATTATATGAATCTAAATTTTCTTAGGGAGAGGAATTAGGTGTTGAAATACTTACAATGCACTCATATGTATTAGTGGATGCATCAACAGTAATTGGTACCTCTTTCTTGGGTCCATCAATTTGTAACACCATTAACAGTTCATCTTTGGACTCTAGCTCTTTTTTTAGATTGCCAATTTACTCCTCAAGAGCCAACAACTGACACCTTAGGACAGAATTTTCTTCCTGTATCTATTGATTGTATGATCCAACTTCCTCAAGATTTTCCTTGTTTAACAAGTTTCCCATGGTTTCCTGCACACCTATTCTCCCAAAGTCTCCACACTGTAATGAAAGATCAAGCCCAAAAATGCAAAACCAAATTAAATCAAATCAACTAAAGAAAATCAAGAGCTAAACCAGCTCTGATACCAAACTTGATCCGAAAATGGTACTATTTTTTCTCTGTACTTTTAAAATTTCTAGATTATTAATTTATCAAATTCCTAATTGATCAAGAGTTCAGAATTGAACTAATTTTGGTTTTTTGAAACCCCAATTTTCAAAACACTTGTTAACGATCAATTTTAAATCAACTTAACTGCATCAAAGGAAAATAGTACAATTCCTAAATTCTGATAACAAGTTGATTCTGACAATGCACTCAATTTGATTTTAATTCCCAAAGATTGAAATGTGCATTCATTTGTACTTTGTGGATTATGGATACTAAAATTTCCAATTAAGTCCAATTTATCATTTCAATTAATGAATTGCTTAATCAAATTAATAAACCTTCAAAAATGAATTTTATCTGATAAAAAGATTCATCAAAAATTGAAATAAACATCCAAAAAACAAGATTGTTAACACAGTTCACCCGAAGGCTACGTCTCTGGATTCTCGAAAAGATAATCAATCTATTAAGTCCAATGAAGTACAATTTTTACCTTAAATAATTATAATAGACCTTTACAACCTATAAATGGGCTGATTTCTAACTTTGGGAACTCAGCAATTTACCAGAAATTGTTCACAAGTCGATCCGTGGTGTTTCACCGAATAGTTGTGTACGTATGAGAAAAACAGATAAGGTAAAGGTGAGGAGGAATACTTGTGAAATGAAGGTGGAAGGTAGAGTGTGTGCATTCTGATTTCCTAATCCAATGTTGATTACAAGAACTTTCTTTTTTCTAGGAGGAACTACCTGTAAATAATAAACAAGACCACAAAAAGAATATTAAGCAATATATGTCAGTAGACTGCCTAGCGTATGCTAGATCTAGGAAGTATGATGCTCCCTAGATGGTTTTCAATCCACTATTTAATATAATTCAATGCAAGAAATAAAGTAAACAAATAGCATCCTACTATAGTTGATATGATTTAGGTATTTCATTCAAATACAATAAGCAAATTTAATCTGACAGGTTGGGTTATGATCAGACCTAGAGGTTGGGAAGGTGACCAAGGTGATTAGAACATGTCAGGATCATATTTTGGGTGGTTTTGGGTTATTTAGGTGAATTTTATTAGATTGATGTTATAGGTAGGATTACCAGTTACAAAGACCAACATCGGTCTAATATGATCGATGCCGGTTGAGAGTGAAACCGACGATGGTTTAGGTTAATTGTCATCGGTACAGGTGAAATGGTAAAAACTCAATAAATTTTGGTTTCAAATATTCTCTGTGATTACACAAAGAATGGAAGAATGATGGTTAGGTTGTGAAAAAAATATGAGAATGCTCAGAGATTCCTGGGGTTGGATGTGGGGAGCTAAAAGGTTATGGGTGATCAAATGGGTGGATGGGCAGGAAGGTGAGGATGATAGGATGTAAAAGATAATGGAATTTAAAAGGGAAAGCTAAATAAATAATTATCTAAGTATGGAATGATGAAGATCAAGACACACTTACTTGTATTTTTAGATCTGATGGTTGGATGAGGGTGATGGTTGATCTGTGAAACTGGTGGTTAGTGTCGCGGAAGTGCTTCCTAGAATGCTACCGTGAATGCCAATGTCTTCAAATCAGTCTTGGTGTTGAATGGGGTGTGTCTGGATGTGCAAGAGGGCTCTTGTTTGTGATTACATGCATATTTATCTCTCTCCAAACTCAAATAATTCTTCCAATCTCTCGAACAAGGTTACCAAATTGAATATATGGTAACTGAAGACAGTTTAGGTTAACTGGCATCGATTTAGGGTTAATTGGCATCGGTTAAGGCGGGAAATCCTATGTTTTCTAAAATAACAGATCTTGGCCATCTTTTCAGCCATTTCTGCCCATTGGTCTCATTCTAAAATGGTATTTTCAACTTAAGTAAGTAGGCTTGTTGTTAGAGAAAAAATAGGCATCTAATGTTAGGGTTAGACTAAGTCTCAGTTAGCTATGGTAAGTAGAGATTGAGTCTTTAAAAAAACATGCTAAGAATAGGTTTGTGATGAGGTGTCTAGGTGATGTGGTTAGGTGAGGTGGCCAAGTGAGGATATTAATTAAATTAATTAAAATAATTAATTCAATTAATCATTTGCACTATGGGATATGAATATGTAAGGTATGGTTTATTTAATTAACGGATCTATAAGGGTGGTACGACCTAATTTTGGTGTTTACATTTTGCCCCTTTTTTGTCGCGTAGCTTATACTAGTAAGTGACACTAACAAAAATAGGAAGTGATTGCCCCATGTGTGGGTGAGAGTGAGTTTTCCCCAGGTGTGGGTGAAGATGATCCCCTCAAAACAAGAACTAGTGAGGTGTTATACAGAATTGGTGAGTGGTTTGATAAATGTGTAGTTGGTAGAAGTGAAGGTATGTGGGGAAGAGTATGAGTACTATGGGAAAGGGTGATGGTCGACTCGGGTAATAATAATAGGCCAGGGTCAAATTGGGTAATGGTTAATGGCAATCAAATGCACGCACACATATAGACTACAACATGGTACCATGTTGAAGAGCTTGCAAACTCTACATCATCCAAGGTCAATAGGTTTATCCAAACAAGGGTGAAGTGATTCAGGTATCCAAGGCATAGGATATGGTCTGGAAACACAATATAGGTCAGGTGCAGGAACATTTAGGTATGTTCTGGTACACCAAAGGTTTGGTCAGGATAAACAGCACGGCAATAGGTAATGTATGGTTGTTAGGCTAAAACAACATGGGTAACAGCATAACAAGGTATAGCAAGTACACAAGGTCAATGGTCACACCAAGTAGGTTAGGTCTGGGTAAATAGGTCATAGGCATGGGTAAGCGCCAAGGTATAGGCAAAATAACAAATCCAGAGATGCAACTAAGGAAATGTAGGGGTAGTTTGGGCTTGTAGGTAGGTTGCAATAAGTGTGGGTAAGGTTAAAGGGTATCTGGTGTAGACACCAAATTTGGGTCACACTCCCCCTTTACCCCACATGCATATTAATTTAATTACCTAAAATTAAATTAATGCCCATTCTCACAATATTCATTAATAAATACCTTAATTAAATTTATTTCCACCTCACCCCACCACATCACCTATGACAACTCATCATATATACCTATTCTTAGCATGTTTCTGTTTAACTAGGACTCAATCTCTACTTACCATAACTAACTAAGACTTATTCTAACTCTAACACTAAATGCCTATTCTTCCTCTAACCGCATGCACACTTAATTACGTGGAAAATACCATTTTGGATCCGTAACAATGGACAGAACTGGCCAAAAGATAGCCAAGATCTGCTATTTTGCCAACCTAGGATATCCCACCTTAACCAACGCTGGTCAACCCGAAACCAACGCCGGTCACCCTAAATCATCGTTGATTACCATATATTCACTTTGGTAATATTTTTCTAGAAATTGGAAGAATTATTCAAGTTTTGGAGAAGAGATATTTACATGCAAGCATGCACCAAAGCACTCTTGCACATCCAGACATCTTAAACTAGCACCAAGACGTATTTGAAGGTTAAGCATTCACTGTAACATTCCGAGAAGCACGGTTGCAGCATTGACCACTAGTTCTAGGGATCAACCATCACCTCCATCCAGCCCCCAGGTCTACAAGTAAACGTAAGTGCATTTAGATCTGCATATTTCCATACTTATTTAATCAATTTCTTTATATCCGTTTGGGAGTCCTAGTCTCCTTTCAATCTCATCACCTCTCACCTTCATGTCAATCCCTCCACCTAACCACCTACAACCTCTTATTTCTCCATACCCAACTCCAGAAATCTCTAAGTATTCCCAGCACTGTCATCAACCTCACCATTCTCTATCTATTTTCTATGTAATCACAGAGAATCATCAAAACCAAAATTTATTGACTTCTATCAACACTGGCTAACCTAAATCATCCCAACTTCCTCTCAATGAATCAGTCATAGCCTAACCAATGTCTGTCTCTGTATCTGGTAAATCTTCTTATAACAGCAACCTCATAACATTCACCCAAATAAACCAAATCACCAGAAACCTGATCTTGACCTGTCCCAGTCACCTTGGCTACCTACCCCACCTCCAGATCTGATCATAAGCTTGCCTGTTAGATTAAATTTTCTTATTGTATTTGAATGAGGTACCTAAATCATATCAACTATAGTAGGATGTTATCTACTTATGTTATTTCTTGCATTGAATTATATTAAACAATTGATTGACACCCATCTAGGAAGTATCACACTTCTTGGATCTAGCACATGCTAGGTAGTCCACTGACATATATTGTTTAATATTTCTCTTGTGGTCTTGTTTTTCATTCACGGGTAGTTCCTTCTAGCAAAAAGGAAGTTCTCACAATCAGCATTGGATTGAGAAATCAGAACTCATGCAATCTACCTTCTACCTCCATTCATAGGTATTCCTCCTCACCCTTGCACTATTTTTTTTTCTCATATGTACGTAACTTATCGGTGAAACATTTTGGCACACCTGGTTGGACCCTCATTTTGTGGGTTTCTTTCTATTCATATAAGTTGCATCTTATGTGTTTCCTTTCTAAATTCTTATTCACTAAATCTTCTTCTCCGGTAATATGCTCCTTCTTTCTAATTTCTGTAAATGAAGCATTTCTTTTAGTGCATTTAAAAATAATCATTCTTCTTTCTTTCTGCATTAGTGAAAATCATCCTCTCTCCTAGTCATCATTTGCTACATCGAATATAATTGTTGATTTGGGTTATAAAATTTGTTTCATTTCATCCTTGTATGTTGTATTATTAGCTCACATTTAAAACTAAGGGAAACCTATATGTTGGAATTCATGCCCAGCTGATGGTTGACACAATTGAATTGTAGAAAGAACATTTCTCTCTTCTCTCTTTTTGCCAAACTACACAAATCTGAATTTACACATCTTTTTAAACAACACCTTACCTAGAAGAATTTTTCAACGATCACATGATTAGAGGATTGATAGTGGGTTCCCAGCTAGTTTCTCTGTCTATTCATTACCTCAGAGAAAGGACCGCCCCCACCAAAACATGACATAAAACCTCACCTTTAGATTACCTCTTCATAGTACGCCTTCCTAACCAAAAAACTTTGTTCTAAAGTTCACAAGTTAGTCTCAAATAACATAAGCTAAAGTAACAAAAAATCCACTAGTAGGATTACGTGTTTTTCTTATTTTTCTTCCTAAATTGTACTTTGAGTTGTGAGGATTACGTTTCTTTGTTTTCTTCTTCCTTTCACACTCACGTTATAGTTGGATTATTCCAACTACTTTTGAGTGTGTCAGGGCCTCATATCATCATCCCCAGGTCTTTTAGGTTATTTCTTCTTCTGATTTAATTCACAAAATCCATTTTTCTTCACTTCTTCAAATTTCATAGTAACTGGTGTTAGTATTTTGGCTATGCTCTTTGTCATTTATAGAATACAATTAACCTGATACATGCTAATTCACTTGGTGTTGACTCACAGCCCAGCCAAATCCCTTGTATTTCATGCTAGTCTTCAACCACTCCCACCTAGCCCATCATCGCCTTCCATCCTGTCACCTATGAATCCAACTCATCCTATCCCTATTTCTACCAGTGACGAGGAGTTCGCAAGACTCCTTGATCAGAATCCCATGGCCTTAAAATACTACCTTTCCCACTCATCTACCCAGGACTCCTCAGGATAGCTAATAAATGGCATGCTTGTATCTATTCCTCCTGCCCTCATCCCCATTTCCACGTCAACTACTACTAGCTCAGCACTTTTGTCATCCACATTACCCCTTGTGGTCTCTCATCTAGGTTCCACCTCTGCCATAATTGTTTCCCCAACAACATCTATTGCACCCACGGTGTCAATTGTTCCTTCACCAACCGCTTTGAACATGGCCTCATCTTCCCCCTTTTCCTCTTATATACCAATTGCATCCCAACTACCTCTAGTGTCGGCAACCCACACCTTGTTCTAAAACCTATCTCTTTCCATCCCTGAGTCTCTACCACCCATTACCAAGAGATTTGTTTAAACCACCCCACCTATTTACTCACATCACCAGTAACCCCTAACCTTGTCTATCACTTATTCAGGGTATGTTCCACCTGTATCTATCCCCCCTTTGCAGTTTTCATATTCAGAACCCTCATTTACTGGGATGTCATCCCCATCATACACCCATCATCAACCTCCCTTTACTATAAGAGGTTTCCATTACTCACAACCCACCAATGACCTCATTAGGATGATGATGGAAAATATGCAAACATTACAAGCATCAGTTTTCAGCTCTCGTAACTCCTTGACCTATGATAAAATATGTAATGAGCATATTCATCCATCCATTCCTATTCTCCCATACCCCATGCATTGGTAAATTCCCAAGTTCAAACGCTTCAATAGTAAAGAAGACCTACAACAGCACTTGCAGTCATTCAAACATGGGTGCTACCAAATTGCGCATGAGGATGATTTTCTCTTACGAACATTCCCCATGTCCCTAATATGACCTGCCTTATATTGGTACAACATTTTACCTAGACATTCCATCTACTCCTTAGACCAAGTGGCTCAAGCATTCCTAGACCACTTCTCAGTCAATGTAGTCAAAAAATTAACCATGACCGACCTATATTTGACACGACAGTATGATGATGAATCTATTATAGATTTTGTTGCTCGTTGGCAAAGTCTTATCAACCAATTGATGTTTCAGTTACCTCAAGCTGAACTTATTGAGTTGTTCACTAGAGATTGTGTTAGACACATCTCACCAACTCTGTAGGTACAAACCTTCCATACCTTCGATGAAGCATTCACCATGGCACGAAAGCTGGAAATTTGTGCCATTAAATAAAATAAAATCCAATTACGAAACAAGAATGCCCCATTCAAATCAAATGATTCTTCTTCATCTTCAAAACCCCAAAATAATTATTCAAAATCCAAAGGATCTGCCAACATGGTAGTTCTCAAATCTGGTCCATCTCATCCCTCTAATCAAGCCAAACCTTCTTCCAATCTTTCCCCTATCCAAACCTTTCAGTTCCAGTGGGAACGGTGGAAGTACACTTCAATTAGAGAGCCCTATTCTTCAGTCTTATAAAAGCTTCTTAAAACTAGAGCCATTACACTTCCCCCCATAAAATCTCATACTAGTTTTGATCCCACTCATCCTATGCCTACATGGTATAAGGAACATGACTACTATAATTATCATCATGTCAAAGGCCATAGTGATGGTAATTTCATAACTTTTAAGAACATTGTCTAGGAGATGATAGATAATAGAGACCTCGTCATGGACAACCTGAACATGTTGGTAAATCAAAATTTACACATATTTAAGAAGTCATTCCCTAACCATAAACCATCGTCTAATCAAAATAGTGAACCTTCAACCAGTGATAGCAATGTCCATGAAGTCCATTCCTAAAATTCCACCTATTTCGTCTATTGAGGAAATTATGGCACGAGCTCCTCTACCCATAGAGGAGCATACCTCTTCTACTCCTTCACCCACAAAGGATTCCCCTTCATATCCCCTTACTCTCATGGAGGAATCCAAGTTTTCTTCTGATGTCATTCCATTTTCTACCTCGCAACCTACCAAATAGTCAACAATATTAACTCTCCCATCCACAGGAGAATCGTCATCACCTTCTCCTCCACCAAAGGAGAATTCTACCTCACCCCACCTACCATCTCTCCTACCCATGGGAGATTCTTCAAACATGCCACTACCTATTGGGGATAATTCTCCCTCAGCATCCCAAGATCCCATTGACCTGATCTTAGCTCTTTTACCCACATATGTCCAAGGCTAATCCAATTCCCTGTCTCACAGACATATTTTATAAGGATTGCAACCAAACCAACTACATCCTCCTCTTACAGTAAGTCTTGTTTTCATGACTGGATTGATCACTTGAATTACGTTAATAATTCCATGTTCTGGGGATGTCTTTGAATCCCCTTTTCGACTCAAATACAAATGTTGCCTGAAGATACTTCCACAATCTACCCAAAGGTATTTCCAGTAACTAGATCGACCCTAACCATGTCTATTGAAATGGATTCTTCCTCATCCCATCTATCTACATCCGAACCTTTACCCACAACTAAAACCATTCCAATGCCTAAGAACCTACCCACACCTATATCTTCATCTGTATCTAGACCGATCACTACCTTGGGTGTCATGCCGACGTCAAGCCTTACCCATCCACCTATCAAATTGGATTTAGTCCACCTCTTCCCAAACCTGCACAACAAAATTATCTCCTCCACCTAAAAGGAAGACCCAACCTTCTAGGCTACATACACCTATTCTCCCCTACCACACCTTTGTCACCTTTTCCCCTTTCGTCCATCCTAGGGCCTCACCCATCAACAACCCTGGCCTAATAGTCACCTACCTAAAGCTAGTAAAAAGATAAGAAACCTACTGCTTCATCATGATCCCTCATTACACCTCATTTACCTACATGACAAACACCCTCACCATCACCCATACAATTCTTACCACCGATATGTCTAGAAGCTACTATAACCCCAACTTTTCCTATAAAATCTTTAACCCATACCATCAACCCAGCCTCTACCAAACCACTTCCACCGTAACTCTATCGTCTCCCATGGATAACCCATCTTCTTCTACCATCTGTCTTTGCCTTATACATCATGTACTCCCATGTCACCTTTACCCAAGAAGGTGTAACCCAAAAGACAAGAACCCACTACCCTCCAATAAGGTAGTTAAACTAATAAAACACTTCCATTGGTGTCTCTTCTACTACACCTTTACCCAAGCAGATGCCACCAAAACCTAATACAATACCACTTACTAAACCAATCATCCAACTCATTCCTCCTCCTATAACACCTCTTCAATCAAAATCATCCTGCACATTTACCCAAACCCACACTCACTTCCCATTGTGATCCGTTGGCAGGGTCCTACACCAACATTCTAACCAACCTCTTAGAGAAATTTTTCATTACATTACCACCACTTCGACCTTGCGACCCTCTCAAACCCAAACCAAAAGGGTTTGATGAAACTAACATTTTTGCCTATCATCGTGTGTCAAGACATGCTATAGAAAATTGTAAGGCTCTAAAAATTGATCTTCTCCAAATTTTTCCTCCTAAAAAAAAATTTGACGATGATGATTTGCTTGATAAGGACCATGTTCCACCTTCACCTGTCATTGCACATCATCATCCCTCACTTCTTCAACAACCTACATCTCCACCCCCACAACCATTTTTTCCACTTGAAAATTTTGAGATCAACATGGTCCATATCAGAGAGTTGGCCAAATCACCACCCAAATTCCAGTGTGCCCTACTCATTTCACCAGGCTCTTCCCCCTATTAGGTTTTTTCCCGTCATGTCATTACACTACTCATGCCACACCTTCTCCATCTACCACCTTCCCTCAGATTAACATGGTCCAAGTTTCCACCCATGCCTAGAAGGACAAAGGAAAAGAAAAAGCAAGTAGCCCATCAACCAATCACGTGCCCAATATACCATCTGCACCCACACTCAAAGTCGCCATTAGAGGACCTACATATGCTATTTCTTACGAGGTCACCCATCATGCAATGATAAAACAATTACATCAATCCCCTCTAAATATGTCTTTGTACAATCTCGGCCAAACTTCAAAATCTCATAAACATTCCCTTATGGAGGTTTTGTAATCCATCAAAGTTTTACTTAATGTGTTAGGAAAATGGAGTAGTGCTCACATATTTTAGCAAATATATATTTTTGTGATTATTATTAATGTGTAATGTGTAAACCATAAATAATTGTATTGTTATAGATTTGTTATTATAAACAAATCATAACAATATTCTTGTTATGTGAACTCACGTAGAATAGGAGTGTAGAGTTATTTGTAGGAGTGTTGTTGAGAAACCTCCATATTTATAGGAAAGCATACTCCTATATATATGTTACCCCCGTATGAATTGTATTCAGTTTTTATTTATTTACGGTCTTTGTTTTCTGTGCAAAGCTCTTACCAAATCCACTTGTGATATCAGAGTGACTTTTCATTCTACCTGTGATGAAAAATTAAATTATTTGGAGGGGCAGACCATTCTTGTAATGCCCTACGAATTGCGTTGAAGAATCCATTATCGTTTGGGTTGGCATAAGGAAGACGTCTCTAATCTTTTGCCTGCGTGAACTAGCAGAGGCCTGCTTGATCACTGGAATCGATGTTATTGGCATTTTCTTTCTATTGCATGGATTCTATTGGTGTCGATTCTAATCGAAAATATTGTGATCTTTGATACGTGCCAATAAAACGTGGAGATGTTGGACATGGATGCCTACCCCCACTCCTCCACGTGCAGTACTAGAATATTGTTTCTAAAACTTTCGTGGGAAAAAGCAGCCAAAATTCCACGTATTTCTGGTGCAGTCCACGTATCCACAGTTTGTAGAATTGACAGAATTGAAGGTTTCTATGGACACAGCTACACGGACATGGAGCATTGTCTTTGAAGGTTTTTGAAGGTTTCTATGGACACGGAGCAGTCCAAAATTTGAGAAGCTCAGATGCACAGCAGAAGCATGAAGGGGAGCTAGATTCTCGAGAGTGAAAAGAGTATGAGTAGTTAATTCTTTTTTATAGTTTTCTGTTTTTTTCACTTTCCGTGAAGATATCAAATCCAATCTTTAATTGGATTTAATTTGTGAAAATATTATTATGGAGAAAATGGGTCATATTGAAAAATTTGATGGAAAATATTTTCACACTTGGCAAGTGTGAACTCAGTTGATATTGATTAACAAAGATTTGTGGGACATTGCAGATGGAACATTCAAGAAACCAACCGATGCTGGTGAAGCGGCCAAATGGGAGAGTAGAGATCGTAAAGCAATAGCAATCATTGGACTTGGGTTGTTTGATGCATATTTGCATCATATAGACCTTTCAAAAAGTTCAAATTTCATTTAGACAACATTGAACAAGTTTTTTGGATCCCAAACTGGAAACGCAGTAGTGACCTTGAAGCAGAAGTTGTTCAGACTCAAGATGGATGAAGGAGAAAGCATGGTACAACATATAAGTAAGTTTCGGTCTATTCTGAATCAATTGTCAGGGATAAAAATTAAAGTAGAGGATGATGATGCAAAAGCTATTTTGTTGAATAGTATGCCATCTCACTATGCAAACATTGTTTTTACTTTGAGCAAGATCAATCCCAGCCTAGAAGATTTAATTTCTTCACTGATAGATGAAGAAAATAAGACTATTACACCAGAAGAAAATGCATTGTATGGTGACAATAAAAAAAGACGATCCAAATTCTTTTCTAAGCAGAGATCAACATTCACAGACTCCAAAAAAATATTCCTTTGTCATTACTGTAAAAATCAAGGACATGGTATTATGTATTGCAGGCAAAGAGCACAAGATTTTCTTGAGGGAAAATTAAAAGAAAATGCTTTTATTTCTAAAAATAGAAAAGAAGAAAGTGATTGGGAAGCAGGATCCAACCATTCACATGATAGAGAAGTTAATGCTCAAGATAGTGAAGAAGACTTTCTCTTCTAAAAAGAATGCATCTACTGGAGGATGAAGGCACAGGAGGCTGGAGGATAATTAGCGTCCTCTCATCAATCGCCAACGACGGGGCCGCATGAAGTTGTGGTGACACTATGTGTGTGTGTGACTTTACTTTCATTTTTGGATTGTTGTATGATTTCAGAGTTCCTATTTTGTGTTGAATAAGTGAAATGTTCACATTGAGGGGGGGAACATGGTCTCAATGTTCCATTTTCATTTCCACCTCTTGTTCATGTGTGTAATTTGTGAGTATGATTTCTAGATCAACCCCTGATGTGAGATAGTGCCAGAGATTCAGAACAGAGTACTGAAGCAGGAGATGTTCTTGATAAAAGTAGATGGTTGATGTCATGTTCCCACTACTTTTCTGATTATTTGGTTGATGTTCCCAGATATGGTTGATGGTGATGTTATGTTCCCAGTTCCCTTTGCATCGTCGATGTGTTCCCAAGTGGTCGATGCAGTTTCCCACCTTAGTTGATGTTCCCATGGATGGTTGATAGTGCTCCCATATCCTGGTTGATGTGTTCCCACAATCAGAGTGCACAGAGGAAGGTCAAGACATGTGTACGCTGCTCAGTCAGAAGATTTATGTTTCTCCCCATGTTCGCACTAAGGGGGGGAATGTTAGGAAAATGGAGTAGTGCTCACATATTTGAGCAAATATATATTTTTGTGATTATTATTAATGTGTAATGTGTAAACCATAAATAATTGTATTGTTATAGATTTGTTATTATAAACAAATCATAACAATATTCTTGTTATGTGAACTCACGTAGAATAGGAGTGTAGAGTTATTTGTAGGAGTGTTGTTGAGCAACCTCCATATTTATAGAAAAGAATACTCCTATATATATGTTACCCCCGTATGAATTGTATTCAATTTTTATTTATTTACGGTGTTTGTTTTCTGTGCAAAGCTCTTACCAAATCCACATAATGACCCCACACTAGTATCCTCCATTCTCACCCCGCATCATGTGGCCTCTCTTACCAAATCATCTCCTTCTTCTACCCCCACGCCCATTCATCAAGTTGTTTCCCTTAGTTTCTCTGATAATGAGATTTTACCTCTCCAATCAGATGACCTTAGTCCCGCCATTTTCATCTTTGTCTATATCGATAACATACACGTACAATGCATTATGATCGATGGTGGTGCTAGCATCAACATTATCTCCTCCTAAACATATAATCAAATGTGCATGCCTTCAAATTGTATGCATAATAACCTAGTTATGTTGTGCTCCTTTAATGACACCATCACCTCCACCCTTGGCACCATTATTCTTCACATTTGCATAGGCCCTCACACTATCCTAAAATTATTCTACTTCTTAGAGGGAGAGTTCCAGTATAACTTATTTCTCAGCAGACCTTGGATTTAAGTCATGGGTTATGTCCCTTCAACTTTACATTGTTGTGTAAAATTCAAACATGAAGGGTATAACTATACTATCTCAGCTGACCCATCACCATTCAAAACATGTAACATGTTGTACTAGCCTAAAGATGTCCTTGTACTAGTTAAGGCATATACGATTACCCCCACTTCTCCTTCACCCATGACCCCATCCACCAATGTTGTCATCACCTCTCCCATGCCCAACTCTTCTATTCCTACTTTTTTTTTTGCCTCTGCAATTGACCCATCTACTTCCCAACCAAATGATACCCATCCTGCTCAATCACCGACTATTTCATCTATCCCCGCTACCCGCATATCTACTACCAATCCCTTAGAAGGTGTTTTTAAATTCCTCACTCTAGGGGAGTACCACCTCTATAATATCAACACATTCCTCACTCCACGAGAGTATGGAAACCTATTCCAGCACCCTCATTATGGCTATCATATAGGATAGGTTTTCCCTTATGGTCCTCCCCACCTTCGCACTAACTTAACATATGGGGGACTTGATACTACCACTTATTCACCTGAACCTCCATCCCAAACATGACCCTTTTCATCTGACCTCTAATCCCTCACTAAACACCAATTTTCCTACATTTTCCTTCACCGTTGCACATGGAAAAGCTTTGGTTTCAGTTTTTACAAACAAGGTCATCATACTGTCATTCCATATACCACCCATAAACACAAAGATCACAATGGCATTGGCTTTGCCACACTATCTTTCAAGAAGGCCCACATCAACCTCATTGAGGAAGACAAACCTTCTCCACCTCATTCACCAACGTCACCACCTTCATCCATAGAGTCCATAGATCCCAAATCTATTCCTCCTAACTTTTTTCTTTCTTTTTTTTTTCTTCATGAACATAATTTCCCTGGGACCTCTAACTTATCAACGTGATGGCAAGGCTCCCGCTTCTCTTCCCTTATTATATCCTGACATGATCGATGATAATACACCTTCTATTAACGTCACTTAATATCAAGATGATGAGTCTATACTCACATACCTTAGTGTGGAAGACTCTTATATTCATCAGTCATTACCTTCTTAGATGTAAACCATGTTGAATGATTTAACTATTGAAATCAACATTAACACTCAAGATGACCCGTAAATTCTAAAGATAGGCCAATCTTTAGATGGTGCTGAATAGGAAGCTTTTACTTCTTTCCTCCAAGACCATAGCAATGTTTTTGCTTGGTCCTATGTTGATATACTCAATATTGACCCAAACATTATGGTCCACAATATCCTAACCATTCCTGATGCAAAACCTGTGAAACAAAAGTTGCAGAAAATGACTCCATGTATTCCTCTTCTTGTCAAAGAATAACTTTAACACCTTCTCTCATTTTCCTTCATCCTACCCATTAACTATCCCCAATGGATTTCTAACATCGTTCCTATCAAAAAATTGATAGGGGGACTCTACATTTGCACAGATTTTTGTGACCTCAACTTTGCTTTCCCCGAAGATGACTTTCCTCTACTATGAGTTGACCAATTGGTTGATCTTGTTACCAAAATATTTTGTAACATTATTAAATAAATTGTAATATTATTAATAATGAGTTTATAGAACTCATATTAATAATACAGTTGTAATAGTTTAATTATTTGAGTGAGTTGTGAGAACAATTCATGTACCTATTTTGTAGTGTGAGTGATCATAGGGATGTTTGAGAGATATTAGGAGATAATTTTGAGAGATTCATGGAGAGAGATATGAGGGATTGAATATTTTTGTTGACTCCGCCGTTATAGGAGATCAAACACTATATATGTAACCTCTATCACTATCAATGATATCCCAAATGAATTCAGTTTCTATATTTTATTATTTGGCATTTTTATATTATATTACATTTCTTATCAGTGGTATCAGAGCAATCTTAGGTCTTAGGCTATGATGTGAGAATGAATTCATGTGTTATACTCCAACTGTGAATCTATAGCAGCTCCCGAGCATTATATTAGTGTAAAGGAGCTAAGAATCTACTCACATCAAGTTCAAAATATGAACTATTTATTCCATTACAGCTTTTTGTGATTCATACTTGTTCCAATATGATTAATATTTGTATCTTTATACATCATGTGTGTTCATATCTACTTGTCAATTACAGATACAAAAGGCTATGGTGCTTTAACTTGGCATGTAGAACTAGTGCAACTCCTATTATTGTTAAGCGTGAGAGGATTGAAAATAAATCCATAATGTTACTGGTATTTGAGGTGCTAGTAATCCGTGAAGGTGCATGATAATAAAATAAAGTCTTATGTATATTTTTTCTCTTCATGCCCTCTTATAATTACCCACACATCTTCATCTTATTTTTCATAAGTATTCTTTATGGATATATGGTCTTCAACATGTCATATACACCTATAACAATGCCTATCATGTAAAAATAATTACCAGTGATCTGATCAAGTCCCTACACTATCATAACACCACATATCTCCACCATTGAATCCTCCTAGTAGAGGAAACCATATCAGGCCATAAGCAAAATCAAACCACTAAAAAACATATTATCTTGTACAAGTGTTAGCAGTCCTTCCATATTAAGAGCATGATTTCCTTTAAATTAGTGATATGATTGCACACAGCTCACCCTTGACATTTTCTATCTCAACTCACTTTTCCCTCCACATCAAGCTCGCATTAGATCTGACACTTGTATTGAATCTTGTGTTGCCTCGGCATTGGATCAACCATACATGCATGGAATAGTTTGTCAACACTCTGATAGAGTCATTTTCTTATAGTCATGTGGGTTTATTCATGGTTCTCCATGATGCATTAAGATTTGATGTGACATTTTTCTCTTGTGTATTTGAAAAATGAGAAGTGGAAAGGTGTCAAATAAAAAAAAATACTCTTTCCTTTAAGTTTTGGTATTTTTTTTTAATAATGTCTTATTAAAAAAAATTATCTTGAGAATCATAAAGTCATGTCATCATTTTAAAGTCAGTAATTGTTGTTGGTCATCATTTTAAAATCATTAAGTGTTGTTGGTCATTAAATGTAGTTGTCATCCTTATTGTATTGTAAAGGGTCAATGTAGAGGTCAATTAGCAAGAGAGTAATTTTTTTAAAGTCAAGTGTTATTCAAGTGTCAAAATTATTTTAATTGTTTGTTAAGTATATCATCTTGTCAATGTAAGTATTGATTCGTTAAAAGTTCTAAAAAAAAATTGCCTCACAGACGCATTTTCGGTGTTACCCAATGTCCAATTTTTTGGGAGAATAAGATGAATAATATTACAGTTATGATGATATTTTTGATGACTTCAAAGAAGGAAAATGTGCTCAGATTTGAGGGCTCTACCCCTCAACCCTGACCTATATCGTGACAGGGAGCACACTTAAGGTGCTGCCTCATGACCCTGCAAGGTGCGCTGCCCCTTGACCCCATTGGGGGATATTGCCCCCAGACCCTCGCTTTGGAATTTCAAAACCAAAGTGAAGATTTGTGGGGAAGATGCATGGACAAAAGGTGGTGCAAATTTGAGCTCCATGGCCCAATATTCTGAGTAAGTAGCAACATCATGGAGGATAGAGGCAACGGAGGTTGGAGGTCAATCAACAACCTCTCGTCAGTTGCCAACGATGGGGCCACATTAAGCTATAGTGGAAATGTGTGTGTATGTGTGTTTTATTTTATTTCATATTTGCAGTATGATTTTAAAGTTCTTGTTTAAATAAGTGAAATGTTCAAATTGAGGGGTGGAACTGGAACATGGTCTCAATGTTCAATTTTCCTTCTATTCAGTAAGCAGTGGTTCCTACATGATTTCCTGAAGGAAAGACATAGTGGATAGATGAAATCAAAAAGGAAAATCAGTAGCATGATATTTGGATTGTTGGTTGTCCTGTAAAACCATCATTTGTTTTAGGTTGTTGGTTGTCCTGTAAAACCATCCTTTGTTTTAGGTTGTTGGTTATCCTATAAAAACATCCTTTGTTGAGGTTGTTGGTTATCCTGGAAAACCATCCTTGTTGAGGTTGTTCGCTGTCCTACAAAACCATCCAGATCATGAGCACGCATGGGCAGAAAGCTACAAAAGGAAGTGTGATGATTCTTTTTACCTTGTCAACATTAGGGGAGTGTATATTGAAAATTAATAATGTTAACAATAGGGGAGTGAATGTTACCAAAATATTGTGTAACATTATTAAATAAATTGTAATATTATTAATAATGAATTTATATAACTCATATTAATAATATAGTTGTAATAGTTTAATTATTTGAGTGAGTTGTGAGAACAGTTCATGTACCTATTTTGTAGTGTGAGTGACCCTAGGGATGTTTGAGAGATATTAGGAGATAAGTTTAATAGATTCATGGAGAGAGATATGAGGGATTGAAGATGTGTGTTAACTCCACCATTGTAGGAGATCAAACACTATATATGTAACCTTTATCACTATCAATGATATCCTGAATGAATTCAGTTTCTATATTTTATTATTTGGTGTTTTTATATTATATTACATTTCTTATCAGATCTCACCGCCAGCCATGAGATGCCATCACTCATGGATGGTTTCTCAAGTTATAATCAAATATTACTCACTCCAAAAGATCAACACAAAAATTCCTTCATCACTCCTTGGGGGATCTTCTGCTATCGAGTCATGCCTTTTTTCCTTAAAAATGCTGGTGGTACATATCAGTGAGCCATGACTTATATCTTCCAAGACATAATGTATCGCATATTGGAAGATTATGTAGATGACCTTCTTGCCAAATCCAAACATCGATCCAAACACCTTACAGTCCTTAAGGTCATCTTTGACCACCTCATCAAGTATTGTGTTCACCTTCAACCTAAGAAGTGTGTCTTCATGGTACTTTCAGGCAAGCTTTTTGGTTTCATTGTTTCTTTGCATGGCATAGAAGTTGATCCTGCTAGAGTAAAGGCTATTCTCAAAATGCCTCCACCTACTAATATCTATCAACTTCAAAGTTTACAAGGTAAGTTGCAATCTATTCATTGGTTTATTTCGCAACTTTTTGACCGTTGTCTCATTAAAATGGGATGATGACTACCACAAACCCTTTGATGCCTTAAAATAATACCTTCTTCAACCATCGGTGCTCATTCCCCCTAAAGATAACCAACCCTTTTACCTATACATTTCTTCCACTGATCATTCCTTAGGAGCCATGCTCGCTCATCACAACAAGCAGCACAGGGAACAAGTGGTCTATTACATAAGTTGTACCATTTTGGACTACAAAACTAGGTACACCCATGCTAAAAAACTTTTCTTATCTTTAGTTTTTGTTACCACCAATCTTCGTCATTACCTACTCAACCACAAAACCTTTTTCGTCACTAACACTGATCCCCTACATTACATGTACACCAAATCCCACCAGAATCAATGTGTTTCACATTCACTCATGCTTATTGTAGACCTTGACCTCAAATTCATCCATCAAAAGTTTTTCAAAGTTCAAGCCATCATTGACCAACTTGCATATGCACCTCTCTCTGGAGATCAGCCTTCTAACTTCAATTTTCTAGATGAATCCATTGCTACCCTCTCTTTGGATGATACCATTTACCAGATTACCTTATTCTTTGATGCTTCTAAATGTTAGCAGGGAGGTGGTGTAGGTGTTATCCTCATTCCTCTTGATGGTAAACTTATGCCTTTGTATTTCAAACTAGATTTTTATTATACTAACAACATTGCCGAATATGAAGCACTCGTATTAGGCCTTCAAACCACCACCTCCCAGATGTTAAATCAATTAATATCTTTGGTGATTCCCAACTGGTTGTAAACCAATTCAATGGTATATACCAACATCATAACAAAATACTACAAAAGTACAAATGCCATGTTGACATACTTTTGACTACCTTTGACCGTTACGAACTTCAAACCACCCCACGTTCTACTAATAAATTTGTTGATACCATGGCCTTCCTAGCTTCTCAGATACCCATTTCACCTGCCGACTCCAAAATATTTGTCACAATACAAAGGTTGCAATCACCCTCTTATTTATCTTGAGAGGTCAACTCCATCGAAACCGTTGCACTTGACCCATGTGACCTTTGGTATAAGTAGTTTACAGAATACCTTTCCCTTTCCATTATTCATTCTAATCTAACTCGTAATAGACAACACACCTTTCTTAAAATTTTCTCTCACTATGTCATCATGGGTGGTCTTCTTTATAAACTCAGCTTCAACTGCATTCTCTTACGATGCCTTAAAAGTTATAAAATTCCCTACACCATGAAGGAATTTCATGACGGAATTTGTGGAGGTCACATTAGTGGCTTAGCTATCACTAAACACATTCTTCACCTAGGATATTATTGTACAACCCTAAACCATGATTATTGTGACTATTTCAAACATTGTGTGAAATGCCAGCAACATGCTAATCTTCATCACACACCTAGTCATGCATTATATCTCACATGAGACCTTTGGCCTTTCTCTCAATGGGGTTTAGATCTTGTCGGATAGATCAATACTCATTCTTCACAATGCCACCAATGGATTATAACTACTACTGAATACTACACTAAATGGGTAGAAGCCATCCCCCTCATTTCTACAAAATCCAATAAAAGTTTTGGATTCATCAACCATCACATCATTTTTCGCGTTGGTGTCCCTCACCACCTAATCACTTATAATGGCAAGCAATTAGAAAAGAAAACCCTACAAAGGCTTTGTAATGATTTTGGAATTCAACTTAGTTTCTTGTCACCTTATTACCCACAAAAATGGCCAAGTAGAATCAACCAATAAAACCTTGAACAAAATTCTTATGAAAGTAGTTGACAATACTAGGAAGGATTGGCATATGCACATTCCTTTCACCTTATGGGCTTACTGCACTAGTATTCACACTTCGACTACAGCTACACATTTCTCTCTGGTCTATGGTACCGAGGTTGTCTTGCCTCTCAAAGTCCATATTTCAACTCACTATAAGACATGCTCAATGATGATGACTTTCACCAAGACCGTTTAGCACAACTTGAGTTGTTAGATGAATTTCGTCTCAATGTTTTTGATCATCTCCAAATATACCAAAAATGTATCAAACGTGCCTACAATAAGTGTGTTCATAAATGAACCTTATAGGTCGGAAACCTCATCCTGAAGGAAAATCAACATGTAACCAAAGAAGAAAAAAGTAATTGGGGAAAAATTTCTCCTAATTAGCTTAGACTCATACCTATGGATCAGGTGCTTATCATTTTCTCTTCACTTGATGGTAAACCTCAACTTGAAACCCTTAATTCCTTGCACCTTCGACTATTTTAATGTTAAAATATAGTCCTATATCACCTTCTATCTAATGACCACATTTCCCTTGAGTACCATTCACCTTCCATGTTACATGTTTTGAGGATCAACGATTAAACAAGAATCATGTGATTACCCATCACCGTTTATCCTTATCTTCAATATGAGTACCACTGCTCCACTCATGGCATGATTCTCATGGATAATTTTTGTCTTTTTCAAAGATGGTTTCCCCTGGTCATTCATCACTTGAAACCATCTCTTTCATAGTTAACCCATGTGTGCTAGGGTTTTTTCTTCTAAACAAGAACCTAATCTTCCTCTATAGTCTTGTCCATGACTTAGACGTCCAAAAGAAAAATGGGATTCAAATCCTTGAGTCAATCTTCCAGAAAAAGATGACTACCTCAAAGGGACATCTCTTCTCTCTATCTCACCACTATAAATAGACTACTCCCTCGAAGGATAGCTATATAAAGTCATTGCAACAATAAAATAAAATATTCAGAAGCTTCCCGCATTGATCAGCTTCATGAAGACCTCAAGGAGATAATATACTCACCCCAGATAGACTTCCCACATCGATTAGTCTATCAAAAACAAAAATGAAGAAAAAATGATAACTTTTTTGTCATGGACTTGCTTATTTTTTATCATGGGTTTCTTGCCAGGTAAACATGTTGTCGTACACTAAGTTACGCTAAAC
Source organism: Taxus chinensis (assembly GCA_019776745.2). NCBI lineage: Eukaryota > Viridiplantae > Streptophyta > Pinopsida > Cupressales > Taxaceae > Taxus > Taxus chinensis. Next base: position 120,951,348 of record CM034153.1, on the reverse strand, counting down.
CACCCATTTTCACCTCATTGCCTTTTCACCCTAATTTTTTTTCTTCTCAAGGGACTTGCTGCAACTGTGACATTTCATGATCATGTGACTTTCTTCACCCTTAGAATAGTCCATTATGCAATGCCTTTAGGGTCTCACATTCATAAGCCAATCTTTGGTATAATAGACTCATTAGGGTTCTTATCAATTAGGAAGCTCATTTTACCACCTCTTACCATACACCTTCTTCATTACTTTTTGATTCTCCTATACTGGACTAGACCATCGACACCTACATTTTAAAAGACTTCCTCTTTCACCTAAACTCAACCATGCCTAAAACCTAAGTGACCTAACTCAACCATGCCTAAAACCAAGACTCAACCATGCCTAAGTGACCTAACTCAACCATGCCTATGACCTAGACTCAATCATGCCTGAAATCTACCAACCCATTCCTCTACCTCATCATATTATTCCCTAGCTTATGGGAGAACTACATCATCTTGAGGCCCCTTTTCGTTGGGGCTATGTAGGAAGAACTTCGAGGGCATGGGGCCCTTGGAGGTTAGCTCAGCCACTCTTTACCCTAACCCATTTTTTCCCACATGTTTTTCTATTAACACTCTACCGTAATTAATTTCTATTTTTTTATAACACTTGGAAAATTACCACACATACATATCTACCATTTTATCACACCATCAAAACATCCAATCAATCATTCCACATTTCCATAATATCAAATATTTTGGAAATTTATACCATAACATACATATACCTCATCATTTATTTCCCATGCTACCAATAACTTGGAAATTAAATCAAAAACTAAAAAACAAGACTCCACCATGCCTAAATAACCTAACTCAACCATGCCTAAATGACCTAACTCAACCATGCCTAAATGACCTGACTCCATCATGCCTAAATGACCTAACTCAACCATGCCTAAATGACCTAAATCCATCATGTGTAAATGACCTAACTCAACCATGCCTAAATGACCTCCATCATGACTAAACCACCATACATGCTAAACCAACTTAACTCCACCATGCCTAATCCACCTAGTTTCCATCCATATACAAATAACAATGGAAATTTTACAACACAAGTACATCATCCATCCAATAAATATCATCATCTATATCACTATGAAATTCTATGTATCCATCAACTATACACCAATACAAAATAATATAAGTATCTCAAAACTCTCATATACAGCCTCACCATCTTTGGCATACAGGTTGTTATATGATCAAAAATCTCAAAATCTCTCATGTACAACCTCACTATCATCGGCACACAGGCCGGTATATATCAAAAAATAAACAAAATGATGATATACAGAGACATCAATCATCGATCCATCTGATGTCCATGTCAGTCTCATTTGAATCCTCCTCTCAGCATGTCAGACACCCTATCATTATATCTCCACCCTCAATAGATCTCGATCCACCCTCCTCCTGGCCTGCAGCTAGGTTAGGCCTCCATGAACTAGTGGCCTCACCCTGACCCTGTCTTTGGGCTCCTCGGCCCCTTGTACTCTCTGCACTATGTGTGTGAGATCTCATCCTCTCACTCGAGGCCTGTTATGCCTTGTACTCTGCATAGGAGGGGACATCTATCCCGGTAGTTGTTAAGTGATCCTGATAGTATCTGACCTCATTCAAGACATTCCTGAATCTCACCACCGGTACTATCTGTGGTGGTGCCATAGGTCTCACAGAAACCTGCGAGCTCTGTCCTGATAATACTAGCCTCGCCACTAGTACCTGTGAACTTTTACCTCCTCCCTATACTGTGGGACCATATCCTACTATTTCCTATAATATAAGGGTTCTTGTGTTGTGGCCTAGGCCTATAGGGCCACAATCTGAGCCTATGCAATGTCCAACTGACCCTATAGACCTTTTATCTTTACCTGTATGGCAACTACCTGTCCCCCGTCTCCATCCCCGCCATGTGCAGGTACCTGTCCCTATGCAACTTGGGCCTACAAGGCTACCACATGTTCCTATAACATGGTAACTTGTGCCTCTGAACATGTAATTTGCCCCTGTAATACTCCCAGCTATGTCAAAAGGGTGGCCACCTACCCCTGTAATGTGTCCCTCTGAACTATAATAATGGCTAGGTCAGGCTTCCCTGGCCTCGGTGGTGCTACCCGTAGCTGTGCCACCCACCACTGCCTATATCTGTCAGTAACCCTAGCGTCATCAATCTGCCGGTCCACTGCCTGCTCCTCCTGCCCTATCAGCACCATTGGCTGTGGTAAAGGCATATGCCTCTCCGTGTCATCTCTCATGTACTGTGGGAATGGCGGAGGCATGTCTTAGGGCAGCCCAAACTGTCATCTAACCCTATCAATGGGTGTCATTACATGTTCTCTAGCAAGGCATCCCTCTATCCATATGAGAAGTTATATCTCATCCAAATCCACATCCATGTGTCTGTACGAAGGGAAGCCAACATATGGACTCGATATGATGTCAACCCCAGACAACCCCTCTAGTACACACCTATAATATGCTACATCATGTGCAACCCTAACAACCCTGTGCTCTCCCCTAACAGGTACCCAATGCCTATAACCAAATCGAACCAAGCCAACATCAAATGCATCAGGCCAGGGAAAACCAACTGGATGCACACATACGATGTGCTCGTATGCCCAATAGTGAAGAAGAAATGTACAACAAAAACTAAACCTTCGTAGCATCCCATAGGCCCACAGCTCCCTGTACAACTACACCAAGAATGCTTTTTCCTAAGAAAAACAGGTCTTATCCACCATCATGTCATGGAGAACCCCCATCAGCACTTGTGTAAATCTCCCACCCTCCACATCCAACAACACAAAGCAACATATTGCCTTCATGATCAAGACAACCAACCTCATCTCCTGAGGATGGATCATGTACATGTCCCCATAGCTCATGCTCATGCTATGGTATCTCAACTCCTATATAGCCTCTCCAAACACCACAACTATCATCTCCTCTGATGCCTCTAATGAAATAGAATAAACCTACTCTCCCACTATAGGTAGTCACAGGATCCTATATACATCCTCCAGGGTGACAGTGATCTCACCCATCGGTAGGTAGAATGTATTGGTCATTGAATCCCATCTATCAATGAGTGTGACCATCAAACTCAAATCTCAAACTATATGTATGTAGTATTGGATCCCAATCAGGTTAACGTCCATCATGTACCTCCACTCCTCTGCAGTCATGCTTGACCATACCACTAGCAACATAGTCGGTACTATGCCCCTCATTGGCAGCTAATCCCTAGCCTGCATCCAACAAACCACAATATTGTTCAGCCTTGACCATACCCAACATACCTTTTACCCAACACACCTATTACATGACATAACTATTTCCCACCACACCCAACCCAAATCACAACCCTACCGACTACCCCTTTTTCCTAGTATATTGTTACACCTATTCTCCCTTATTCTACTTGTCACCCCCACCATCACCCAAACAATATTTTCCCTAAAAACCTTCCTTAGCCCCTCCCTTTCCTTATCCCTCCCTTGACTACTTTCCTTCCCCCTACCCTTACCTTCCCCCTGTTTCTCCTCATCCCTAACCAGCGTTAGTCACCTTAAACCATCATCGATTTTCCTCAAGTGACATCGATTCAATTTCACCAGTGTCTGTCATCTTATATTTGATCGATGTCGTCCAAGGCCAACCAACATCGGCCAACCCCTCGCTGATTTTGGTCTCTATCATACAATTGAAATTGAAACCCCCACACCTATCAAAATTTTCTCACAAACAACCTAAAACACCTAATCTACCCTACCCAAACCTACCCTACCTTCATTCCCACCCCTATTTACACTATCTAGGACCCCCCTCCCTCATTTCATTCATTTTTACCTACAAATGCAAATTCCTTTTCCCCCAAACCCCCTTTTTTACCCAAACCAATTTAAAACATCATTTCTAACCAAATGATAGAAGAGGATTGAATCCTACCTCATCTCGGTGCCATCAGCATGGTGGTACATCTAGCCACTGTGTCGATGGTCCACCCAAACCCTCTCCCACCTCTGCCATCACCAAATCCACTCCACACCTCGCAACCAATCAAATGGCTCCACTTGATCTCATGGACCCACCTACCAAATGCCAATCACCAGCTACAAGGCTCACCAACTCATCTCTCTGTATCATCCTATCACTTTCCAACTTTTACCTCACCGCTTTGTCATTTTCACAAAGGACAAGTTATAATGAATCTGTAAAATATGGATTTTTCTTTTTATTAACCCTACCCAACTTGACCGACGTCGGTCATAATAAACCGATGTCGGTTACTTTATAACCGACATCAGTTACCTGCTACTATCATTTTTACCCCATTTTTCCCATTTTGGCCTCAACTCATCCTTTCCCAATACCCTTTGACCTCACCCACACTTATGGAAACCTACCTACAAGCCCAAACTACCCCTACATTTCCTTAGTTGTGTCTCAGGATTTGTTATTTTACCTATACCTTGGCCTTACCCGTGCCATGACCTATTTACCTAGACCTGACCTACTTGGTGTGACCATTGACCTTATGTACTCGTTATACCTTGTGATGTTGTTACCTATGTTATTTTAGCCTAACAACCATTACCTTGCCTATTTCCATGTGTCTATTTATCCTTACCAAACCTTTGGTGTGCCAGAATATACCTAAATGTTCCTACACCTGACCTACATTGTGTGTCCAAACCATATCCTATACCTTGGATACCTCACACACTTCACCCTTGTTTGGATAAACCTATCGACCTTGGACGATGTAGAGTTTACAAGCTCTTCAACCTGGTACCACGTTGCAATCTATACATGTGCATGTGTTTGATTTTCATTACCCATTACCCAATTTGACCCCAGCCTATTACCTATTACCCGAGTTGACCATCACCCTTTCCCATAGTACTCATACCCTTCCCCACCTACCTTCACTTCCACCAACTACACATTTTTCAAACCACTCACCGATTCCATATAACACCTCATAAATTTCTGGTTTTAGGGGGATCACCTTCAGCCACACATGGGGCAATCACTTCCTATTTTTGTTAGCATTGCTTACCAATACAAGCTACATGACAAAAAGGGGCAAAAATTAGACACAAAATTTGGGTCACACTCCCCCTTTACCCCACATGTATATTAATTTAATTACCTACAATTAAATTAATGCCCATTCTCACAATATTCATTAATAAATACCTTAATTAAATTAATTTCCACCTCACCTAGACACCTCACCCCACCACATCACCTATGACACCTCATCATAGACCTATTCTTAGCATGTTTCCTTTTAACTAGGACTCAATCTCTACTTACCATAACTAACTGAGACTTAGTCTAACCCTAACACTAAATGCCTATTCTTCCTCTAACCACATGCACACTTACTTACATGGAAAATACCATTTTGGATCTGCAACAATGGACAGAACTGGCCAAAAGATAGCCAAGATCTACTATTTTGGCAACCTAGGATATCCCGCCTTAACCAACACCAGTCACCCTAAACCATCATCGATTACCATATATTCACTTTGGTAACCTTGTTCCAGAGGTTGGAAGAATTATTCAAGTTTTGGAGAAGAGGGATCTACATGGAAGCACATATCAAAGCACTCTTGCATATTAAAACATCTTGAACCATCACCAAGAAGTATATGAAGGTTAAGCATTCATGGTAACATTCTAGGAAGCACACCCATGACACTGACCACTAGTTCCATAGATCAACCATCACCTCCATCCAACCACTAGGTATGCAAGTACAAGTAAGTGCATTTGGATCTTCATCTTTCCATAATTATTTAGATCAGTTTCTTTATCTCTGTTTGGGAGTCCTAGTCTCCTTTTGCATCTCATCACCTCTCACCTTCCTATCAATCCCTCCACCTAACCACCTACAACCTCCCAACTCTCTATACCTGACTCCAGACATCTCTGAGTATTCCCATCACTGTCATCAACTTCACCATTCTTTGTCTATTCTCTGTGCAATCACAGAGAATCATCAAAACCAAACTTTATTAAGTCTCTATCAGCCCGACCCTACCGATGCCAGTTAACCTAAACCATCATCGGTTTCCTCTCAATCGGCATCGGTCATACCAGACCAAATTTAGTCTCTGTATCTAGTAAATATTCCTATAATAGTGACCTCATAACATTCACCCAAATAAACCAAATCACCCAAAACCTGATCCTGACTGTCCCAGTCACCTTGGCTACCTGCCCCACCTCCAGATCTGATCATAACCTTACCTATTAGATTAAATTTTCTTATTATATTTGAATGAGGTACCTAAATCATATCAACTATAGTAGGATGTTGTTTACTTACATTATTTCTTGCATTGAATTGTATTAAACAATGGATTGATAACCATCTAGGAAGTATCACACTTCCTGGATCTAGCACACGCTAGGCAGTCCACTGACATATATTGTTTAATATTCCTCTTGTGGTCTTGTTTTGTATTCACAGGTAGTTCCTCCTAGCAAAAAGGAAGTTCTCGCAATCAACACTAGATCAGGAAATTAGAACACACATGCACTCTACCTTCCACCTTCATTCACAGGTATTCCTCCTCACCCTTACCCTATCTATTTTTCTCATACGTACGTGACTTATCAGTGAAACATCTGGAAATAATGAGTTAAGGTCAAAGTGGGAAAAAAAGGGGTAAAAATGGTAATAGAATGCAACTGATGCCGGTTATAAAGTAACCAACGTCGGTTTGGTCTGGCTGACATTAGTCATGTTAGGTTAGGGTTAATAAAAATAAAAATCTGTATTTTACATATTCATTTTAACATGTTGTTATTTGGGAAAATGACATAGCAATGGAGTAAGAGTGGAAAGTGACGATACGAGGGATTTGAGCTAAGTTGGGGAGTGACTAGTGCAAGATTGACATTTGGTAGGTGGGTCCACAAGATTGATTGGAGCTCTTTGATTGGTGACAAGGTGAGAGGTTTATTTTTGGCATGGTAGAGGTGGGAGAGGGTTTGGGTGGGCCACCGATGTGAAGGATAAATGTACCACCACACATATGGCACCAAGATGAGGTAGGATTCAATCTGCTTCTATCTTTGGGTTGAAAATAATGTTTTAAATTGGTTTGGGTTAAACAGGGTTTGGGTGGAAATTTATTTTGCATTTTTAGGTAAAATTAATGAAATTGGGGAGGGGGGTCTAATATAGTGTAAATAGGGGTGGGAATGAAGTTAGTGTAGGTTTGGGTAGGGTAGAGTAGGTGTTTTGGGTGTTTTTAAGACAAATTTTGTAGGCGTGGGGCATTTAATTAAACTCCACGACAGATTCCAATGGGGCTCAGCAACTAACACATTCCACTTAGCAACGGATGAGATCATGATCACCCTAGAGGATGTATATAGTATCCTTCATCTACTGATAGTTGGGGAAAAGGTATATTCTATTATGTAAGAGGTGTTAGAGGATCTGATAGTGGTAGTTTTTAGGGCGGTGATGGTGGAGCTAGGGTACCATAGGTCGAGTCTGAGCTATGGATATATGTACGTAGCTCAGCCTCAAGAGATGTAGTTAGTGGTGTTGTTGATGGAGGCAGTATGTTATTTTTCCTTGCCATATGCAGAGGGTGGGATATTCCCATGAGCAATGATGGGGGTTCTCTAGGACATGATGGAGGAGCGGGTCTATTTTTCCTAAGCACCGGCATTCTTGGTGTAGTTCTATAGGAAGTTGTTGGCCTATGAGAGGATACAAATATTTAGTTTATGTTGGACCTTCCTTCTACATTATTGTGCGTATAAACACATTGTATGCATATGTCTAGTTGGATTTCCCCAACAGGATTGGTTTGAAGGTGGTTTAGTTAGGGTTAGTTACAGGTAATGGGTACCAATTGGTGGAGAGCACAAGGCAACGAGGGCCACCCATGATTTAGCATATTATAGGTGAGTACTGGAGGGGTTATCTGGGGTGGATATTGTGTGGAGGCCATATGTTGGCTTTCATTCATATAGATGCATTTTCGAGGAGTTGCAGGAACTAAAATTGTTGAGGTGGATAGAGGGGCATTGTGCTAGTGAGCACAAGATGATACCAATGGACAGGGTTAGACAGTAGTTTGGGCTTCCCCAAGATGTGCCTCCACCATTCCCATAGTACAGGAGAGATGGTGTGGAGAGGCCTATACCTCTACCAAAACTGACTATGCCAACAGAGAAGGAGGAGTAGGCAATGGACAAGTGGATTGATGATGTCGAGGTCATAGAAAGATATAGAAAGTGGTGGGCAGCGCAGCTATGGGTGGCACCACCGAGGCCAGGACATCCTGACTTGGCTACTATCACAGTATAGTGAGATACCTAGTAGGTCGAAGTGGCCTCCCTTTTGACATATCTTAGATTATTGCAGAGATAGCTCATAGAAGTAGCCCTACAGGCCCAGCTTGCATAGGGAAAGGTACCTACACAAGGTGGTGATAGAGATGGGGAATAGGTATCCACCCTATATGCATAGATAGTAGTTTTGCAGGGTCAATTTGCCACTGCACAAGCTCATATTGTGGCCCTACAGGCCCAGGTTACAACGCAAGCACCTCCACAGGTACCAGTGGGACAGGCTCCCATGGCATAGAGAGGATAGCTGGGTACATAGGTACAGGGTCTGAGACCAGCCCTAGTAGGATAGATCTCACAGGTGGCGATGAGACTGATGGCACCACCACAGACAGTGTCAATGGCAAGATTTAGGGATGCCTTGAATGAGGCCTAATATTACTAGGATCAGTTGGCAACCACAGGGATAGATATCCCCTCCTATGCTAAGTATAGGGTACAGCGGGTAGTGAGTGAGAGGATGAGTTCTCACACTCATATCTCAAAGAGCACAGGGGTCTGTTAAGCCGAAGATAGGTTCAGGGTGAGGCCATGAGTTCACGAAGGCTAGACCCATCTACAGCCTAGGCAGAGATAAGACTCAGGTGAGGTGGAGAGATTTTGGGAGGGCGCCCTGCTGGAGGAGAGGAGGAGGAGACAAATGAGAATGGCATGGATATCAAGTGTGGTGATAATTAGTCACCGTATATGATCATTATACTAATTTTTTGATATATACCAGTCTGTGTGTCGATGATAGTGAGGTTGTACATGAGAGTTTTTGTGAGTTGATTATTAAACCGGCCTGTGTGCCAAAGATTTTGAGGTTGTACCTGAGAGATACTTGTATTATTTTGTATCAGTGTATATTTGATGGATACGCAGACTTTTATTTATAGATGGTATGGATGATGTACTTGTGTTTTGAAATTTCCATTGCTATTTATGGATAGAAACTAGGTGGATTAGGCATGGTGGAGTCAGTTCAATTAGGCATGGTTGAGTCAGGTATAGGCATGGTTGAGTTAGGTATAGTTAAGCATGGTTTGATCATTTTTTTGGTTTTGATTTAATTTCCAAGTTATTGGTAACATGGGAAATAAATGATGAGTTATATGTATGTTTTGGTGTAAATTTCCAAAAAAATGATATTAGAGAAATGTGGAATGATTGATTGAATGTTTTGATGGTGTGATAAAATGGTAGATATGTATGAATGAGAAATTTCCAAATGTTATGAAAAATGGAAACTAATTAAGGGTGAATGTTAATAGAAAACATGTGGGAAAAATGGGTTAGGGTAAAGAGTGGTTGAGCTAACCTCCAAGGGCCCCATGCCCTCTAAGTGCTTCCTACATAGCCCTGGTGAAAAGGGGCCTTAGGAAAATGTAGTTCTCTCGTAAGCTAGGGAAGAATATGGTGAAACAGGTGACTGGGTTGATAGGTTGTAGTTATGATTAGGTCTAGGTCATTCAGGTGTGGTTGGGTTTAGGTCATTTAGGCATGGGGATGTTGGTGAAAGGGTATTCCATAAAACGTAGGTATCTGTGGTCTATTCTTGTATAGGGTAATCAATAAGTAATGAAGAAAGTGAATGGTAAGAGGTGAAAAAAATAGCTACCTAATTGATAAGAACCATAACGAGACTACCATAACATAGATATTGGCTTATGAACATAAGACCCTAAAGGCGTTGCATGATCGATTATGCTATACGGGTGAAGAAAGTCACATAATCATGAAATGTCATTCTTGTGCAACAAGTCCCTTGAGAAGCTAAGAAATTAGGGTGAAAAGGAAATGACGTGAAAATGGGTGGTTTTAGCGTAACTTAGTGTAATACAACATGTTTACCTGACAATAAACCTATGAGAAAAATAGGCAATTCCATGACGAAAAAGCTATCATTTTCACTTTTTGATTTTGTATTTGATAGACTGATCAATGCAAGAAGTCTATGTGGGATGAGTATATTATCTCCTCGAGGTCTTTGTGAAGTTAATCAATGCAGGAAGCTTATGAATATTTTATTTTATTTTTGAAAGAATAGTCCCCTTTTGATGATAGACTATGTGCAATATGGCTAAACTTTGTATAGTTGTCCTTCGAGGGAATAGTCTATTTATAGCGGTAAGATAGCAGAGAAGAGATGTCCCTTTTGCTGGAGTCATCTCTTTGACTCAAGGAGTTTGAATCCCATTAACGATTTTGAAATCCCATTTTGTTTTTTTGACATTTTATGTCATGGACAAGATTATAGTGGAAGATTAGGCTCTTTTTTAGAAGACAAAAACCATAGCACACAGAGGTTAACTATGAAAGATATGGTTTCAAATGATTAATGACCATGGGATTCCATCTTGAAAAAGATGAAAATTATCCATGAAAATCATGCCATGAGTAGAGCCCTCATACTCATATTGAAGATAAAGTTGAAAGGTGATGGGTAATCACATGATTTTTGTTTAGTCGTTGTCTGCAAGAATAGGTAATATGAAAAGGTAAAGGGTGCTCAAAGGACGAGATTAAAATAGACAAGAAGGTGATAAAGGATTTGATTCAATAATAGAATGGTTGAGGATGCAAGGCGTTCAGGGCTTCAGGTCTGGGTTTACCTTTCAAGTGAAGACAAATGATAAGAACATGATCCATAGGTATGAGTAACGATATACGGTCCAAGCTAATTAGGACCAAATTTTCCCCGTTTACTTTTCTCTCGCTGTGGTTACATGTTGATTTTTCTTCAGGACAAGGTCACCAACCTGGAAGCTTTGCTCATGGATGCATGTTTTTCATAGGCACATTTGATACATTTTTCGGTAGATTTGGAGATGATCAAGAGCATTGATATGACACTCATTTAATAACTCAAGTTGTGCCAAATGATCTTAATAAAAGTCATCATCGTTGAGCATGTATTGAACTAAGATGCAAAGAGATGGAATATAGAAATTTGAGAGGCAAGACAATCTCAGTTATTATAGACTAGAAAGAAAGGTGTGGTAGCAGTTGAAGTGCAAATACTAGTGCTGTAATCCCACAAGGTGAAAGGAATGTGCGTATGCCAATCCTTCCCAGTATCATCAACTACTTTCATAAAAGAAATTGTTCAACATTTTATTGGTTGATTCTACTTGGTCATTTGTTTGTGGGTAGTAAGGTGAAGAGAAACTTTTTTGAATGCTAAAATCCTCACAAATCTTTCATAGGGTTTTGTTTTTGAATTTCTCTCCATTATAATTGATGAGGCAGTGAGGGACACCAAAGTGACAAATAATGTGATGGTTGATGAATTCACAAATTTTCTCATATTTTGTAGAAATGAGGGGGATGGCTTCTACCTATTTAGTGTAGTATCTCAATAGTGGTTATAATCCATTAATGGCATTGTGAGGAATTCCTATTGATCTCTCTGACAAGATCCAAACTCCATTGAGAGAAAGGACAAAGGTCTTGTGCTGACCTGTAAGGCATGACTAGGTGTGTGATGAATATTAGAATGTTGCTGGAATTTCACACAAAATTTGATGTAGTCACAACAGTCATGATTAAGGGTTGGCTAATAATATCCTAGAAGAAGAATGCATTTAGAAACAACTAAGATACTAAAGTGACCTCCATGGATTCCATCGTGAACTTCCTTGATGGTGTAGGGAATTTTAGAACTTATAAGGAATTGTAAGAGAATATCGTTGAAGCCACATTTATAAATAAAACCACCCATGATGACATGGTCAGGAGACACCTTGAAGAAATGCACGTTGTCGATTACGAGTAAGATCGACAGGTACAATGGAAAGGGAAAGGTAGTATGCTAACTATTTATACCAAAGATCATTTGGGTCAGGTGCGACGGTTGTGAAGAAGTTGACATCTCGAGATAAATAAGAAAGTATTTGTAACCTTTGTATTGTGACAAATATTTTAAATTCGGCGGGTGAATTGGGTATCTGAGAATCTATACAGGCCATTGTATCTACAAATTTATTAGTAGAATGTGGGGTGGTTTGAAGTTTGTAATGGTCAAAGGTAGTCAGAAGTATTTCCACATGGTGTTTGTACTTTTGGAGTATTTCCTTATGATACTAGTATATACCATTGACTTGGTATACAACAAGTTGAGAGTCCCCAAAGATATTAATTAATTTGACATCTAGGGAGATGGCAGTTTGAAGGCCTAATATGAGTGCTTCATATTCGGTGATGTTGTTAGTGCAATCAAAATCTAGTTTGAAATATAAAATCATAGGTTCACCATTAAGAGGAATTAGGATAATTCTTGCACCACCTCCATGCTAAAATTTGGAACCATCGAATAATAAGGTCATCTAGTAAGTGGTATCATCCAAAGAGAGGGTAGCAATGGATTCTTCTGGGAAATCAAATTTAGAGGGTTGATTTCTAGAAAGGGGTGCGTCTGCAAGTTGTTTAGTGATGGTTTAGCCCTTGATATATTTTTGATAGATTAATTTGACGTCAAGGTTTGTAAGAAGCATGAGCCAACATGTAGCATGTTGATGTTGTTAGGGTTGGGCATACATGTAATGTAAGGGGTCAGTGTTAGTGATGAAAAATGTTTTATGGTTGAGTAGGTAATGAAAAAGTTTAGTAGCAAAAAAATTTAAGGCTAAACAAAGTTTTTCAGCATGAGTGTAACTAGTTTCATAGTCCAAAAGGGTACGACTTATGTAATAAACTGCTTGCTCCCAGTCTTGCTCGTCTGCGATGAGCGAGCATGAAACCTAAGGAATTATTAGTAATAGATATGTATAGGTAAAAGGGTTAGTCGTATTTAGGAGGAATAAGCATTGGTGGTTGGAGAAGGTATTTTTTTAAGGAATCAAAGGCTTTGTGCAATTCATTATCCCATGTGAAGGTTACATCCTTTTTGAGGAGATGATGAAATGGTTCGTAGTGGTCGAAAATTTATGAAATAGAACTGATGAATAAATTACATCTTACCTTACAAAATTCAAAGTTGGTGGAGATTAGTAGGCGGAGGCATTCTAAAGAACAACCTTTACTTTAGCAAGATCGACTTCTATATCATGCAAAGAAACGATGAAAACCAATGAGCTTTCCTGAAAGAATAGGGAACGACAAACTTCTTTGGCTGAAGGTGGACACAATACTTGATGATATGGTCAAAGATGACCATTAAGACTATGATATGTTCGGCTTGAAATTTGGATTTGGCAAGAAGATCATCTACATAGTCTTCCAATATGTGATGCATTATTTCATGGAAGATACAAGTCATAGCCCGCTGATATGTAGTACCAGCATTTTTAAGGCAAAAAGGCATGACTCAATAGTAGAAGGTCCCCCAAGGAGTGATGAAGGTGATTTTGTGTTGATCTTTTGGGGCAAGTAATATTTGGTTATAACCCAAGAAACCATCCATGAGTGATAACATCTCATGACCAGTTGTGAGATCAACCAGCTAGTCAATACCTGGTAGAGGAAAGTCATCTTTAGGGAAAGCTAAGTTGAGATCTTTGAAATCTATGCAAATGTGAAGCCCCCTTTTGTTTTTGTGACAGGAAAGATGTTAGAAATCTATTGGGGATAGTCGATGGGTAGGATACAAGAAACTAAGAGGAGTTGAATTTCCTCTTTGACAATAAGGGCAATGCGAGGATGTATTTTTTGCGGCTTCTATTTTAGGTTTGGATTCAGGAATGGTTCCGATATTGTGGACCAAAATGTTTGTGTCAATACCGGGCATATCACCATAGGACCAAGAAAAGGCATTGTTATGATCCCGGAGGAAAGAAGTAAAAGCTTCTTGTTCAGTTGTATCTAAAGATCGGCCTATCTTTAGAATGTGCGGGTCATCCTGAGTGTGAATGTTGATTTCAAAATTTGATTCATTCAACATGGTTTGTGTCTCAAAAGGCAACGACCGGTGAATATAAGAATCTTCCACACCAAGGTAGGTGAGGATAGACTCATCATCTTGACATTGAATGACATTAATAAAAGGTGTATCGTCATCAATCATCTCAAGATACATGAAGGTAAGAGAAGAGGGAGACTCGCCATCATGTTGATAAGTCAAATGTCCTAGGGAAATTGTGTTCACAAAAAAAAATGTTAGGAGGAATAGATTCGGGATCTATAGACTACATGGGTGAAGGTGGTGACATTGGTGAACAGGGTGGAGAAGGTATTTCATCCTCAATGAGGTCGATGTGGGCCTTCTTAGAATATGGTGTGACAAATTCAATGCTACTGCAATCTTTTTGTTTATGGTTTGTACACGGGATAATGGTATGATGGACTTGTTCGTAAAAACTAAAGCCAAAGCCTTTCCATGCGTAACGGTGAAGGAAATTGTGGGTGAAGCGGTGATTAGTGAGAGATTAGAGGTCAAATAAAAATTGTCATGTTTGGGATGGTGGTTCAAGTGAATAGGTAGCAGTATCAAGTCCCCTATATGTTAATTTGGTGTGAAGGTGGGGAGGACCATAAGATAAAACCTCTCATATGTGATAGTCATAATGAGGATATTGGTGTAGGTTGCCATACTCTTACGGAGTGAGGAATGTGTCGATATTGTAGAGGTAATATTCCCTCAAATTGAGGCATTAAAAAGCACCTTCTAAGGTATCAGTAGTAGATATGTGGGTAGTGGGGATAGATGAATTATTAGGTGATTGGGCAGGAGGGGTATCGGTTGGTAAGAAGTAGATGAGCCAGTTGTAGAGGTTACGGCAGTAGTAGGAATGGAAGAGTTAGGTATGGGAGAGGTGGTGGAAGCATTGGTGGATGGGATTATGGGTGAAGGAGAAGTGGGTGTAGTGGTATATGCCTTAACTGGTACAAGGACATTATTAGGTCAGTACAATATGTTACAAGTTTGTAATGGTGATGGTTCAGCTGGTATGGTATAGTTATGCCCTTCATGTTCGTATTTTACATAGTGGTGTAAAGTTGAAGGAACACAACCCATGATGCAAATCCAAGGTCAGCTAAGAAACAGGTTATACTGGAACTCCCCCTCTAAGACGTAGAAAAATTATAGGATAGTGTGAGGGCCTACACGAACATGAAGAATAAATGTGCCGAGGGTGGAAGTGATGGTGTCATTAAAGGAGCACAGCATAATTGGGTTATTATGCACACAATTTTAAGGGATATACATTTTATTGTACACTTGGGAGGATATGATGTTAATGCTAGCACCACCATCGATCATAACACACCGTATGCGTATATTATCAATTTAGAAAGAGATAAAAAGGGTAGGATCAGGCTCGTCCACTTGGAGAGGTATGATCTCCTCATCAAAAAAACTTAGGGTGGCTACTTGATGAGTGGGTGTGGGGGTAGAAGGAGGATATGATTTTTTAAGAGAGGCCACGTGATGAGGGGTGGGAATGGAGGCTACTAGTTTTGGGTCTTTAGATAAAACTTCAATGGATTGCAAAACCTCTATAAGGGCTTGATGATGAGATTCAAAGGTTTGGACGAGATCATAAAAAGACATTTTTAGAGGGGATTAATGTAATTATTTTATAATTGTACAATGGGTGACCCCATCAGAAATAGGGTATGAGGGTCCTCGAATGGTGATTTTGAGTGTGGGTGTAGATGGTATATTGGGCACGGGATTGGTTGATGGGTTAGTTGATTTTTATTTTCCTTTGTCCTTTTGGGTGCGAGTGGCAACTTGGATCATGTTAATCTAAGGGAAGGAGGTAGATGGAGAAGGTATTTCATGAGTAGTGTAATGACATGATGGAAAAAAACCTAATGCGGGGTAACATTCTTGTGAAATGAGTAGAGCACACTAGCATTTAAGTGGTGGTTTGGCCAACTCTCTGATACAGACCATGTTGATCTAAAATTTTGGAGGTGGATAAAAGGGTTATGGAGGTGGAGATGAAGGTTGTTGAAGAGGTAAGGGATGAGGGTGTGTGGTGATAGGTGAAGGTGGAATAGGATCCTCATCAAGAAGATCATCACCGTCAAAATTTTATTCAAGAGGACATAGTCGAAGGAGAATGGTTTTGAGAGCCTTACAACCTTCTACATCATGTCCTGGTACACGATGGTAGGCACAAATTTTAGTTTCATAAAACCCTTTTAGTTTAGGTTTAAGGGGGTCATAAGTCCTAAGTGGTGGTAAAGTGATGACTGAGGTCTCTAAGAGGTTGGATAGAATATATGTGTAGGACCTTGCCAATGGATCACAGTGGGAAGTGAGTGTGGGTTTGGGTAAAGGTGCGGATGATTGTGGGGGAAAAGGTGTTATAGAAGGGGGAATATATTTGACCACTAGTTTGGTAGGTGGTATTGTCTTAGGTTATGATGGTATCTGCTTGGGTAAAGGTATGGTAGAAGAACTAGCAATGGAAAATTTTGTCAGTTTAACTACCCTTTTGGAGGGTAGTGGGTTTTTGTCTTTGTATTGCACCTTCTTGGGTAAAGGTGAGATGGAATTACGTGATGCAAAATGGAAATCAGATGGTGGAAGAATACGGGTTACCCATGGGGACAATAAATTTGTAGTGGAAGTGATTGGTAGAGGTTGGGTGGAAGGTATGGGTTGAAGTCATATAGGAAAATTTGGGGTTATAATAGCTGGTGGAGGTATAGGTGGTAATAAATGTATAGGTGAGGGCAAGGGTGATTATTGTGCAAGTAAATTAGATGTAACAAAGGATCGTGATGACGAGGTAGGTTGTTTATATTTTGATTGGACTTGGGTAGGGGGATTTTTGGCCAAGGTATATGAGTGAGGTCTCAGGATGGACAGAAGGGGCAAAGGTGACAAAAGCGTGGTGGGTGAGACTAGTGTATGTGGCCTAGAAGGTTGGGTCTTTCTTTTAGGGGGAGGAGCAATTTTTGTGCAGGTTTGGGAAGACATGGTTGAATTCAATTTTGCGGGTGGATGGGTAAGGCTTGACGTCGGCATGACACCCAAGGTAGTGATGAGTCTAGATATGGACGAAGATGTAGGTGTGGGTAGGTTTTTAGGCATAGGAATGGTTTTATTCGCAGGTAAAGATTCGGATGTAGGTAAAGGTGACAAAGAAGAAGTCATTTTGATGGGCATGGTCAGGGTTGATCTAGTTGCTAGAAATACCTTTGGATAGATCATGGAGGTATCTATTGGTGACATTTGCATTTGAGTCAAAAAGGGGATTTAAAGATGTCCCCAAAGTGTGGAATTATCAACACAATCCAAGTGATCATCCAGTCATGAAAACGGGACTGTT
The DNA here is from genome assembly GCA_019776745.2 of Taxus chinensis. NCBI lineage: Eukaryota > Viridiplantae > Streptophyta > Pinopsida > Cupressales > Taxaceae > Taxus > Taxus chinensis. The sequence continues at coordinate 120,933,710 of CM034153.1, read as the reverse complement.
GTAAGAGGAGATGCATGCTTTTTAGTGGAAATCCTTGTAAAATATGTCTGTGAGACAAGGAATTGGTTAGCCTCAAACTCTATGGGTAGACAAGTCGAGACTAGATCAATGGGATCCTAGAATGCTAATGGATAATTTTCCCCAATAAGTAGCAGCATGTTTAAAGGATCTCTCATGGGTATGAGAGATGGCAGGTGGGGTAAGATAGATTTTTCTTCTAGTGGAGGAGAAAGTGATGATGATTCTCCTATGAGTAAGAGAGCTAATACCATTGATTATTTGGTAGGTTACGAGGTAGATGGTGAAACGGCATCAGTAGAAATCGTGGACTCCCTCGTGGGTGAAGGAGGAGAAGGGGAATCCTCTGAGGGTGAAGGATTGGAAGTGGTATGCTCCTCCATGGGTAGAGGATCTTGTGTCATAATTTCCTCGATAGATGAAATAGGTGGAAATTGAGGAATGGCTAGTACGATATCGAAAATAGCATGGACTTCATAGACACTATTTTCGTTGGTTGAAGGCTCACCAATTTGATTAGATTATAGTGTATGGTTAGGGAATGGCTTCTTAAAGATATAAAAGTTTTGATTCAACGATGCATTCAGGTTTTCCAGGATGATATCTCCATTATCTAACATTCCTTAGACAATATTCTTAAAATTTATGCAATTACCATCATTATGGCCTTTGATCTGATGATAATTACAATAGTCATGTTCCTTATACAATGTGGGCATAGGACGAGCGGGATCAAAACCAGTATGAGTTTTTATGGGGGGTAGTGTAATGGCTCTGGCTTTAAGAATCTTTTCTAAGAATGAAGAATAGGCTCTCTAATTGGAGTGTACTTTTGTTGTTCCTGCTGAAACTGAAAATTCTGAATAGGGGAAATATTAGAGGAAGTTTTGGCTTGATTAGAAGGATGAGATGGACCAGCTTTGATAACTATCTGTTGGGTTTTAAAATGGCACTTTAACAAAACCACAGTTAGGGGACAACAAGCCCCTCCTCTTTATGGGAGAGGTTCCCTTATTAAAAGCAAGTAGCAAAGCTTATATACAAATGTACAACTTTCATCTTAAGGCTAGACCTCTGACATCTTGAAATGATTTTATACCAAAATATATTATCAATACAAACAAATGGGATAACTGAAGAAAGGAAAGAGCAGAATATAATAGTACTTTTAGGAAATATAGATAGCAGAGTATAACCCTATACGTACTGAGAAAGAGTGATACAGAATAGAATCATTCACATTCACAGCATAAGATATCATTCCACAGACACAAAGTTCTAGAAATCATATCACTAAGAACACAAGGTTTCTTATCACAGAAGATAAATGATCCATGAATTTTAGGTAAGCAAGACGGGACAATGGAGAAAGATAGAGAAAAGGGGAAAATCCTTCTATATTGATTTACTTTCGACTATAATTACACTTTAAAAGTATCATAGTCCAACATTTGTAATGAGCCAAGCTCTTACATTTATAGATGAAGGAAAAGAGGGGAAGAAGAGAAGGAAGAAAATATGATTTGGAAGCTCAACCACCAACCATCAATGCCCCTGCGAATCTGCCTACAATCTGTCAAATCCAGTTCTACATGTCCTTGGCATGCAGAAGAAGGGAGGATGGAAGATCGGATAAAATTTGATCTAGTTGAAGGAGTTGGATCCCATAGTAATGGATTGAAACATTTTTTCCATATTTTCACCCAAATCAAGGTATCCAATTGGTTCTCCATGTCTATTTGGCATGTTGGAGAAGGAAGGATGAAGATCGCATCAAATCTGATCTATTCGAAACAATCAGATCACATATTAATGGCGTGAAAGATGTTTTCCATATTTCCAACCATAAACTCCTTTTGAAAACAATACTTTATGCTTCCATTGTGTAGAGGAGACCAAGACCTTTCCAACAGTATAAAATTTGCCAAATTTTGAGAACTAAAGCAAAAATTATTCTCATTTGAATATTTAAATCGAATCCGTAACAAAATGGTGAAAATGTAATTTTTGCAAAATGGATCCATGGGCCTGAAATTGAAATTACGCCTTTTGCACAAAAATGAAAAAGTGCAAAATTTCCCCACAACCCAGCAACTTCACATTTGATATAGGTCTGACACGTGGCTTTACCTGAGTGGTAACCGAGTCGCGGCTCACTTTATAATTTTACTTCTTTTGGAAACAAGGCTCAAAATCTCAAAGTTCTCCATCAACCCACTTCTCTTCTTTGACTTTCGATGTGGGCTCAACATTTGAATTTATCCCTTGGTATGAGTGGGGTCATGGTTCATTTTATCACTTTACGCCTTTTATGGAAATAAATCCAAAATTTCTAAAGTGTCCCGACAACCCACCTCTCCGCTTTGACTTTTGATGTGGGCTCAACATTTGAATTTATCCCTTTTGGCCATAAATCCAAAATATACAAAGTGCTCTGACAATCTGCATTCCTACCTTGACCCTAAACATGGCCACATGGAGGGTTGGTGCTTATTTGGGGTCTATCATTTGGGTCTCACTTCCGAAGTTACGCCGATGAGTCACATGGAGGCTTCCACCGGCTCTTTACACTTAGCCATTTCAACGGTTGGTTTTTTCTTTTCAGACTCTAACCACATGGAGGACCTGTGCATGTTTGGGGTCTCCACATTTTTTCACCATACCAAAAGTGTGCCAAAGAGACACGTGGCACCTTTCGCGGTCCTTCTATAGTTAGCCAATTTGGGCCTCAATTAAACACTTCCTTTCTTCATTTTCTCTTGCGCACTCTGATCTCCTTTGATGTCGTTTTCCTCCTTCACTGACCCCGCCCCTTCATTGTTGGATTTGGAATGTGGGCTCGCATTACTAAACCACCCCTTCCAATTTTTTATCTATTCAGGGTTGTGTTTGATCAATTTTTCTGGGGGGTAAAATTGGGATAACAAGCACCAACTCAAAAAATTTGAAACTTGACTTTAAAAATGAGGGAAATTTTGAGGGTGACAACACTACCATGTTGGCAAATCCTTTGGATTTTGAATAATTGTTTTGGAGTTTTGAATATGAAGAAGAATCATTTGATTTAAACATGGCATTCTTGTTTTGCAATTAGATTTTATTTTCTTCGATGACACAAATTTCTAGCTTTCACGCCATGTTAAATGCTTCGTCAAAGGTACAGAATGTTTATACCTACAAAGTTGGTGAGATGTGTCTAACACAAGCTCTAGTGAACAACTCTATAATCTCAGCTTGAGGTAACTGGAACATTAATTGGTTGATAATACATTGCCAGCAAGCAATGAAATCTGTGATAGATTCATCGTCATACTGCTGTGTCAAATATAGGTCGGTCATGGTGACTTTTTTTACTACATTGATTAAGAAGTGGTCTAGGAATGGTTGAGCCACTTGGTTAAAGGAGTAGATAGAATTTCTAGGTAAACTGTTGTACCAATCTAAGGCGGGTCCTGTCAGGGACATGGGGAATGTTTGTAGGAGTAAAGCATTGTCATGGGAAATTAGATTGAAACCATGTTTGAATGACCGCAAGTGCATTTGCGGATCTTCTTTACTGATGAAATGGTTTAACTTGAGCATTTCCCAATGCACAGGGTATGGGTGAATAGGAATAGATGGATGAATAGGATCATTATAGATTTTTTCATAAGTTAAGGAGTTACGAGAGCTGAAAACCCATACTTCTAGTGTCAGCATCTTTTCCATCATCATCTTAATGAGGTCATTGGTGGGTTGCAAGGAATGGGTGCCTCTTGCAGTAAAGGGAGGTTGATGATGGGTGTATGATGTGGATGGTATCCCGGCATATAGGGGTGATGAATATGAAAACTATAAAGGGGGAATAGATGTGAATGGAGGATATCCTGAATAAGCGATAGACACGATTGGGGGTTGTTGATGATGCATGTAAATAGGTGGAGTAGTCGTAATGACTCTCTTAGTAATTGGTGGTAGAGACTATGGGATGGAAAGGATGAGGTTTTGGAAGGGGGTGTGGGTTGCCAACACCATGGTTGGTTGTGATGCACCTCATATATACGAGGTAAAGGGGGCAGATGGGGCCACACTCAAGGTGGTTAGTGAAGGAAATTTTGACACCACAAGTGTGATGGATGTCATTTGTGGAGCAGTTATAGTGGATGTGGGGTCCATTTGAGATACCATAAGGGGTAAGGTGGATTAGGGTAGCACTAAGCTAGTGGTGGCTGACGTGGAAGTGGGGGCGAGGGTAGGGGAAATAGATATGGGCATGTCGTATATTAGTTGTCCTAAGGATTCTTGGGTAGATGAGTGGGCAAGATAGTATTGTAAGGCCACAGGATTCTGGTCAAGTAGTCTTGCAAACCCCTCATTGCTATTAGAAATGGTGATAAGTTGAGTTAGATCCATAGGTGACAGGATAGAATTTGGTGATGGGCTAGGTGGTAGTGGTTGATGGCTGGCGTGAAATACAAGGGCATTGGCTTAGTTGTGAGTCAACACCATGTGAATTAGTGTGTATCAGGTTAATTGTATTCTGTAAATGACATAAAGAATAGCAGAAATGGAAAATAATAGATACTAGTAGGTGGACTTGGTCAGTGTTTCAATTAAAAATCAAAAGAGGGAAACCGACGGTGGTTAAGGTGACCGATGATGGTTAAAGGGGACCGATGACAGTTACAATAACTAATATCAGTTACTATGGAAAAACACCAGTTTGAGTAAATGAAGTAGAACTGTTGAAAAATGAAATGGGGAAATTGTACTTGACAGTGATATTATAATGTTGGGAATATGATGATGTCCTGTGACTACAATTAGAAAATAAAAGGTGATGAAAGTTGTTTCAGGTAAAATAACCAAAAGAGATGGTAACCAACACTAGTCAGGTAAACCGATGATGGTCAGATGGGAACCAATGACGGTCTCTAGACCATCACTGGTTACTATGAAATCTTAAGAAGTGAAGAAAAATGGATTTTGTAAATTAAATCAGATGAAGAATCAATCTAGAAATCTGAGAATGATAATATGAGGCCCTGACACACTCAGAAATAGTTGGAATACTCCAACTATGATAGTGGAGTGTGAAAGGAAGAATAAAATGAAGAAACGTAATACTCACAATTCAAAACGTAATTCAAAACGTAATTTGGGAAGAAAGCTAAGAAAAACATGTAATCCTATGATTGAACTTTATGTTACTTTATCTTATGTTATTTAAGACTGACTTGTGAAATTAGAACAGAATTTTTTTGGTTGGGAAGGCATTCTATGAAGAGGCAAATTCTAAAGGGTGGTTTTAGGTTATGTTTTGGAGGGGGCAGTCCTTTCTCTGATATAATGACTAGATAGAGAAACTAGCTAGACGCCCACTGTCAATCCTCTAACCATGTGATTGTTGACAGTCTCTTCCAGGTAACATATTGTTTAAGAATATGTGTAAATTCAGATTTGTGTAATTTGGCAAAGAGAGAGAAGAGATTAAGTGCTTTCTATGATTCAATTGTGTCAACCATCAGTTGGTTGGTGGAATAGGTTTAGACTGGAGAGTTCATCAGTTCAAATCACCATTTCAACCTTTTGTGTTGGGTCATTTTTGCATTGAAGTGGGATATATCCCACATTAGGAGCATAGGAGGTGTGTTGATAGTTTAAATATAACCTGACCCGCCAATTTTTACGTGGCATTAGCCATGCATGTCACCATTTTATTAGGAAACCCAACTGTATTGATCTTGGATTAGGCTGAGCTATGTTTTTTTTTATATCCCACATTAAAGGCATCGATAGTTTCATTGTGCTAAGTCATTAGTCTATGCTATGTGTTGAAATGGGTGCTAGGTTTTTTTACCCAGTCCGTAAAGCGTCGAACTCTTCGCTTTTGTTAAGTCATGGCATATATATAGCTCCTTGCTACTAATAAGGTCAAGTGGTTTAGAGATAATATAGTCAACTCTGTGGGTTTGGAAATTAAAAAGGATCTTCCATCTGTTATGCTTGCCAAGTTAATGATAGCTCGAACAATATGGAAACATAGTAATCAACTTAGTGGGGAGTTAATCACCCCACTGAATTAAAATAATAGCTCTCTCAAGCTTCCATGTAATATAGAACTTGCAATGCACAAATATAACTTTGCACACCATGTAGTCTCACATTAAAAGAGTTAGGAAAATAAGTGACATATAATAAAAAACTCAATAATGGTAATATGAAGTAAAGGTGGCATAGGTATGATGAGGCCAGAATATGTCTCGTTAATGTACTATAAATGATCTTATTTTACTTTCCTTTTTATCAAGATTGATTACATTTTGTGACTTTTATTTGATCTAGTATAAGTTAGAATGTAATTGTCCATATTTTGTTGATTGTAGTTCTAACGTTTAAGAACTCTGTAATTCCTAACTAAGTGCTTTGGAAATTTAGTTTTGTAATAAAACAGGTCATAATTAGTCGAAAGAACAAAGTATGAAGTGGTCAGCATGTTTTTGGAAGCATTGGTTTCAATGCGGCTCAGTTTTGGAACTTCCAGACTTAGTTCTGGAACTCCATTATGCAATTACAAGCTCTACCACTTAGCTCCGGAAATTTCAGACTTAGTTCTGGAACTTTATCACTTAGTTTTGAAACTTTAGGACTTAGTTCCAGAACTCCTGCATGTAGCTTCAGAATCCTCACAGTTAGATCTGGAACGATTTCCTTTAGTTTTGAAACTTCTCTAAAGTTCTGGAACCAATGAGAATTTATTTATTCCAACAACATTCGGTGATTTAGCAATCAATGATCCTTTCAATCAGGAGCAAATTAGAAGATTTCTGATTCTTCATACTCATAGATCCAGGGATAACTATCATACAACAGTACGTCCAGCCATGATCTAATTCAGCATCTATTTTGGGCATGATTCGATTCTATCTGAATCGGTAGGACAATTATGGTTGTAAATACACCTGTGGAAGAAGTATATATATGCATACTTTTAGATAGATAGTAAGATATATATAGATAGAAATACATATGTATACATTGAAAAAGGTGCAAAAAGATAGAAAGAGAGTACGTTTTTGTAATGCAGAACATTTTATCAATAAAATAGTCATTCCTATTTTGAGAGTATATTAAGTTGTAAAATCCTATTTCAAAGTGGAGCAAGGGTCTACTCTTCCAAGAACCAAGATCTTCATTTTATTGGTATTTATATTTCCAGAGAAAATAGTATAGATCTATTAATTTTGTAAATGCTTTTGATTACTCAAGTTGAAATCTATCATATACTTGTTCTTGCAGGTGTTCTAGATTAGATTCTTCTTTCTTTGCAATCAAGTTTCAGCATTCTCAAATTGTGTGTTTATTTCCAAAGCAAGTGTGTTTATTTAAGTAATGAGTGTTTACTTACATCAATCTATTCCATTCTACAAATGTGTTTTTATTTCCAACAATCTATTTCTACAAAGAGTGTTTACTTTCAGCAAGTTTTCATAGTTTGATTTCAATAAGGTTTTAGCCAAGGAATCCTCAAGACATTGATAAAATCCCCCAGAAAATATAAAAATAAATAACTATCTACAGTCAATTACTAGATCACTAAGATTTCTTATTGCATATAGCTTCGGACACCACCCCTGGTTTGAATATGACATCAACAAAGATTGATTAAATGAAGGGAATAACGACACCCATCATTTTTGGTGCCATTGTCGCAAACCCAATAGTTAGAATTGTCTAATTAGGTGTCAAAAAGAGCATCAATCATACATCTAGTAATTACAGGATCTTCCCTGTGTCATCATAAAATTTATGAGTAGACCAAGAGAATCTAAGGGTCGATTCCTCCCAAAAATATTTGAACAAGAATCATCATCAAATAAGTAAGTTGATCGAGAATTAGAAGCACCATTTTCCCCTGGATAAAACATAAATGTGTCTTATTTTTGAATCTAGGGAACATGAGATTAATGCATGTTCTCTTCTTCCATTTATTAAAAATCAGCTTAAACAAAGCAGCATTCCATCCACATCAGAAAAAGTAAATTTTGTCCAAAGACAACCTAGCCAAGGGAAATTCATGCTCAGGTCAATTCCTAACCTCTGGATGATGTCATGGGCAGCTCAGAAAGTTTCAAAAAATTAGGGATAGCCACCTTGGGCATCTCAACCAACATGGAATCCTCAAGATTGGGCAGGTCAATCTTGGTATTCCCAAGGACACCAACACCCATGGTATGGTCAAGGAAACCTGAATGCTTGGTCACAACCTAGGTGGAGCCCTAATAATTATGTTCAAGGAAGGACATATCCCAATCAGAATCAACAAGCCATAATGGATTCCCCATCACAAAATTCACAAAATGAAAATGTGTTCCAAACCCAAATACCAGCACAGCCAGTAGCAAACCCAAGAAACAAACAAACAACTCTTGTCTACGGAACAAAACCAAAAAAATTATTTGATCTGAATGCCATGGATTGTAAGGATATTCAAATTACATCTGGAAAATTAATCAGCAATCCACCTGTTATAATCATTAAGATGATAGAAGAAATTGAAACCCCTAGTACAGTTGTTCCCAAGAAGGATGAAAAATAAAAAGATAAGGATCCAGATAACAACACTACTAAGACTCCATTTCAAGAGAGATTTAAGGAAGCCATAGAAACTAAGGAATCTGAGTTAGTATAGGAACTAAGGAGATTGAATATTGAAATACCATTATTACAAGAAATTAAAGATATTCTAGAATTGAACAAGTTAATCAAAATGCTATGTTTAAAAAGACCTAGAAGGAAGAAGCAGTACCCCAGGACTATTAAGATAGATGGGAAAGTTGTTGATTTATTAGCGGGGAAACTTTTTCTTCCCAAATACGGAGATCCTGGAAGTCCTGTTATTTCTGTCTCTATAGGGAATAAATATATACATGATGTTTTGGTTGATTTGGGAGTGGCTATAAATGTGATGACAGTGGACACTTTGAAAACATTACCATTAATAGGTATACAACCTACTAACACCATATTACAGATGGCAGATTGGTTTGTAGCAAAACCGGAAGGAGTTATTGAAGATGTAGCAGTTATGGTGGATTCATGGGAATATCCAATTGATTTCCTTATATTGCAACCAAAAGGTAAAACACTTTGTTATCCCATTATTTCTGACAGATCATGGTTAGCTACAGTTGTTACTTTAATTGATTACAGATCAGGTGATATGACTATCTCAAATGGTAATAATTCTAAGAAAATCTCCTTATATCCTTCTACATGACCTTCTATTGATAATCAAGAACAATTGTGGGTTGATGCTTTTTATCCTAATAAGAAAAAAAAGTCTTCTTTGGCCATGATCATGTTGTAGGATCACATACGTGAGGTAGAAGATATGATTAGTCAACCATTGAATGAACACCAATTGTCATTGGAGAAATCAGGAATAGTTTCAGAACCTATGAACTTAGTTCTATAACTTGCAGACTCTATCCCAGAATCATCAAATTTAGTTCCGGAACCATCACATTTAGTTCTGGAACCACACCAACAGCAATTCCTTATGACTGTAAATAATTTCACTCTAGAGTAACGAGATCTCTCTTAGGGGGAGGAAGAATTGGTAGCTTAATTTTATAAGATATCAAGAAATGGTGAAGAATTTCTGGAAATCTGCAGTGACAAGGATTTCGACCTACAACAAGACAAGTGCCATAACTTTGTCTGTTGTCCTTTTTCCAATATTTTGTCTCAAGGAATTTTTGGAGATGTTGCTACATATTGTTACGAATATATTGTGTAACATTATTAATAAATTGTATTGTGTGTATTATTATTTAAATGAGATGTGAAAATCATTTAATAATAATATAATGTGAGTGAATGTAAAGTTGTAATAAACAACTCATGGGTAGTTTGATAGAGTTGAGTGAGAGAATAAAGGGATAAGGAGTGATTCTAGGAGATAGACTAGAGAAAATTGAGGGATTGGTGTTGACACCATCTTTATAGGAGTTTTTATCTCTATATAATGTAATCACTACTCTATGTAATATATCTCGTATGTTTTGAAGACGATTATTATTTACGGTACTTTTTTTAAGTTTTGTAACACCCTCGACAATGGTTATATTCCTCCTTTGCATTTCAAGTATTGACATGTGATTTTATTGATAAAGATGTGTTCTTTTGACTATTGAAGATCATACTTGAAATGGATAAATCATTTATGCTCTTTGATTGAAGGGCTAGTATGTTGTTGCTTGCAATAATCTATTTCACTTCTCATTGGATAAGCTGCAAACTAGTTTTTAAGAGTTGCAACATATCTTCTGCAGTTGGACTCATCCTTGGATCAATTCCATTGATCCAAAAAATGTTTTAAATCTTCTTATCAAAACTGAATGAAAAACTAACATTCGTTGATTGAAATACTTAACAGATTGAACTTGTGGTTATTGCAAATTCTTTATCATCTTGGAAATAGTACTTGCATTCTGTTTTGTGTGGTGCTCAGCTCTTCTTGGTCGACCCTTGTAGGGTGCTTAATGGTGTTAAGGGGAAATATGAACCCTGCTTCCGGATTCTTGAGAAAAATAAATCATTATGTATCCTTTTATCTATATGGTCTACCCTAATAGATATGGGACTCAGGTAATTTACCTAACTATTACTACACCACTTTACGTGGGACAACATTCTAACCTAAGCTGTCAACTTGTAAGGAAATAACCTAGGGGGATGCTAAGTTATTTCTAAACCTATTGTTTTTGGTTAAAACTACATCCTATCCTAGGGTGGCAATTGATTGTTAGGGGTTGTATCCTAAGGTTATATATTTAAACTAGCCTAATATCTAACCTAAGCAAATTCTATCTATCCTAAGCTAATGGGATACAAAAGGGGACCTATGAGCCATTGGTAAGTGGGGGGAAACTAAGCAGTGGTTCCTAAGCTTTTATTGGGATTTGATTTGATTTGGTTTTAAATGCAAATAAGTACTGCCAGTTTGGTAGGGGCTAGTGAAATTTAGCGGAACCTACGTGGAAGCATCACTAAGTTTGGAAATGTGTTTTGAAGTGTGATTAGGTCTCGCCAACTAAAAATGGAGGTGGTAAGGAAAGTTAAGCGGGAAAATTGGAATTAATATCATTAATATGCCTCAGGTTTGGCAAGCAAACCGTCTTGGAAGGCATGCTGCCGGATTTTTTTGGGGTTCTTTTGTTTTGCATGCTTCCTGATTTTTTCTCTACATAGAGCTATCTGGTTCTACGAACAAACAGTTTGATCTCCACTTTGTGGCTATTTTTGAATTCTCTGAGCTATTTTCGGTTCGAGGAATGTATAAGTGGCATTGTGGAAAAATATTATGCTTGTTTGATCTTGCTTGGAGAAGAAGAGGTCTTGGACACTCAGCTGGAAGTTTTCTTCGAATCGGTAGAGGAACTATCAGGTATGATAGGCTCTACCCTTAAATATTTCTTGCTTTCTTTTAAATGATTCATTAAAACAATTCTACTCACTGGAAATTTTATATTTACATGTTGTATCTGGTTATTTACTTGCATGTATTCTTGAAAATTTATGTGGGTCTTTGAATGTGAATCCTTATCTGTTAATAGTAGTTCTTGTGAACTCTCTCTAAACCTATTTTCAGAGGTTTGTATGTGATTTGTTTTGAACTCTGTAACTTGAACTAGTGGTTCTGTTTCTTGTATTTGAAGCTTGGCTTGTATTCAAAGCTTGTTTTTCTTACATTCGAAATAATATGGAAAGAGCTAACTAGTTACTTGTTGGGTTCCGATTCTTGTTCAGTCATGTATTTCTTGAGTTGAAGTGGGACTCTGTAGTTTCTTGAAACTCGTAATGAAGCTTGAGGATTTTTTTGAGTTTTATTGAGAGCCTGTGTTTGTTTTGGGACTGTGTAGGAACTATGTGAAGTTCTGAATCGATTGGTTGAATTTTCGTATTCAACGACTGTACCACTATTTAGTTCTTGAATACTGAACTTTCTGTTAATGTTGGTAATGTGGCTCTTGCTTGGGATTTCAAACTACCTGAAAGGAATGATAACCAAATCATACCAACCCAAGAACACAGATGTTGATCAGACACCACGATTTATAAGATGAAATCAATTCACTAGAATAACTTTACATAAAACCTTTGCAAACAAATGAGCAGCAATATCATATATTATTATGGAACTCAATGAATTACAATGAGAATGGGCCTTGCTTATATAGGAAAGGAATAACAATCTAAGAACCAGTTAAGGTCGTAGATCAAGCCATAAATCATGGAAGAACTAGTCATCAAAGAACTAGTCAATTCCATAGATTTATGAGAGAACTAGACATCAAGGATCTAGTCAATACCATAGATCAAGGAAAGAACTATACCTAACAACTAGATAATATCTCCTAATATCTAAATAAATAAAAATAAATATCCACACACATAAGTGGGTGAGGATAAATACAATAAATGTAAATAATGTACCTAGGTGAACATGAGCTAAGGTAAATACCTACTCTAACACCCCCCCCTCAAGTGAAGCTAGGGGTCAAAATAGAAGTGACATGTCCACAGTATGAGTCTCGGAAACTAGGCCTGATGAGGTACTCATGTACAATATATCCATGAAGAAATCTCGAACTAAAAGAAGGAAAGAATCCTGCTAGAATGAAGGAGAAAGAAGAAGAAGAAGAAGGAAGATGTTCTCATGAACACCCCCCAAGAACAACTTTCAAAACCCCAAGCATTCCACGTAACTCAAGGTAGCGAGATGATGTAAAAGGCTTCATAAAGATGTTTGCAACCTGCTGCTAAGTCGGAATGTACTCCAAGCAAAGAACTCCATCCTGAATGTGCTAACGAATGAAGTGGATGTGTATCTCAATATGCTTGGTCCACTGGTGCTCAACTGGATTGCAAGAAATGTTAATTACACTTTGGTTGTCACACCAAATTATAATCAGTGAATCCTGTGGGAATCTGAACTCTGTCAATAACTGGAAAAGCAAAAGAATCTATTGACTCACTATAACTGCTACCCTATACTCTACCTCTGAAGATGAAAGTGCAATAGTTTGTTGCTTTTTACACGCCCAAGCAACTGGAGAAGAACCAAGATAGAAAAGATAGCCAGAAGTGGAATTCCTACATCAATAGAACATGCCCAATCTAAATCTGTATACCCAACCAACTAAGTAGAGCCCCTAGTGTAGTGGAGGCCAAAGTGGGAAGTGCTATACAAATAGCGCAAAATCCTTTTAGCAGCCTGCCAGTGACTACTATGAGGAGAATGTGCAAACCGAGATACAAGCCCTACTACAAATGAAATATCAGGGTGAGTATGGGTCAAGTACATGAGACTCCCAACCAACTACCTATATAATGTAGGATCACAAAGTGGTGTGGTACATGTGGATGTAAGAGTAACTCCGGACTGAAAATGAGATGGACTTGGCTTGCAATCGGCCATATAAAAGCACCTAAGAAGATCATGGGTGTACTTTTGCTGACTCAAATGAATCCCTGAATCTATCTGAGAAATCTACAAACCAAGGAAATAATGCAATAGCCCACAATTTTTCATGTCAAACTGTGTAGAAAGAGCCCTCTGAATACTCTGAATGTGGGAAGAAGAGCTATGAGTAAGTAACAGATCATCAACATACAAGACAAGTATCACAATATCCTCACCGACATGCTGAAGATACACTGTATGATTGGAGTGGCAACGAACAAAACCAGTAGATAGAAGAAAACAATCCATCTTCTCATACCAAGCCCAAGGGGCTTGTTTGAGACCGTAGAGAGACCTTTGGAGCCGATAAACAAGAGAAGAATCCTGAACAAATCCAGTCGGCTGCTCCATATATATTCCCTCTTGTAGATATCCATGTAAGAAGGCACTCTTCACGTCCATCTGGTATATGGGCCACCCCTATGATGCAGCAATAGCAAGGATAAGGCGTACAGAATCCATCTTGGCAACGGGTGAAAAATTCTCAGAGTAATCAATACCTTCGACTTGTGAAAAACCCTTTACAACAAGACGAGCCTTATACTTGTCAATGGACCCATCAGTTGCGTATTTGGTTCGGTATACCCACTTACACCTAACCATCTTTCTTCCTTTAGGAAGAGATACCAAATCCCAAGTATGATTCTTCATCAAAGAAGAATACTCAACTATCATCACATCATCCCACTCATGTATCCCATGAGCTTTTGAAAAAGACTGTGGATCCTCATCAAATTACCTGACACAAAAGTCCAAAACCAGTAGAATGTGTATGATGATGCCTAGTGGGTGGAAGATCCTCTATGAAAGGTGCACCTGAAGAACTTTAGTACAAGCCCAATTAGGCATAGTGACTACATTAGTGGGAATAGGATCCTCAATGACATCTATAACCTCCTCATCAATATCCTCAAAGAAAAGATCCTCAAGATGAGATGAAGAAGAAGAAGGAAGCATGGAAGAAGATGAAGAATCATGAGGATGAAATGCACTCATCAAATATAGAACATGTGTTTGAAAAATAACATCATGTGTATCAAGGATATAAAAGATGATAAGCTCTCATGTCCTCACAATACCCTAAGGAAAGATCAAGGTACTTTACTCTTATTTATCCAAAGTCTTTCCTTTTCTTCTTTAGCACAAAGGCCCAAGCATGGCTCCCAAAGACTCGAAAAAATGAGACATCTGGCTTAGTGTTGGACTTAAGCTTCCTCTGTGAGTCAAATGCTCAAGTGCTCTATGTGGTGCGCAATTCTGAATATAGTTAGCACAATTAACTACTTCTACCAAATAGATAGGAGATATATCTCTAGAATGTATCATATAGTTAGCCATTTCCTTCAAAGTTCTATTTTCCTTTCTACTAATCCATTATATTGTGGAGTATGAGGAACAAAATGCTGGTGAATAATGCCTTGCAAGTTAATCAAAAATTTAGAAAACTCATTTATGAAGTACTCCCCCCCATTATCATATGTGAAGGTTCTTTATGCTACTAGAAGATTGTTTCTCGACCAAAGCCTTGAAGACTATAAAGTGTGAAAAAACATCACTTTTGTACTTAATAAAATAAACCAAAGTACGCCTCAAGAAATTATCAATAAATGTAAGTGAATACTTAGCTCCATTGAAAGATGGGGTAGGAAAAACCATCAAGTCACTATGCACAAGCTCAAGTGGTGAAGAAGCTCTCTTATACAAATTCTTAGGAAAATGATCTTGGTGTTGTTTCCCTAATGGACAAACTACCTCAAGAAAAGAAACTCTAGGAAGGACCATTTTAGACCAATATTTAAGAATGCTCAACTCCTTCAAATATCTGTAGATAGGTATTTACCTTAGCTTGTTCACCTATTGTACTTTATTTACCTTTAAGTATTTATCCTCACCTTTTATCTTCATTTAGATATTAGGAGATATTATCTAGTTGTTAGGTATAGTTCTTTCCTATGCATCTATGGTTTTCATTAGATCCTTGAAGGTGTCTAGTTCGACTCCTAAATCTCGGCCATGGTCTTGACCAAGTTAATGACTAGTTACTTTCCTTGATTTATGGCTTTGATCTAAGATTTGACTGAGTTCTTAGATTCCTTGCCTGGTTAAGCAAGGCTCATTCTCAATGTATTGCATTGAGTTCCATGCAAACGATATGATATCTGTTGCTCATTTGTTTGCAAAGGTTTTATGGAACAGCTATTACGGCAAATTTACTTTCATCTTAGGATTAATCTGTAGGTTGTTATGATTCAGAAAGCTATGGTCACTTGGTATACACAGTCTGGAAATATTATTCCTTTACCATGGTATCAGAGGTAATTGGTTTTGATTTCTCGAGAACACTGTGAGACCCCAAGGAGATAGTAAGCTCTGCAAACACCCATTAGCAATTTAGCCCTAGGAGATTGGTATGATCCTATAAGGGCTTACAAGCTTGTGATTCCTATTAGCTTAGCTTCAGCCCCCTTTAATTTTATTTGTGTGGTGAAGATAACAAAATTTATTTTATTTTAGTGGCAACTAAAATAAATAACAAAGCAAAATATTAAAAAGCTTGTATTTTTTGATCGGTAACTCGGTTTTGAGTGCCATTTTTTGTAAAAGTGCTTGTTTTTTCATGCTCTTTCCATTGGAGTTATTTATTTTGAGACTTTCACTATAATTATAAAGTGTCAAATATGGAAGAGTGTTGTAATCAATTGTGGATGTAATTTCGGTTGAGCCCGACGTCCTAAATTTTTGGGAGTTGTAGTTTGTACCTATCATGGATTCTGAGAATGATATGATTTTCTATGAAGTATGTAGACTTCAAGAGGATATTGTAAAATTTGTGGAAGAAAATAGATCGCTCAAGAAGTGAAATTCTCTTCTACAATCACTCATTCATGATAAGGATACAATAATACACTTCCTGCAGAACAACCTTACTAGCCTACAGCATCACCATCATATAGTGGACAACCATATCCATTCTCCTAGTCCACTTGCAGTTGTTGATCTTGTACCCACTGACATTGATCTGCCAGTCTTTGAGTCTGAACCCACTTTTGATGCTTCTAAACCTTTGAGGCTTGTTACTACATGTTCTTCCACATCTATGCCTATTACAAGACCACATGTTATGTATCCTACTTCTGCTCAGTTGCATGGATTTTTTAAGAAGCATACCACTGCATTTAGTTCTCACATGCTCCGTACAATGGGTCTCACTGGCGGAGTCATTGATAGACATTCATAGGGTATGGTTTCCTCTATTCCACATATTAAGTGGAATTATTGTCATGACATTGGTTTTCGAGCAGATACTTCATTGGGATCACACATTGACAGAGCTCTTTTTTTGTTCACTCGACTCTTTCTAGGGATCATGAGCAACACATGAGTTATGCACCTTCACTCAGGCTTGAGAAACTTGAGATTTCAGCTATCAGACATGATCAACCTGACAAACATTCTGATGTTCTTTTGCATGCACCCATTGTGCATTTTGCACCAAGTCATATGCAGGCATCTTCTTCATCCACCCGTATTGATTTGGGGTGGATATCTAATCACTCGTGGTGGCGACATAGGCATTCATTGAGAGGACTCTACAGGCATGGCTCCTCCACCATTCGGCCTCTTGCTCCACTTTCTATACCTTCTGCATTGTGATGCTTCTTGTTTTGAGCATTTTTATTTAACAGGTGTAGTGTATTTCTCTTGTTTGTTGAGAGATTTTGTATCTGTATTTTTGACACTTTTGGCATGTTGACAGTCTCTCTTATGGGGGAGTTATTCTAGTGGAGCCCGGTGTTAGTTTTTCAGTGTTCTAGTAGTTGTTTTGACAACTCATACAGATTTGTAGTGCCACTCCACCCATTCAGCAGTATGGGAGGGTGTGGTGCTGATCTTGCTTCTTTGAGTTTCGTGTCCTTGCCTTATTACCTTGGCTTTTCTTGGATCATGACACTCTAGATTTTGTTGTCCTTGCCTTGTTGCTTTGGTTTTTGTTCTTGGATCGTGGCACACCTATTTGCAATAGTTGATCAAATTATGTTTGGTGTTTTTTTTGCACTTTTGACATCACTCCGTTGACAGTCTCCTTGTATGGAGCTATTCTGGTAGAGCCCAGTGTCAGTTGTTTTTGAGTTTTGTGATCAAGTAGTGGATTCAGACCATAGTGCACACCAAACTTCTTCAGCATTGTACAAGGTTTTTGAGTTCTAACTTTTGGTGTGACAGCAAGTCATGCATCTTTGATACCAGGTAGTTAAGCGCGCCGCCCCAGAGTAGTTCTGGGATGGGTGACCTCCCAGAAAATTCTCAGTGTCACTTCCTCCTAATGTTGTTGGGCCTGATTGGGTGTATACTTGGCTCCATCATGCGGGAGGGTATTGGTGTAACAACTGATTAACATGATGAGATCCCTCTCCACCATCAATTCAAGCTTTTGGTGTGATGGCAAGTCATGTAGCTCTGATACCATGAAAGGAATGATAACTAGATCATACCAAGCCAAGAACATAGATGCTGATTAGACACCACGATCTATAAGATGAAAGTAATTCACTAGAATAACTTTACATAAAACCTTTGCAAACAAATGAGCAGCAATATCATATATTATTATGGAACTCAATGAATTACAATGAGAATGGGCCTTACTTATATAGGCAAGGAATAAAAATTTAAGAACCAGTTAAGGTCATAGATCAAGCCATAAATCATGGAAGAACTAGTCATCAAAGAACTAGTCAATTCTATAGATTTATGAGAGAACTAGACATCAAGGATCTAGTCAATATCATAGATCTAGGAAAGAACTAGTCTATACCATAGATCAAGGAAAGAACTATACCTAACAACTAGATAATATCTCCTAATCTCTAAATAAATAAAAAGAAATATCCACACACATAAGTGGGTGAGGATAAATACAATAAAGGTAAATAATGTACCTAGGTGAACATGAGCTAAGGTAAATACATACTCTAACACTACCTTCTCATTTATAGTTTGTTTTTAATGTTGGCAATGGAATTCAGTTTTTGAATTGAGAGTTGTTATGACTTTTTAATCTTTTTTTAATGGAAGACTTTTACTCCATTATTGTATCATTATTGAACCACCATATATTTAAGAGAAATAATTATACTCTTTTGGGAACATTCTACAGTTCATGATTGTACTGTGTATTTCTTCTGAGATTTGATGTTGGATTTGAGCTAGGTGAATGAGAATAGGTCTTCATTGGAAGGTTTGCATGGAAGTGGGTTATGTGCTTGCTTTGACTGTGCATTCGGTTTTAAATTCTCCTTGGGGAACTAGTTAGAGAATTTCTAAGTTTATTTATAGATAATGAATTTCATTTCATAGTATAAATGAAATGAAATCTAGATTGGGCCCTCCATGGTTTGGAAACTTTTTTTGTAGGATTGACTGATAAGTTCATTTATGAACTTCTCTTTTATTGATTCTCTCTTGAGATGGGAATTTTCCTAGGGATTGGTAAGAGACTTATTTTATTCAAGTATAGCTTGGATTTTTAGTAAGTTGGTTACTTAGACCTTTTGAAGTATAAACTACAAAGATACTAAAAATTGTTAGACCTTTTGTGGAACTGTTTTTATTCTGCTGGAGCTGAATTGGGATTCTTGTTGGTTGTTGCCTCTTATTTGTGAACTCCTTTTATTAATATATTTGACTGAGGCAATGATGTGAGTACTAAACCTTATTTTTTTCTTCAAATGAATTATGTCTGAGGAATAGGTATGTATCGAATTCTCTTCTTGGATTTATATGGAAAGATGAAGCATACTATTAGGATTTATGTTGTAACTAACTTCATTTATTGCTTGATAAAGATGAATGTGTGTTTCTATGGGTTAGGGAATAACTAAATGACAAGACTTATAGACTGTAAAAGTGATTGTTAGGATCAATTAATTTTTGTGATATAAATATGATGTTACATATTATAATATGTTCCTTTCTTAAAAGTAAATTCAAACTTCATAAATTGTACTTATTTCTATATGTTATTACTTATGATTATGTGTATGATGTGTTTCTATTGTTCCTTAAAAGAAAAATTGTTTAATGGGGTAATTAGTGGAATGCACTTTACTTTAATGCTTAGTGCTTATCATGCTCAGTTCATTGAACTGACCCGTGCTAGCAATTTTGTAGATGGACATCATAAGTGATTTGAAAGAAGACAGGAACTTTCATGTTGTATTGGGTTATTTGATTTTGAACCTTATGTAAAGAGTTTTAGATTCATTCTTGAATTGTATTGAAAAAGAAAAGTTGTATTCTTTTGGATTGAAGGTTGTTTATACAGCATGCCTAAAATACTTAGTCTTGTAAATGAAAAAGTTTTAAATGAGGAATTTGAATGTTGAAGATTTACTTGTATTGGTTGTGTAAACTATTTAATATTTATGAAGAAGATGGAATTCCTATCTTGATGATATTATTCACATCTGTCATATGTTTAATTCAGATAAACTTGATAAATTAGATAAAAGGGAATTAGTCTAATCTCCCTTAATAAGATGTAGCTTATTAAGTTGCATAAGTTAACAATCTTATCTAAAAAAATTCTAATATAGTATTGAATGATTAAGATATATTTAATAGAACTTATGATATTGTTGTCCTATTTTGGTTAACTATTGTTAAACTAAATAAATGAACATTAAAGCAATCATGAGTTAAAAGAATTTCTTTAATGCTTAATGGATTCAAGTATAGAACAAATACTTAAGGAGTGTTGGATTAGGGTTTAACATAGACGTTGTAATCTATTTTATAATCCAAATTAATTTAACATTAATAACCTCCTTGGGGTATGTACATCATGATGAGGTAGTTTTTGTAGGATGTTGGCACATGCCAACTGCAGGACTATTCCTTCGAGAAGACTTGGGTCTTCTCGAGGATACAATGTTGCAGTTGACATGTGGTAACACCCTTCTACATTGATCATCTAGATCTACACACAATAAAGACTTAAACTTAGTTTTTCTCTAGGTCAAGTTAGTAACATGTTTGGGATAGGGAGTAAATTTCAATAACTCAAGGTACTTTGGCACATCCGGTTGACTTAGGTCAACTGAGTATGCCCCTTTTACCCTAAGTCATCGAGAGTGTCTTCTTATAATAGACTATGTTCCTAACCCGGGCTAAGGTTGAACCTTGGGCAAGTGGATTGGTGGTAGTTAGTAAAGACCGTACTAGATAATAGAGGAGTGAGGTGAAGGATGTATTCCAAAATTATGAGTATTTCGTATGGGAATAGTGACATACACAATATGTTGTAAATCTTTGGCCAAAGTATCGCAAACTACTAGTTGTGTTGTCCTATGTCACCTAGTTTAAAGCCATGTGATATCAGATGAATATTGTTAACAAATATTCAGGTATGTTCTTTAAAAAATATCACTCAGTACCCAGTTTAGGGTGAAACCAAAGTATATGAAGTATACGATAAGTATTCAATACTTTAAGTGAAACATGAATAGATCGGTAGGTAACTGAGACATGGAATGAATAGATCGATGTATCACCGAGTCATTTACAGT
Source organism: Taxus chinensis (assembly GCA_019776745.2). Taxonomy (NCBI): domain Eukaryota; kingdom Viridiplantae; phylum Streptophyta; class Pinopsida; order Cupressales; family Taxaceae; genus Taxus; species Taxus chinensis. The sequence continues at coordinate 120,912,614 of CM034153.1, read as the reverse complement.
AGCATATGGTTAGCTGTTATGAGATTGATTGGCATTAAATGTGTGTTCTAAATAAAGTTTTATTTAGAACAGTGAACATTATGTAAAAAAAAAAATCCTTGTTTCTAAAGTCTTAAAATGGGAATGTTACAAGTTTTGTGCAATAACTCTACCAAAAATAAGAGATATCATATGTTTTTTCCACATGCATGTCCACTAAATAACTTAATGGAACCCTTCCAAAAAATTAGTTCATCACACGTTGGAACCAAACATGTTGAGATTCAGTCGGGTAATATTTTGAATATAAACAGCTGGTTGAAGAATGACAAAGAAGCTAAATTGTTTGATGTTTTGAAAAATCATACTAGAGCTTTTGTTTGGGACTACAAAGATATGAGAGTAATCCATCCAATTATTTGCACTCATCACATTTATACTGAAGACATTAGACCAATTAGGCAACCTCAAAGAAGGATTAATCCAGTCTTAAGAGATATAGTCAAACAAGAAATTAAAAAACTATTACAAATAGGTTTTATCTACCCTATCTCAGATATTCAGTGGGTGTCTCCTCTTGTAATTGTTCCTAAAAAGAACAGAAAATGGATATTTTTTGTTGATTCAACAGGGAACTAAACAAAGCCACATTGAGAGATTATTTTCCCTTACCATTCATAGATCAATTCCTAGACAACCTTGTAGGTAAGCAGTACTTTTCCTTCCTGGATGGATTTAGTGGATATAATCAAATCAGAGTTGTTGGTGAGGATCAAGACAAAACTACCTTTACATGTCCATGGGGTACCTTTTCCTACAGGGTATTACCATTTGGATTATGTAATGCTCCGGCAACTTTCCAAAGAGTTGTATTAGCAAGTTTTGTAGACCTAACAAATGACTGTGTAGAGGTATACATGGAGACACATTTGATGATGCTTTGAGGAATTTAGACAGAGTATTAACAAGATTTGAACAACACCATATGTCTCTTATTCATGAGAAGTGTTTAATGATGGTTGATGATGGGATTGTATTAGGACACTACATTTCAAAAAGAGGAATTCGGGTTGACCAAAACAAAATTAGAATTATTTCAAACTTACCTATTCCTCAAACTCCCACAAATATCAAGTCATTTTTAGGGCATGTTGGATACTATAGGCACTTTATCAAGGATTTTAGTAAAATGGTTGCTCCCATGTTTAATTTTCTTACCAAGGACTGTGAATTTATTTGGGATGAGAGATGGTTGCATGTTTTTGAGGAAATCAAAGAAAAATTAATCATTTCCCCAATATTGAGAGTACCTAATTGGAAAAACATTTTCACATTCAAACAGATGCCTCAAATAACTACATTGGTGCAGTTTTGGGATAGAAAGATGAAGAAGGGAAGATGTATGCTATTTATTACCTCATTAAAAATCTTACTCCCGCCGAAATAAATTACACTACCATTGAAAAAGAATTTCTTGTTGTGATCTATGAAATTAATAAATTCAAACATTATATCACTTTCTACAAAATATTTGTACATACATATCACTCAACAATTAGGTACTTGATGAACAAACTAGTGGTTGGAGGTAGGATAATTACATGGTTATTACTTTTACAAGAATTTGATAATACCATAGTAGATAATCTAGGGAAATCTAATGGGGTAGCTGATTTCTTGTCAAGACTGGCCACTACAGGAGAGCAAGATCCAATTAAGGACAACTTTCTAGATGAACAATGGTTTGTTATTTTAGTTGATACACCATGGTTTGCTGATATGGAAAATATCTTGTAATATGGAAGTTTCCTCCTTATTTTAGTAAGAAACAAATGAAAAAGTTGATCAAAACTAGTGCACAATTTAAATGGTTAAATGGAATGTTGTTTAAATGTGGTCCTGATTTAGTTTTACATAGGTGTGTGAGAGAAGATGAAATATTTGACATAATGAGGGCATGTCATGATGAACCAAGTGGAGGACACTTTTTAGTGAAAAGAAAATCTCACAAGATACTTGGCACTGGCTATTATTGGCCATCTCTATACAAGGATGTGAAGAGATATATCAAGTGGTGTGATCCTTGTCAAAGGATGGGGTAGGAAACTTTTACCAATGAAATGCCTTTGCAACCTCAAGTGGTGATTGAACCATTTGAAAGACGAGGTTTGGATTTTGTTGGTCCCTTTAGCCCTCCTTCACAAGGAAAGGAGTACATTCTTGTGTGTACTGATTATGTGACAAAATGGGTAGAAGTACAGGCTTTAACAAATTCCACTGAAGAAGCATTTTCTGATTTCCTTTAGCACAGAATTATGGTAAATTTTGGCACACCAAGAAGTATAGTTTTAGATCAGGGGCCACAATTCATGTCTTATATGATCCAAGCCTTCACAATGCATTATCAAATCAATCATAGGAATTCATATCCATATCACCCACAAGCAAATGGACAGGCTGAAGTAACAAACAGAGAATTGGAAAATATCCTTACCAAAATAGTCGAATCAGGTAGAAGAGATTAGGTAAAGAGACTACATGAAGTTGTCTAGGCCCACAATACAACTTGGAAGACTACAACAGGATTTTCACCATATGAGTTAGTCTATGGTAAAAATCCCTTGTTACCTATTGAATTTGAACTGCAAACATTGAGGAGAGCAGCTAAAATAGGTATTAAGTTAGATGCAACACAAAAGGAAATAATTCTTCAACTCAATGAGTTAGATGAGTTAATGATGGAAGAAATTCAGTAGACAGAAATAATCCAAGATCAAAGAAAGTAATGGCATGACACACATTTCAAGAAGAGGCAATTCAAGGTAGGATATTGGGCATTACTGTTTGATTCTAAGTACCAACAATTTAAGTTAAAATTGAGAACCAGATGGTTGGGACCCTACCAGATTGAGCAGATATTTGACAATGGTTTTATTCAGTTACTTCCCATTGATGGCAGTAGAAGGACACTTTTGGTCAATCGACGTAAGCTAAAACTTTATAGGAATCCTCCTACTAAGGATGAATTTTGTAGGTAGATTGAAGTAGACAAAGAATTTGATCATATGGAAGAACCCAGTTCTTCCAAAATGATCAAATAATTAGATGGATAAATCCAAAATAAAGGGAAAAGAATGAAAACTAGTAAATGGCGTTCTCTTCACCAAAAAAATATAAAAAAAATATAAAAGAGAAGAGAATGAAAACATATAAATGGAATTCTCTTCCCCAAAACAAAAATTCTCTCAGAGATCAATTAAAAACCAGCAATGGTGGTTGATCTCCTCAATAAATGGTTAATCAAAAATAAAAGGAACTTCTTTGAAATCCAGTTGTCTTCTCTAACCATTTTCCTTTCTTTCACTTTTAGGAATGATGAGTCATCATCATGATGGAGGGATCATGTCATCAAGTATGGTAATTATGTCTTTAACTTATTAAGGTTAGATTCATATTTCACACGTGTGATTGGATTTGATTTAAAAATTGGTATGATGAGTCATCTATTGTACATTATGACTAAAGAGAGTAATCATGAGGGTGATATCGGTGGAACAAAAGTGGCGGCATGTTTATAATGATCTATCATTTGTGCAGAATAAACAAAGTAAAGAAGTAGTTGTAGAAAAACTTCAAGGAAGAAGTAGAAGAATTAAATTTGCATTATGCAACTAAGCACAGCAGTTCCACAGCTAAACCCATCCGTTCCACAACTAAGCAAAGATTTATGTAGCCAATCCGAGTAGAGAAATAATTTGAAGGAATGAATCTAAATCGCTCACTTTACCATGGGGATTAAAAATAAGTTGGAACCTGAGAATGATACCCAACTTCTTGCAGATGAAGAAGTGGTAGATGTCTTTGAATAGGAGGGATGGTTGGAATTCCTGAAAAAATTTCTCGAAGTATAATGACAAATTGGTAAGAGAATTCATTGTAAAATTAGAAAAATACAAAACAAAGGTTAGAAATATTGTAATTCCTTTTTCTGTGAAAACAATAAGCAATGTATTTGGTGTGCCAATTGTGCATGTCCCAAATTATGTCAAATGGACCTTAAAAGAATTAGTTGAAACCCTTCTAAAAGAGGGGGAACCGGAACCCTAATATATTTACAACACTAAGTAAATCATAAAGGGGTTAGAAGGGCTAGCTTACCTAAACCCTTTAATAGAGTGGCGTTTTGGATAGTCAAGTATTTAACTTGTGATGGTCAGTTTGGGTCAGTAGGAAGAGAAGTTTTGAAGATGCTCATACATCTTAGATATGGAGCTACAAAAATAAAATATATAGTAAACCTTCCAGGGTTTCTTTTTTACTCCATTCATACAATGGCCTAGAGGTATTATTGGGGTGTTAGAATAATCATACATCATGGGTTAGTTCATTTGGTGTGCCAACACCATTTCTTGCAAAGAAAAATGGAAAAGAAATATGGGAGAAATTTCTTAACAATTTTAAGCAAAACCCTGATATTATCAGGAGAGTACTATCAACTCTTTTTCCTCCTACAATTAATTTGGAAATTGGTGCCGCTACAAAGGAAAAGAAGGAAATATGTGGGGAAACTATACCAAAAAGGAGAAGATCTGGAAGAATAATTAAAGTTGTAGAACCTATTTTACCTTTGAAAGAAACTCCTTCCTCTACAGCAGCTACATGAGAGCTAATATTTTTCTTTGACACTGCACTTCACCTAGGCAAGAGAAAGAAGTGAAAATTAGAAGAATCTCTAGGAGGAAACCTATTTCTGAACATACTTAAACTCCTCAAAGAAGAAGAATTCATAAAAGATCTAGAGAGATTCTAGAGGAAATGAAAGAACATGACAAGTTAGAAAAATAAGTTGTTTATATTTTGGGCAGCATGGCCATGACTCCTCCTGGACCAAGCCAAACTGAGATGGAAAAAGAAGAGATATTTGAGGAACGGGTTTTTTAAGAGTTAGGTGAACCAGCAACATTATCACATGAAGAATAAGATTTGGAATTATGGAGATGGAAAGGGAAATTTCCTTTGGTAGAAGAGGAATGATTAACCCCCAAACAACTTTCAGAGAGAGAAGAGAAACAACAGGTTAGACAAGCTATGTTCTTGGCCAGAGCAGAACTCATTATCAAAGAAAAGGATGAGGGAATTGAACTTCCTCAAACTCAAGTTAGAACAGAGAGAGATGCTCATTAGGAACTAACAACTCATCTTGCAGAAAGGACTGATGAATTAACAAGAGTTAAAACACAGATGATGGAGAAAGAGGAAGAATGTAAAATTTCTAGAAGACAAATTACTATGTCAACAGTCTCTAACACGGACTGAATTAACTTATTGGCCACTCAAGCAGTCATGGGATGATACTTACAGGGAACTCAATGAAATCAAAACATCCAATGAGGATTTGAGAAGCAAGATGGAAGTTGAGAAGCAAGCAAGAAAGGAATGGGAAGAAAATTTTTACAAGGAAGAGGGAGAAAAATTTAAAAGTCTTGAAAAAATACAAATGGTTTGCATAATGATGTGAAAAATTTCTTGCATACAAGAGACCTTCTCGTGCATATAGTGTATTTTTAGAAGAACAATTCATTTGCTGGCAGCTGTCAAGAATTACATGTGGCCTTCCACATGAAATAAATATGAATCAGAGTTCATGACAACCTTTCTTCAACCAGGTACAGAGCAGAAGAATCTTTTCTACGAATTCTATCTCTACAATTTTATGCTAGAAAAGAACGCAGGCTTCATGATAAATTTGTATGTGGGAGAAAGCCAGCTTAATGCATTACTTTCTATTCTTCAAAATTAGGTTGCAAGGAAGGAAAGGGATGTTGAGCATCTAATGAAATCTATCTCATCTTCTCTCTGTATGAGGACTCATTATGGTAAACCATCTATTTTTGTTAAACATTTTAGAACTTATGCCTTTGATAGACAGTTCAAGACACATTATCTTACCAGTTTATAGAAAAGTATTGATGCCTTTACTTTTTATGAGGTGGAAAATTTGAGGAGATTTACGGTGGATATTGAACAGATGGAAGCTTCTTATAGTTCTTCTTTGAGGAGAATGGAAGTAATATCTCCCAAAAAATTGATCAAGAGTCTGGAAAGAGAAAAATCTTTATGCACACTAATCCCTCATATCAATGAAAATCACAGGGGCATATGGATGGGAATGAGAACAAGGCCTCCCCTTCTTCTTGCTCCTATGTCTCCATGGAAAAAATAGAGACCCTCAATATCTCACTCAATTTGAGGAATGGAAGAGGAAAGTAGAAACATGATCAAGGTATAGTGTTTTTGAACTAAAACACTGGGATATTCAGTTTCAGCCATTTGACTTGACCAGTCAATTGGACTGCAGAATACACAACCCAAGGTTTGAAGAATATATTTTGTAAGAGGACTTACAAACAAGTAAGTACGGGGGAGATGATGATGCCAGACTATGTCTTGTTAATGTACAATAAATGATCGTATTTTACTCTCCTTTTTATCAAGATTGATTGCATTTTTTTACTTTTGTTTGATCTAATATAAGTTAGGATGTAATTTTCCATCTTTTAATGATTGTAGTTCTAACATTTAAGAACTCTATAATTCCTAACTAAATGCTTTGGAAATTTAGTTTTATAATAAAACGGGTCACAATCAATCGAAAGAACAAAGTATGAAGCGATCGGCATGTTTTTTTGAAGAATTGGTTTCAACACGGCTCGGTTCTGGAACTTCCAGACTTAGTTTTGGAACTCCATTAAGCATTTAGAATCTCTACCACTTAGTTCTAGAACTTTTTAGGACTTAGTTCTGGAAACTCCATCACTTAGTTCTGGAATATTCATACTTAGTTCTGAAATCCTGCATGTAGCTCCAGAATCCTCATAGTTAGATCTAGAACGATTTCTTTTAGTTCTAGAACTTCTCTGAAGTTCTGAAAACTGATGAGAATTTATTTATTCCAACAGCATCTAGTGATTTACCAATCAATGATCCTTTTAGTTAGGATCAGATTGGGAATATTTCCAATTCTTCATACTCACAGATCCAGGGATAGCTATCATAACAGCAGTACGTATAGCCATGATCCAATTCCAGCACTCTATTTTTGGGCATGATTCGGTTCTATCTGAATCGGTAGGACAGTTATGGTTTGTAAATACACCTGTGGAAGAAGTATATTATGCATACTTTTAGATAGATAGTAAGATATATATAGATAGAAAAGACATATGTATACATTGAAAAAGGTGCTAAATATAGAAAGAGACAGTACGTTTTTGTAATGCAGAACATTTTATCAATAAAATAGTCATTCCTATTTTGAGGACTATATTGAGTTGTAAAATCCTATTTCAAAGTGGAGCAAGGGCCCACTCTTCCAAGAACCAGGATCTTCATTTTATTGGTATTTATATTTCTAGAGCAAATAGTATAGATCTATTAATTCTTTAAATGCTTTTGATTACTCAAGTTGAAATCTTTCGTATACTTGTTACTGCATGTGTTCTAGATTAGTTTTCTTCTTTCTTTGTAATCAAATTTCAGCATTCTCAAATTGTGTGTTTATTTCTAAAGAAAGTGTGTTTATTTTTGTAACGATTTGGTACTTATAGCAATCTATTCCATTCTGTAAATGTGTTTTTATTTCCAGCAATCTATTTCTACAAAGAGTGTTTACTTCCAACAAGTTTTCATAGTTTGATTTCAACAAGGTTTTAGCCAAGGAATCCTCAAGACATTGAGAAAATCCCCCAGAAAATATAAAATAAAACAACTACCTACAATCAAATTACTAGATCACTAAGATTTCTTATTGCATATAGCTTTGGACACCACCCCTGTTTGAATATGACATCAACAAAGAGTTGATTAAATGAAGGAATAACGACAACCCATCAAGGAACCCCCTCCTACAAAAGAGTGTGTCAAACCTAGCTAAGGGCCCTCATCTAGAAAATAGTGAGGCCCACTAATTTTTACCTCGTATTTCGAAGACCAAAGGTAAAAATAGTAACAAAACTTAACAATTTTTCACCTTTTACCATTTTGCCACGTGTCATGTTCAAATTGGATTGTTGACCAATTTTACCACATTTCAAAACTTGAACTTTGACCTGCGATATATTTCATGTATGAGATCAATTATTTGATTTCCACCAATCAACGGAAATCTCTCGAGACACTCTACAAACTTGCAATGGTTGGGTATATTTTGGTAAAATTTACATCTAAAAAATCCTCACGGATCAAGGACATATAAAGATAGAAACTTCCGTACCTAGAAAAGAAGAAAAAAATATCTACAACAGTAGACAACCATTCCTCTGAAAAATATTCTTCTTATAACATAACCATGGATAAAATGACTTGGTGTGGTATATGTAGATTATGGGGACAACATAACATAAGATACTTGTCTATTTATGGAAGAATCCCCACCCAAAAACTAGTTGATGTATTTTATAGCTTGTGGGTCATTCAAACACTATCATCATACATGTCCTACAGTTGATACTGTGGAGGATTTGAAGGACTATAATGCCTAAAGAGTGATGGAAGCTAGGAAAAACACAATACCAACACATCCCCAAAACAACTAACCACCACGGTACCAGTTTCAGTAACCCCCCAGGTACAATTTACCAAAAAAATAACCACAATTACCCAGGGATTGTCAGGGGGGGAAAAACCACACTATGGACGAGGATGGATATCAAAGGAACTAAAACGTACAACCTAAAACTACCAGGGATGGTGGTGGGTATTTATAGAGGATGGAGATAGGAGATGGCTACTGGGGCGAGATATAGGGGTGGTTATACAATTTCAGTGGTAAGGGGAGTATCAGGGAATACCAAGGAAGATATTACCAAGGATATGGTGGGTGTATTATTTTCCACCATCATGAGGTGAGTCATCTCCACTTAGGTGAGATAGTAGGTCCACGTGTCATTTAGGGGGTTCGTCGAGATCTCTTACACGGTCAGTGCGTCATAGTGGTCATTGGGAGTTACACCTTCTATTATGGGAATGTAAACTCCCCCTTCTCACTCGAGTTGTCATGATTGTAGCACTGGGGCTTACTCAACACCCTCCGATATGTAACCACCCCTTTGGATCTATGAGATAGAGGAGAGTTTGTGGATTGTAACGAGTTTTTTCCCATGTTTCAAATCTTTGCATGCACATTCGGTTGATGCTCGCTCCTCCCGAGATCTCTTCACGCTGTCATTCACACGTCTGTTGATGTGCACATCGTCTCTCATGATCCTCGCTTGCAATTTTTCGTACCCTCTTACAGGATATGAAGGGGGTGAAAACCAAAAAACAATCACAAGGAAGGGACCATAGGAAAGGCGACCATTGGAATTGTACAAATTGTGGGAGAAAGCTGGAAACTTGTACAGAAATCACACTGAATAAGAACCATGTGGATTATGTCATGACCAAGGAATACATGATTCTTTAGTTGTCCTAAAGTCACACTATTCTATAGAAATGGCAGTACAAAATCGAATATTTAGGGAAAAGATTACGCAAAATAATGTACAACATATCACAAGAACACCTATGGATGAAGTAGTAATTCCCGAAGTGGTAAAACAAAAGAAAGAAATGGAAAAAGGAAATCTATTCAGGGAAGGGAAATAGAAAATAATAAAGAAAAAAGAGGATGTAAACAAACTAATTTCAAGGGAAAATAAAGAAGAAAGAAGAAAGAGAAAAAGAACAACTAGTATACAGAGCAACAGTAACTACAAGAAGCGGCCAGAAAAAGGAACAAGGCAATGAAAAGAAAAAAATTATCAAACCACCAACAGAGGATAATACATCTAGTGAAGAAGAATGGAAGTCAAAATGGTTCAGACCTAAAATTTATGATAAAGAGGTCACAAAAATTAAAGAAAAGGAAAGCAACAAAGAAGGATTAATCCAGTCTTAAGAGATATAGTCAAACAAGAAATTAAAAAACTATTACAAATAGGTTTTATCTACCCTATCTCAGATATTCAGTGGGTGTCTCCTCTTGTAATTGTTCCTAAAAAGAACAGAAAATGGATTTTTTTGTTGACCACAGGGAACTAAACAAAGCCACATTAAGAGATTATTTTCCCCTACCATTCATAGATCAATTCCTAGACAACCTTGTAGGTAAGCAGTACTTTTCCTTCCTGGATGGATTTAGTGGATATAATCAAATCAGAGTGTTGGTGAGGATCAAGACAAAACTACCTTTACATGTCCATGGGGTACCTTTTCCTACAGGGTATTACCATTTGGATTATGTAATGCTCCGATAACTTTCCAAAGAGTTGTATTAGTAATTTTTGTAGACCTAACAAATGACTGTGTAGAGGTATACATGGAGACACATTTGATGATGCTTTGAGGAATTTAGACAGAGTATTAACAAGATGTGAACAACACCATATGTCTCTTAGTCATGAGAAGTGTTTAATGATGGTTGATGATGGGATTGTATTAGGACACTACATTTCAAAAAGAGGAATTCGGGTTGACCAAAACAAAATTAGAATTATTTCAAACTTACCTATTCCTCAAACTCCCACAAATATCAAGTCATTTTTAGGGCATGTTGGATACTATAGGCGCTTTATCAACGATTTTAGTAAAATGGTTGCTCCCATGTTTAATTTTCTTACCAAGGACTGTGAATTTATTTGGGATGAGAGATGGTTGCATGTTTTTGAGGAAATCAAAGAAAAATTAATCATTTCCCCAATATTGAGAGTACCTAATTGGAAAAAACATTTTCACATTCAAACAGATGCCTCAAATAACTACATTGGTGCAGTTTTGGGATAGAAAGATGAAGAAGGGAAGATGTATGCTATTTATTACCTCATTAAAAATCTTACTCCCGCCGAAATAAATTACACTACCATTGAAAAAGAATTTCTTGTTGTGATCTATGAAATTAATAAATTCAAACATTATATCACTTTCTACAAAATATTTGTACATACATATCACTCAACAATTAGGTACTTGATGAACAAACTAGTGGTTGGAGGTAGGATAATTACATGGTTATTACTTTTACAAGAATTTGATAATACCATAGTAGATAATCTAGGGAAATCTAATGGGGTAGCTGATTTCTTGTCAAGACTGGCCACTACAGGAGAGCAAGATCCAATTAAGGACAACTTTCTAGATGAACAATGGTTTGTTATTTTAGTTGATACACCATGGTTTGCTGATATGGAAAATTATCTTGTAATATGGAAGTTTCCTCCTTATTTTAGTAAGAAACAAATGAAAAAGTTGATCAAAACTAGTGCACAATTTAAATGGTTAAATGGAATGTTGTTTAAATGTGGTCCTGATTTAGTTTTACATAGGTGTGTGAGAGAAGATGAAATATTTGACATAATGAGGGCATGTCATGATGAACCAAGTGGAGGACACTTTTTAGTGAAAAGAAAATCTCACAAGATACTTGGCACTGGCTATTATTGGCCATCTCTATACAAGGATGTGAAGAGATATATCAAGTGGTGTGATCCTTGTCAAAGGATGGGGTAGGAAACTTTTACCAATGAAATGCCTTTGCAACCTCAAGTGGTGATTGAACCATTTGAAAGACGAGGTTTGGATTTTGTTGGTCCCTTTAGCCCTCCTTCACAAGGAAAGGAGTACATTCTTGTGTGTACTGATTATGTGACAAAATGGGTAGAAGTACAGGCTTTAACAAATTCCACTGAAGAAGCATTTTCTGATTTCCTTTAGCACAGAATTATGGTAAATTTTGGCACACCAAGAAGTATAGTTTTAGATCAGGGGCCACAATTCATGTCTTATATGATCCAAGCCTTCACAATGCATTATCAAATCAATCATAGGAATTCATATCCATATCACCCACAAGCAAATGGACAGGCTGAAGTAACAAACAGAGAATTGGAAAATATCCTTACCAAAATAGTCGAATCAGGTAGAAGAGATTAGGTAAAGAGACTACATGAAGTTGTCTAGGCCCACAATACAACTTGGAAGACTACAACAGGATTTTCACCATATGAGTTAGTCTATGGTAAAAATCCCTTGTTACCTATTGAATTTGAACTGCAAACATTGAGGAGAGCAGCTAAAATAGGTATTAAGTTAGATGCAACACAAAAGGAAATAATTCTTCAACTCAATGAGTTAGATGAGTTAATGATGGAAGAAATTCAGTAGACAGAAATAATCCAAGATCAAAGAAAGTAATGGCATGACACACATTTCAAGAAGAGGCAATTCAAGGTAGGATATTGGGCATTACTGTTTGATTCTAAGTACCAACAATTTAAGTTAAAATTGAGAACCAGATGGTTGGGACCCTACCAGATTGAGCAGATATTTGACAATGGTTTTATTCAGTTACTTCCCATTGATGGCAGTAGAAGGACACTTTTGGTCAATCGACGTAAGCTAAAACTTTATAGGAATCCTCCTACTAAGGATGAATTTTGTAGGTAGATTGAAGTAGACAAAGAATTTGATCATATGGAAGAACCCAGTTCTTCCAAAATGATCAAATAATTAGATGGATAAATCCAAAATAAAGGGAAAAGAATGAAAACTAGTAAATGGCGTTCTCTTCACCAAAAAAAATATAAAAAAAATATAAAAGAGAAGAGAATGAAAACATATAAATGGAATTCTCTTCCCCAAAACAAAAATTCTCTCAGAGATCAATTAAAAACCAGCAATGGTGGTTGATCTCCTCAATAAATGGTTAATCAAAAATAAAAGGAACTTCTTTGAAATCCAGTTGTCTTCTCTAACCATTTTCCTTTCTTTCACTTTTAGGAATGATGAGTCATCATCATGATGGAGGGATCATGTCATCAAGTATGGTAATTATGTCTTTAACTTATTAAAGGTTAGATTCATATTTCACACGTGTGATTGGATTTGATTTAAAAATTGGTATGATGAGTCATCTATTGTACATTATGATTAAAAGAGAGTAATCATGAGGGTGATATCGGTGGAACAAAAGTGGCGGCATGTTTATAATGATCTATCATTTGTGCAGAATAAACAAAGTAAAGAAGTAGTTGTAGAAAAACTTCAAGGAAGAAGTAGAAGAATTAAATTTGCATTATGCAACTAAGCACAGCAGTTCCACAGCTAAACCCATCCGTTCCACAACTAAGCAAAGATTTATGTAGCCAATCCGAGTAGAGAAATAATTTGAAGGAATGAATCTAAATCGCTCACTTTACCATGGGGATTAAAAATAAGTTGGAACCTGAGAATGATACCCAACTTCTTGCAGATGAAGAAGTGGTAGATGTCTTTGAATAGGAGGGATGGTTGGAATTCCTGAAAAAATTTCTCGAAGTATAATGACAAATTGGTAAGAGAATTCATTGTAAAATTAGAAAAATACAAAACAAAGGTTAGAAATATTGTAATTCCTTTTTCTGTGAAAACAATAAGCAATGTATTTGGTGTGCCAATTGTGCATGTCCCAAATTATGTCAAATGGACCTTAAAAGAATTAGTTGAAACCCTTCTAAAAGAGGGGGAACCGGAACCCTAATATATTTACAACACTAAGTAAATCATAAAAGGGGTTAGAAGGGCTAGCTTACCTAAACCCTTTAATAGAGTGGCGTTTTGGATAGTCAAGTATTTAACTTGTGATGGTCAGTTTGGGTCAGTAGGAAGAGAAGTTTTGAAGATGCTCATACATCTTAGATATGGAGCTACAAAAATAAAATATATAGTAAACCTTCCAGGGTTTCTTTTTTACTCCATTCATACAATGGCCTAGAGGTATTATTGGGGTGTTAGAATAATCATACATCATGGGTTAGTTCATTTGGTGTGCCAACACCATTTTCTTGCAAAGAAAAATGGAAAAGAAATATGGGAGAAATTTCTTAACAATTTTAAGCAAAACCCTGATATTATCAGGAGAGTACTATCAACTCTTTTTCCTCCTACAATTAATTTGGAAATTGGTGCCGCTACAAAGGAAAAGAAGGAAATATGTGGGGAAACTATACCAAAAGGAGAAGATCTGGAAGAATAATTAAAGTTGTAGAACCTATTTTACCTTTGAAAGAAACTCCTTCCTCTACAGCAGCTACATGAGAGCTAATATTTTTCTTTGACACTGCACTTCACCTAGGCAAGAGAAAGAAGTGAAAATTAGAAGAATCTCTAGGAGGAAACCTATTTCTGAACATACTTAAACTCCTCAAAGAAGAAGAATTCATAAAAGATCTAGAGAGATTCTAGAGGAAATGAAAGAACATGACAAGTTAGAAAAATAAGTTGTTTATATTTTGGGCAGCATGGCCATGACTCCTCCTGGACCAAGCCAAACTGAGATGGAAAAAGAAGAGATATTTGAGGAACGGGTTTTTTAAGAGTTAGGTGAACCAGCAACATTATCACATGAAGAATAAGATTTGGAATTATGGAGATGGAAAGGGAAATTTCCTTTGGTAGAAGAGGAATGATTAACCCCCAAACAACTTTCAGAGAGAGAAGAGAAACAACAGGTTAGACAAGCTATGTTCTTGGCCAGAGCAGAACTCATTATCAAAGAAAAGGATGAGGAATTGAACTTCCTCAAACTCAAGTTAGAACAGAGAGAGATGCTCATTAGGAACTAACAACTCATCTTGCAGAAAGGACTGATGAATTAACAAGAGTTAAAACACAGATGATGGAGAAAGAGGAAGAATGTAAAATTTCTAGAAGACAAATTACTATGTCAACAGTCTCTACACGGACTGAATTAACTTATTGGCCACTCAAGCAGTCATGGGATGATACTTACAGGGAACTCAATGAAATCAAAACATCCAATGAGGATTTGAGAAGCAAGATGGAAGTTGAGAAGCAAGCAAGAAAGGAATGGGAAGAAAATTTTTACAAGGAAGAGGGAGAAAAATTTAAAAGTCTTGAAAAAATACAAATGGTTTGCATAATGAGTGAAAAATTTCTTGCATACAAGAGACCTTCTCGTGCATATAGTGTATTTTTAGAAGAACAATTCATTTGCTGGCAGCTGTCAAGAATTACATGTGGCCTTCCACATGAAATAAAATATGAATCAGAGTTCATGACAACCTATTCTTCAACCAGGTACAGAGCAGAAGAATCTTTTCTACGAATTCTATCTCTACAATTTTATGCTAGAAAAGAACGCAGGCTTCATGATAAATTTGTATGTGGGAGAAAGCCAGCTTAATGCATTTATTTCTATTCTTCAAAATTAGGTTGCAAGGAAGGAAAGGGATGTTGAGCATCTAATGAAATCTATCTCATCTTCTCTCTGTATGAGGACTCATTATGGTAAACCATCTATTTTTGTTAAACATTTTAGAACTTATGCCTTTGATAGACAGTTCAAGACACATTATCTTACCAGTTTATAGAAAAGTATTGATGCCTTTACTTTTTATGAGGTGGAAAATTTTGAGGAGATTTACGGTGGATATTGAACAGATGGAAGCTTCTTATAGTTTCTTTGAGGAGAATGGAAGTAATATCTCCCAAAAAATTGATCAAGAGTCTGGAAAGAGAAAAATCTTTATGCACACTAATCCCTCATATCAATGAAAATCACAGGGGCATATGGATGGGAATGAGAACAAGGCCTCCCCTTCTTCTTGCTCCTATGTCTCCATGGAAAAATAGAGAACCTCAATATCTCACTCAATTTGAGGAATGGAAGAGGAAAGTAGAAACATGATCAAGGTATAGTGTTTTTGAACTAAAACACTGGGATATTCAGTTTCAGCCATTTGACTTGACCAGTCAATTGGACTGCAGAATACACAACCCAAGGTTTGAAGAATATATTTTGTAAGAGGACTTACAAACAAGTAAGTACGGGGGAGATGATGATGCCAGACTATGTCTTGTTAATGTACAATAAATGATCGTATTTTACTCTCCTTTTTATCAAGATTGATTGCATTTTTTTACTTTTGTTTGATCTAATATAAGTTAGGATGTAATTTTCCATCTTTTAATGATTGTAGTTCTAACATTTAAGAACTCTATAATTCCTAACTAAATGCTTTGGAAATTTAGTTTTATAATAAAACGGGTCACAATCAATCGAAAGAACAAAGTATGAAGCGATCGGCATGTTTTTTGAAGAATTGGTTTCAACACGGCTCGGTTCTGGAACTTCCAGACTTAGTTTTGGAACTCCATTAAGCATTTAGAATCTCTACCACTTAGTTCTAGAACTTTTAGACTTAGTTCTGGAACTCCATCACTTAGTTCTGGAATATTCATACTTAGTTCTGAAACTCCTGCATGTAGCTCCAGAATCCTCATAGTTAGATCTAGAACGATTTCTTTTAGTTCTAGAACTTCTCTGAAGTTCTGAAACTGATGAGAATTTATTTATTCCAACAGCATCTAGTGATTTACCAATCAATGATCCTTTTAGTTAGGATCAGATTGGAATATTTCCAATTCTTCATACTCACAGATCCAGGGATAGCTATCATACAGCAGTACGTATAGCCATGATCCAATTCAGCATCTATTTTGGGCATGATTCGGTTCTATCTGAATCGGTAGGACAGTTATGGTTGTAAATACACCTGTGGAAGAAGTATATATATGCATACTTTTAGATAGATAGTAAGATATATATAGATAGAAATACATATGTATACATTGAAAAAGGTGCTAAAATATAGAAAGAGACAGTACGTTTTTGTAATGCAGAACATTTTATCAATAAAATAGTCATTCCTATTTTGAGACTATATTGAGTTGTAAAATCCTATTTCAAAGTGGAGCAAGGGCCCACTCTTCCAAGAACCAGGATCTTCATTTTATTGGTATTTATATTTCTAGAGCAAATAGTATAGATCTATTAATTCTTTAAATGCTTTTGATTACTCAAGTTGAAATCTTTCGTATACTTGTTCCTGCATGTGTTCTAGATTAGTTTCTTCTTTCTTTGTAATCAAATTTCAGCATTCTCAAATTGTGTGTTTATTTCTAAAGAAAGTGTGTTTATTTTTGTAACGATTGTTTACTTATAGCAATCTATTCCATTCTGTAAATGTGTTTTTATTTCCAGCAATCTATTTCTACAAAGAGTGTTTACTTCCAACAAGTTTTCATAGTTTGATTTCAACAAGGTTTTAGCCAAGGAATCCTCAAGACATTGAGAAAATCCCCCAGAAAATATAAAAATAAACAACTACCTACAATCAATTACTAGATCACTAAGATTTCTTATTGCATATAGCTTTGGACACCACCCCTGGTTTGAATATGACATCAACAAAGAGTTGATTAAATGAAGGGAATAACGACACCCATCAAGGAACCCCTCCTACAAAAGAGTGTGTCAAACCTAGCTAAGGGCCCTCATCTAGAAAATAGTGAGGCCCACTAATTTTTACCTCGTATTTCGAAGACCAAAGGTAAAAATAGTAAAAACTTAACATTTTTCACCTTTTACCATTTTGCCACGTGTCATGTTCAAATTGGATTGTTGACCAATTTTACCACATTTCAAACTTGAACTTTGACCTGCGATATATTTCATGTATGAGATCAATTATTTGATTTCCACCAATCAACGGAAATCTCTCGAGACACTCTACAAACTTGCAATGGTTTGGGTATATTTTGGTAAAATTTACATCTAAAAAATCCTCCGGATCAAGGACATATAAAGATAGAACTTCCGTACCTAGAAAAAGAAAAAATATCTACAACAGTAAGACAACATTCCTCTGAAAAATATTCTTCTTATAACATAACCATGGATAAAATGACTTGGTGTGGTATATGTAGATTATGGGACCAACATAAATAAGATACTTGTCTATTTATGGAAGAATCCCCACCCAAAAACTAGTTGATGTATTTTATAGCTTGTGGGTCATTCAAACACTATCATCATACATGTCCTACAGTTGATACTGTGGAGGATTTGAAGGACTATAATGCCTAAAGAGTGATGGAAGCTAGGAAAAACACAATACCAACACATCCACCACAACAACTAACCACCACGGTACCAGTTCAGTAACCCCCCATGGTACAATTACCAAAAATAACCACAATACCCAGGATGTCAAGGAGGACAACCACACTATGGACGAGGATATCAAGGAAATAACTACAACCCTAACTACCAAGGGTATGGTGGTGGATATAGAGATGGATATAGAGATGGCTACTGGGGCAGATATAGGGGTGGTTATAACAATTATCAAGGTGGTAGGGGATATCAGGGATACCAAGGAAGATATTACCAAGGATATGTTGGTGTGTATTATTTTCCACATCATTAGGTGAGTCATCTCACTTAGGTGAGATCGTAGGTCCACGTGTCATTTAGGGGTCGTCATGAGATTCTCTTACACGTCAGTGCGTCATATGTGTCATGGGAGTTACACTTCTATTATGGGAATGTAACTCCCCCTCTCCACTCGAGTTGTCATGATTGTAGCACTGGGGGTTACTCAACACCTCCTATATGTACACCCCTTTGGATCTATGAGATAGAGGAGAGTTTTTGGATTGTAACGAGGTTTTGCCCATGTTTCGAATCTTTGCATGCACATTTGGTTGATGCTCGCTCCTCCTGAGATCTCTTCACGCTGTCATTCACACGTCTGTTGATGTGCACATCGTCTCTCATGATCCTCGCTTGCAATTTTTCGTACCCTCTTACAGGATATGAAGGGGGTGAAAACCAAAAACAATCACAGGAATGGACCATAGGAAAGGAGACCATTGAATTGTTACAAATGTGGGAAAGATGGAAACTTGTACAGAAATCACACTGAATAAGAACCATGTGGATTATGTCATGAACAAGGAATACATGATTCCTTTAGTTGTCCTAAAGTCACACTATTCTATAGAAATGGCAGTACAAAATCTGAATATTTAGGGAAAGATACGCAAAATAATGTACAACATATCACAAGAACACCTATGGATGAAGTAGAATATCCCGAAGGTGTAAAACAAAGAAATGGAAAAGAATCTATTTCAGGGAAGGGAAAAATAGAAAATAATAAAGAAAAAGAGGATGCTAAACAAAATAATTTCAAAAGGAAAATAAAGAAGAAAGAAGAAAGAGAAAAAGAACAACTAGTATACAGAGCAACAGTAACTACAAGAAGCGGCCAGAAAAAGGAACAAGGCAATGAAAAGAAAAAAATTATCAAACCACCAACAGAGGATAATACATCTAGTGAAGAAGAATGGAAGTCAAAATGGTTCAGACCTAAAATTTATGATAAAGAGGTCACAAAAATTAAAGAAGCAACAAAGAAGGCTCAACGTGGCAAAGAAATGGAAAAAAAATTAGCAGAGGAGATGACTGCTCTTATAGAAATATCTAGACTAACCCTCAAGCATGGGTTAGTGGAAAAATTGAAATAATTTTATAAATATTGGAATAAGGAGGAGAAATTATCCAATGTACGGTGGATTGAAGCCATGCACAAAAAGAAAAAGAGAAATTTATTTTGCACGCAAATAACATGGTAGAAATCTTCCATGTACTTAGACATTGAAATATGTGATATCATAATCACTAAAATACTAGTGGATCTAGGCATGGATATAAATATCATGTCAAAATCTACTTGGGATAAACTTGGAAGACCCCGCCTGGATGCCACAAGATACGACATTAGTCTTACGAATGGATCAAGGAAATCCCCAGTAGGTGTATTGTGGAATGTCGAAGTTAATTTTATGGGGATCAAAAAAATAATAGACTTCGAAGTCATACAAAAATATTCCAAGAAACCCACATATAATGTCATCCTAGCACTTAAGTGGTTTTTTACTACAATGGTACTTTGAATTCTAAAGAAGAAGTTACACTTGAATCATATGGGATCCAAGTTCATGTACCACTATAGACAAGAATGAGTGTGGCATGGGGCGAAGAAGTATGACATGACACTGAGGATGAATATTTTGATTACATGCAAGGGATTTATACCCTCAATAAGCTAGAAAAATTTGACAAATATTTTGAGCCAAATTGAGAAGGTGAAATTTCAGTTCACAAAGAATTGACAAATGAAAGCTCGGACCTTGTGATAGAAGCCTGGGTACATGGATTTCCATAAGCCAAAATAAGGAAAGTGCATTACGTAAGAAGATTAACACCTAGAATAATTGGACTAGAAAATTACTAGTATGAATCTATGAAATAAATAGAAGAAATATATTGGCCCACAGAAGAATAATTCCAAGAGGAAGATGAATATTACTTTTTAAAAGAAGAAATTAAACCTGTAAAGGACTACCACAAAGAAGAAGAACCAGAAATAATATTTAAAAAAGTATAAAAATCAAGCCATGGGGCTTCCCATCATACCCTACCAAAATTTTCAGGCTTCAGAGACTTGGAAGGCTACTTAGAACAAATGGAGAGAGTATTTCCAAATGAAAAATCTCACATGGAAGCATTAAATAATACATTGACTATCAATGTCGCTTGTTGGTGGGCTACCCACAAACTAAATATTACACATTAGAGATCATCGGTAAACCTCCTCATGATAAGGTACTTAGAAAATGAAGGGTATTACGTGGCTATTCCAGAATATACGGGTGAAGGATACCCACAAAAACACACCAAAATATGTTTGAGACATTGGAAAATATGCAAAGAGACATCCTCTATAATATGAATCCAGCTTTTCATCTCGACATTGGGGCTCCCACCTAGATCATGGTATATCTATCAAGAGAGAAGAAAAGAAACAAAATATTAGAGCCAAATGGTGATGGAATTTTGTCACACCTTTAATTTTTGGGATGTGGATTTGAACATATTAAGAGCACTCCAAAAGATTAGAACATTCATATTCTTAACCATAGAAGATGGCACAGAAAAAATTTCAAGGGGTAACCCAATCCAAGACTATAAACATAAACTACAAAAATACTAGCCAATAAAAGTAAAAGAAATGGCATTTTGTTTTACTACAGAAAAACATGAAAAGTAAGAAAAACCATAAAATTTGAAACACAACACCACATAAGGAGAATGGGAAGTGATGGAAGTTAAGATAGAATATGAACAATATTTCTAACAACCACAAATATTAAGAAATGGAAATATTGGGGTCAAAAGAGAAGAAAAATTTTAAAAAATAGAGACTATTGGTCTAAATAAGAAGTGGCTAAAGTGGTGGAATTACTCAGAGAATTCCAAGACATTCCCAAAATATTTCAATGACCTACAAGGGATCAAAGAAGAAGCATGCATAATGAAAATTTAGATAAAATAAGGAATAAAACCACTCAAGAAGAGACCATATAGGTTGAACCCTAACCTAAAAGTAAAGTTCAAAATTTAAATAGGAAAAATTTTGAATGTAAGTGTTAAACCATTTTATTTATGTTTTGAATGTGACAAAACAGATAAGGGTGTGGGTCAAGGAGGAATACATGTTGTGTTGGTTTATAGGTTGATGCGCGCAACCCTATCTGAACTTCTCAAGTTAGATGTTGACTGTGAGAGCATTCCATTTGGCTGGGAGGAACTACCTAAAATAGAAAATAAGATGTTTCACTAAAGAAGAGTTAAATAATATATTTCAGTGGACTTCCTAGTGTATGCTAGATCCAGGAAGTGTGATACTTCCTAGAAGGTTGTCAACCCACTGTTTTATAACAAAAATTATGAAGTAATTGAAATGTGTACATAAACGAATCTAGTGCTAGTATTCTGATTTGGGTACCTCAGATCACTATCAGCATCGATCCAATTAAAAACTAAAAACTATGTGGGTCAAGGTCTTCAGGTTAGGTTGCAGGTTGTTTAGGTGGTCTGTAGGTCACAGATAGGGTCTTAGCAAGGTTGGGTAAGGTGTTTGGGTTGTCTTGGTAGGTATGTGGTTGTTGGTTTATGTAGTGCCCACTTCCCTTTGACATCTTTTGATACTGATCATGACACTGTAGACTATATGATGGACATTTTTATAGTTTTGATTTAGTATGATGTTAGATGTGAGACCATGGATTATAGCTGACTTTGATTGTATATTATGCATGATGATTATTAGAGACACTTTATACATTGATGTTGGACATGGTTATATTATAGATGTTGTTTGGACATGTGATATTTGATATTTTGAGTAAACCTAGAAAATGGAAATTATTTAATGATGATATAGTTGTTGATTAAATTACAAATGATATAGTTGTTACTTTGATGTTATTGTGATTCATTTATATAGATGATTTTGGAATTATATTTATATTCATTTTTGATGTTCTAATATGGCCACGAGGATGAAGGAGGTATTTGTGTTTTGTAGGTTAAAATATCACAATAAACATCGGGGGATTGGAGACCAACCACATTGGAATTCTAGATGAATTCAACAAGGTCACCATGGCAACTGTATTTGTTTGTGTATGTTCATTTGTGTTAGGGATTCCCATGGGGGGGTCACCTTTGAATGTAACCAAGGGGCTTTGTGTATTTTATTAATGTGGTTCCTTTTTATTATTGTTTGCATGTGTTTATTTTGTGATGCTTTTACCCCTTTCATTATTTTTTTAATTGGGGAGAATTAATGTGAGTGATCATATTGTTAAAATAAATAAATCAATCAAATTTTGGATATAAGAAATTAATTATAGAAGTTGTTGGTTCTTGTATTAAATGTGGTAAGTGATGTGTAAGTATGTGTAAGAGTTGTGTAAGTCATATTTTGGGGTATGAAACACTCCACCTCCTTGGAAATTTGAATTTGTCCTTGGAGGCTGATTTTGGAGGCTTGTGGGACAAGTAGGTAAAACTTGTCCCATACCTCTTAATTTGAATTACCAACCATACCTATGGTTGGAGGGTTGATTTTAGACCTTTTTAATGCATTTTGGGAAGACAAATTGTAAGTTTTAATTGCACTCTTCTTACATTTTATTAAATTCAGTCCTTTGGGGGGTGGGCTTTTTAGAGTGTGTAAGTTTATTTATCATATTATTCACCCACCTCTTTATTGTGATTTGGAGAATGAAATTGACTTTTGTGTTGGGGTTGAGGATGTGTGATGGGGCATCATACATGGATCCACCTCATCCTCTTCTCTTCCCTCTTATATAAAATTGAAACTCTTTGCTTTGTTTTAGGTTTTTGAACTTTTGGAATGCTTCTTTGGGGCAAATTTTCCTTGGTTGTTTGGAGCTCTTATTGATTTTGGAGGAGATTAGAGAGCATTTTCTTACTTGGACATTATTGATTTTGGGACTGTAATTTGACATTGAAAGCTTGTTATATTGGAACAAAATCTACCATGGAGAGGTAGGAGCTTAGCTCTTCATGTATGCTTTTAATTCTTTTTATGTTTGTGTAAATGGTGAATGTTTTGTGTGTTTGTTGGTTGGTTGGGTAGAGTGCCTAGGAATGGTGTAGGAGAAGGCTATGGGGAATCATTGAGGGGGAGCATAAGGGAATGCCAGTGGCATCATAATTCTTGTGGAGGGAATTTGGGATTGGGATCCACCATGGAAAATAAATAGTTTACATTTCTTACTTGTGGGGGGCATAAGGAAATTTGTGGGGGGCATAAGGATATGTGAGATGATTTATATTGGCGGTTTGTTACAGGTGGATACCCATTTCCCATTGGGAGGCATAAGCAGCTTCTCCCATAGTTCTTGCTCCTTTGGCTTGTAATGAAGAAGCCTAAGTTTTGTTTGTTGTCTTTCATGTGGTTGCAAAACTGTTGTTTTGTTTTAGACTATGTTTTTAATTTGAAATGTGCATGTTGAAAAAATTCTTTGTGATGTGGAAATCGTTTGCCATGAGTTGAAATACATTTCTTATTACATTGTGGTTGGGGCTCGGGGGCCAATGAAGAAGGATGGATTCTCCTCTTCATTGGTTGTCTTGGTTGGGTGGAGAGCGTTGCCTTTCCCCCACTCCTATTGTGATCAAATTGGAAGAAAGAAAAGAATTTATGTTGTTGTTCTGGAGCAAAGGAGAAAGACAGTTTGACAGTACCTTGTGTAATAAAATCCCATTGTAACCTTTCCCACTTTAAAGTGGATGAATTTGTAAATGTTTGAAATAGAAATATGTTGTATGGATTATGAAATTTGTAAAGTGAAATGAAAAAGAGATAGACTCTGTTTTTGCTTTGAAATAATGTGAAGGAAATGAAATTTGTATGATGAATTTTGAAGTTTGAAAGATTTAAAGTTGTATATTTGAAGTCAATAAAGGATTGCAATACTTTTCTTCATTTGCATTGTTGTTTTTAATTGGAACATCAAATTGTGATTGGAATCCCTGTTTGGAAGGTGGAAAAAGAAGAAACACGTGAGAATAAATTTGTATTATTTTGCCTTGTTTAAAAATATATGATTTTGGAAAGGATAGAAACTGAATTTCTTGTTTTAATGTTTAATTGAAGAAGGAAAAACATTTAAGGCTAGCATGGAATGAATTCAATGTTTCATGGCATGGAAAAAGAGATAGTTTAATCTTTGTTTAGAACTGGAAATGTTTAAGCTCTTTTACTTCACTGTATACCTTGCAAAATTCCTTAATCAAATATTCAAATAACCCTGCAAATAGATAAGAGGCAAGTGAAATAATCAATTGGACTTAATGAGGCAAAAAATGATCCCATGACCAAACCTAAACACTTAAGGAAATGTCTGGAAAACCTTCCAATCAAGCCAAGGTAAATCTGCAAGCCTTTTGCTGTTAAGAGAAACTTGTAATTTGAAATGCAAACTAACCCAACAGAATTACACTTGCAATCTATCTTAACACTTTACTAATGGAAACCTCCATGTCTGTTTGACATGTTGAAGGAGAAAGAATGACAAATTTGAACAAAATTTATGAGTTAAAATTTACTAGTTTGCTTTTAAAAATCCTACAGGCCGTTTTCTTAAAATTTACCCCTTAAAATTTTTCAAAATCTAAAATTTAATTATCTTTATTAAAAGAGGGCGTTGAGAGCTTTCCAGAAAGTCCTTATTTTCCCAAAACTAAGCTCTCTATCAAAAGTTATGCCCCTCTGAAGTTTTCCTTCCTTGGTGGGAAATTTTGGGAAAATTTTCCTTGGCAGGCCCGCGGCCCAAATTTTTCCCTTAAAATCCTTAGGAAATTTTTTGGGAAAATTTTCAAAATTTTCTCCGCCACCCCACAGCCAATTAGAAGCTATCACGTGGCCTCACAAAGCAACAGCGGAGGTGCGGCACCATTTTCTTCCTTTACACTTTTTAAAATTTTTGGAAAATTTTATTAGGTTCCTCCACCAGCCCGCAAACCCACAGCCAATAGGATGCTGCCACATGGCTCGATGGAGGTGCAGGAGGATTTAATACTTTGAATTTTCTACCCTTAAAACCTTAAGGTCGAAAAGTGCTTCGACGGCCCGTTGACCCGCGGCCAATAAGGTGATGACACGTGGCATCATCTGGGATTGGCAGAGGCACGTGGTAAGTTTTTCCTTTGCGCTTTCTAACCCAAAAGTCAAAAAAATTGCATGTTACCCCGCAAGTCTGGTTTTCCCCGTGCCAACCTGAGCTTGACACATGTCCTCTTTAGACCCATGAAAGCGTGGATGAAAACATGGTTTTTACCCCTGCGTAGGAAAAAACTTTCAAAATCCTCCCCGTGGTCCATTTACCCACCTTTTTGGGCAAATTTTCACCCCTGGGCCCACAAGCCCGCTCTTGGGGGAAATTTTCACCCCAAGGCCTGTCAGCCCATAACTTGAGTTTTATGAGGAGTTAGGAGGACTTATTTATATCAATGGAAAGGTGAGGAAATTTCCTATCCAATGAAAATAATTTAGGAAAAATTTGAATGTGTTAAGTGTGAGAAAAATCAAGTTGAACTTTAATCCTGTTAGAGAATTGGTATGGTGAGGTTTTTTCCCTCTGAACCTGATTGAATTTTTAACCAAGTTATGGGAGGGGGTAAGTAAGAATTTACTCTGATGATTTTTATATATGTATTCTTTTCCCCATTGTAATTTAATCCTGCTCTTGTCTTAGATCTTGTGGAATTAAATACCTTGGGTATTTAATTGTTTTGGTCCTTAACCCTAAAAATTTTAATCAAGGAATATTTAGCTAAAATGGAAATGTAATCAGTGATTTAAAAATCCCTAAGGAGTTTTGAGCTAGGTGTAGACTTATTACACTTGTTGCTTTATATTGTGGAATTAGTAATTATTATAATGGAAAAAGTTATCAGTTGAATTTAATTGTCCTTGAGACTTTGGTCGTTAACACTTTAAAAAAAAATTATTCCATAATTTTCTAACTAAACCTAGGTTGTTCATAGGTCTCAAGTGGGTTGTTTTAACAGGTGTCATAGTTTACACAATGTTGGTAGACACATAGACCGGTTTCAGTTGAGGTATGACCGATCACAGTTGAGTAGAACCAACGATGGTTATAGGTAACAGGCATCGGTAGAGGTGGGCTGATAAGACTCAATAAGATTTGTTAGTGGGGTTTGAGCTAAGGTCAGGAAGAGATGACATAGGGCATAACGAGGTATATGGGGATCTTGGGAACACCCATAAATATGTAGGGGTTAGGTATAGGTTGTTTTTATGATGTGTATGGAGGAATGGTTGGGTTTATAGAAAGAAGAATAGTGGGGAAAAGGAAATGCAAGTAGGAAATGACAACAAAGGTGAAAAAAACCTTTAAAACGGGGCAAGGCTAAAATAACAAAGGTGATAAATGTACTTATGGTGTTGTAGGTCCAATGGCTATGTCATGGTGATGATTGATTGGTGGGATGGAGCTTGGTGTTTCTGTGGTACTTCCCGGAATGTTACCGTGAGTGCAATACCTCTTGATCTGTCCTGGTGTTGGCTATGGATGTCTGTAGGTGTGAAAAAACTCTATTTCTACTTGCATGTAGCTCTCTTCTCTCCTCCTCGATTCTAGAATGTGTCAACCTCTCTAACAAGGTTCCCAAAGTGAATAAATGGTAACCGACATTGGTTTTGGGTTGACCGGCATCAGTTAAGACAGGATTCCCTAGGTTTACTAAAAATGACAGATTTGGTAATCATTGGGGCCAAATTTGTCCTTCCTTCACAGATCAAAGTGGACGTTATTTTTTTAATGGGCGGGAATGTGGTTATAGGAATAATAGGCATTGATTTTTAGGGTTGAGTTGAGTCCTAGCTAGTTATGGAAACATGCTATGAATAGGTCTATGGTGAGGTGTGCATCCATTTAATTAAAGTAACTAAATTAATAAATGGAGTGAGGATGAGTGTTAATTTAATTGTAAATAATTAGATTAATATTAATGTGGGGCATAAGTGTCATGGTTAGGTGAATGTGCTTGAGTTGGTTATTCGAAAGGGGACCAAGGGGAGTGTGACCCAATTTTGGTGTCTATAGCAAGGATAATCAAACCAATCAATGATGCAGAATGGATAATTTTGATGGTGGTCCAAAACAATAAACTGGAGAAATAAGAATCTTTATATATTACAGGGAACTCAACAAGGCATGTGTACATGACCCTTTTCCTACACCATTCATAGAAGAAGTATTATAAAATATGGCAAGAAGAGAGGTATACTCATTTACTAATGGTTTCTCTGGTTACCATCAAGTCAGAATTACACCTAAAGATCAAATCAAAACAACATTTTTCACTGAATGGGGATCCTTCATGTACATTATCATGCCTTTTGGACTAAAAAATGCACCTGTGGTATTCAGCAGAATAATGATCAATGCATTTAAAGAATTCATACATGACTTCCTATAATATCTTGATGACTTGATAGTATATGGAATCTTAAATAATCGCATCCCAAGTCCTAAGATTAATGTTCTAAATATGCTACACATTACATATCTCATTAAATCTAAAGAAATGTATATTACTTACACCTTTTGAAACATTATTCGGCCATATAATTTGTAAAGGAATTTTTATTAATCTATTAAAAACATCATCCATTGTAACACTTTCTCCACCAAAAACACAAAAATATGTAAGAACAATTTTTAGGTACACAAACTATCATAGAAAATTCATAAGGAACTATGCAGAAATCAGTGCACCATTGGAAGAACTATTAAAGAAAAAAGAAAATAAGTAAATAGAATGGACTAAAGCATGTGTGGATGCTTTTGAAATATTGAAGTACAATATTTTGCATGCACCCATGCTAATATTCCTGGATTGGAAGTTCCCATTTCATGTTCATATGGATGCTTCATGCATAGCAATAGGAGAAGTTCTAGCACAACCACGGGATAAAATGGATCATCCCATAGTATTTGCAAGCCACAAACTACCCAAAGCAGAAAATAACTACTCTACAACATAGAGAGAGAGAGAGAGAAGCTCTAATTATGGTGTATGCACTCCAAAAATTTAGACGTTACTTATTAGCAACACCATTTTTATTCTATATAGACCATGAACCCCGTAAGTACCTTCTAAACAAGCTAGTCCTATAAGGGAGAATATGCAAATGGATAATGTTATTCCAAGAATTTGAGTTAATTATTCCATTCAAGCCATGGAAGTTAAATAATGGGCCAGGTTATCTATCAAGGATTGAAATGGGAGAAGATGCAGGCCCAATAGATGATGAGTTCACAGGATCACATCTATTTAGGATAGAAGCAATACCTAAAGACTAGATGATGTAGCATATTTTATGACCACAAGAGAGTTTCCCACGGATTATATAAAACAACAAAAAAGGAATCTACTAAACCATCCATTTCCATTTACATTGATCTAGGTTCCATTATATAAAAAGTTACAAGATGAAGACTTGAGTCGGGTAGTCTTGGAACATGAAAGAAAGAACATCTTAAGAGAAGGCCATGAAGGGATAGTAGGAGGACATAATGGAGGGGATGCAACAGCAAAGAAAATAATGATGGTAGGACTATAGTGGCCCACACTTTTCCACAATGCACATAAATATGCCAAATCCTGTGATATTTGTCAGTATGTAAAAAAACCTAATTCCAGAGATGAAATGTCCCTAAGACCCGTACTTTCATTATCTCCATTTGAGAAATGGGCAATAGATTTCATCATACCCATAAAACCCACTGCAAGATACTCATAGGCTATATTTGTCATTATAGGCATAGAATATCTCACAATATGGGTAGAATACATGCCTACAAACGACTGCACTGAAAAATTGTGGCCAAGTTTGTATATGAAAACATTATTACAAGATTTGGATGTCTATTAAGCATCACGAGTGATCAAGGAAAACACTTTGTGAATGCAATCATTAAATAACTGTTAGAACATTTCATGATGATAAACCACAATAAAAGTACTCCTTATCATCCACAGGCCAATGGCACATTAGAAGCATTCACTAAGTACTATAAAAATTATTAACAAATATATGTTCTTACAGAAAGAAGACTGAGATTTAAAAATACCAACAACACTATGGGCATACTGCACAAATTATAAAAGGATAACAAAGTATTCTCCTTTCCATTTGGTGTATGGTTTATAATCTGTGGTGTCAATCAAAGTCTTAAAGTGGTAGCAGCTTTTTGGAAGAATGAAGAACCATCAGTACATGAAAGACTCATTAAATTGGAGAAACTAGATGAAAAAATATTTGTAGCCACATACAAACAAACACAAGAAAAACATAGAAAGAAAGCATGACATTATAGGAATTGCTAACATATGTAATTTGAAATAGGAGATAAAGTATTATGGTATGATGATAAATGGAAGATACCAAGTAAACTAAAAATCAAATGGATAAGACCATACATAGTGAAAGATATTTTACCCTCCAAAGACATTAAACTACAAACATTCCAAAATATAGAAATAGAAAGTTATATCAATAGAGCGCAGCTCAAGAAATTCCATACCATGGACTAACCAAACGATGGAAAAAATTTGAAAAAAAAATAAAAATATAATAATATATAAAAATAATAATAAAATTCGTCCTCTCTAAAAACTAGAAATTCAAAGGAATTGATGAGCAGGATGGCAAAAACCCACAAAGGCACCCTCTCTACCAAAAACAAGTAAAAAGTAAGAGAGATATAAAAATAAAGTAAGAAAAGAGTAGAAAAGAAAGCAAAGAAGAAATAAAATAAAGAAAATAAATCAAGAGAAATTAAAAAATAAACAAAAGAATGAAAAATAAAAACCCGAGGAAAATCCGTGGAACAAAGAAACCCGCACATCAAAGAAAATAATAAAACCACGAGGAAAGTTATGGAACAAAGGAATCTAGTGAAAACCCCGCAGAATGAACGAAGATATATATCTATGGAAGAAAGGAGGGGAGAAAAACATGAGGAAACAAGGAAATGACATAAATCTGTAAGAGAACCCACAAAAGAAGAAAAAGGATAAAACAAACAAATATAGCAACAAAAAGCCGCAGAACAAAGGGCACCCCACGAAAAAAAGAAGATAACAACCACAGAAGGAGAAGATAACCTAAGACATTTGCGGTCAAAGCAAGTTAAAAACATAACTGCGGCTAAAGAAATAAATACAGTAGGTGAACACAAACATTATAAAAGGGTAAAGCCCATAAACAAATAACTCACACTTGCGAAAAAGAGAACCAAGGCCAAGAGTTTGAACAAAGAAGAAAAAGAGATAAAAATGACTAGCGCACAATAAAAATAGACAGA
Source organism: Taxus chinensis (assembly GCA_019776745.2). Classification (NCBI taxonomy): domain Eukaryota; kingdom Viridiplantae; phylum Streptophyta; class Pinopsida; order Cupressales; family Taxaceae; genus Taxus; species Taxus chinensis. Next base: position 120,881,975 of record CM034153.1, on the reverse strand, counting down.
GCATTACGGAAAATGAATACCCCCACCATTGTCACACAAGAAGACCTTCCAAATCCAAAATTCCATAAGCATACATTAAAAATCTATGCTCCCATACCTTGCGGGAGCTTTCTCCCATTCCCCATATAAGGTCGTGCATGTCCAAAACACACAAAAAATATATCCATTATTTTGGGAAATTTATGTTCATAGTGTGAACATATGATTTGAATACTAGTATTATTTAATATATAAATAATACATGAGTATGCAAATAGTTGTAATTCACAACTCATATATAGGGGTGTGAGAGATTCTCTAGGAGAGAATAATGCTTGCGAGATAGTAGGAATTGGGTGAGCCATAACTCCTTGATTTAAGGAGCTCATTGAGCTATTTATATGTAAATCATTCTCATGTAATATTATCCCGAATGAATTAGATTGTAATATTTTCATATTTGATGTGTTATTACAGTGCTTTTATTTTTTCAAACCAAACCAGAATTAATATCTGGTATCAGAGCGAGTCTGATCCTTTGCATGATGGAGTGAGTTGAGATCAACGGCTTGCTCAATATATATTCGCCATATCATATATGTATCATCACATTCGAGTTATTACTTACAGGTTGTAGGCGTATGCACACGTGGGTCGGACTGTGTTTGGTGATTTAGACAATGGACCAACGTATATTATCAATCGATCTATGATTATATCATCTATATTCACTCAATTCATTTTTCCCAAGCTTGACAGTGGTATTCAATCCTGCATACGCATGGCATCACGACATTATCACTAAGATCCGTTTTGTAGTGTTTGTACCATATTTTCCTTTGAATTGGTATATTGTATTGATGGATGTGCAACATTCTGTTGATAACTACATTTTGGAGCTCGACCCCACCAAAGTCCTAGTAGACCTTCATGATATTCTAGGCCCAATCTCTTCCTCATCAGTCGACGATCTGATCCACTCATCTGTACTATTGATTTTACTTTGAAAGCATACATATCAATGAATTTGCTATCATTTCTTTACCAGTGAACACGTGGTGGTATTTGTATCCATAGTTTGATTATGTGATGATATTTCAGACTACTCATAGTGACATGGTTCAACGCATCACCTTGGCCAAATTTTGACACATTTCTCACTCGATCGTGTTTGAAGAAATCCCTGCTTGGTTCTATTCAAATCTATCAATGTGTGTCTCAGGCCACCCTGATTTTTTGCATGGACCGTGGTATTTTAATTTTCTGAATAGCTCTCTAAGAAATTCAGGAAACTCAACCCAAATCTTGTGTAACATCTTTCTATGCATCATATTTGTGGTTTCCTCCAATAAAAGTGGTAATTAGTTATGTTACGCTTTCTTTTTTGAATTAAATTAAGTATCATAGGTTTAAGTTGATTTCTATATTTAGTCTTTAGTTCAAAAAAAATTGGTAGAATGTTTTAGTCTCAAGTCAATTGTTTTTTTACATGTGTAAAAATATAGTAGAGTAGTGTTTAATAAATTTGTGTCATGTTATTTTGGATAGTAATTTTTTTCATATTCGAACTAAAATTTGTTTATAGATAGTTTATCTAAATCATTTTATGATTGTTAAAAGTGTGACTATTATAGTCTCATTTTCAAATTCTAAATTCATGTCATTTTCTTGTTAACATTAAAATTCATATGCATCATTATCACTTTGTCTAAATGTATCATTGTTAAGTTTCTTATCAAAATTTTATTGTAAGTTAGAGCCAAAGTGTCGTTGTCAAATTTTTGAGTTGTTGTCAAATTCGAGTCATTGTAAAATTTGTAAAAATATTATTAAAAAATTCCTTACAGACACATTTTCGATGTTACCCAATGTCCAAAAAATAAGGGTTTCATATTGTGAGAGGGAAGAAAAAAATAAGCTTAGTGTGGAAACAAATGTGTTTCATGTTTACATTCTGCTGAGTTAGCAGCACATACAATGGAGGTTGGATGCAATGGATGAAGGAGACATTTTAGAGACCTCTCGTCAAGCACCATCGACAAGGCCGTAATACTACTTTGATGGCTATGTTTTTTTCAATTGTGTTTAGTGTGTTTGCTTTCAGCATGTGTGGTAGTAAATAAAGAACAGATGGATAATTCATGTTCATAGTTAGGAACATATTTCCCTATATATTGTTCCCTTTTGTAAAATGTGAGTGGGAAAATATGTACGCTGCTATGGAGTGTTTGGTGGTCCACTAGAAACTCAATTTAAGAGTTTATGAATCTCTTAGAAAATCACACACATAGTGGTTAATAGTTCCACTAGAAAACCTATTGGAGTTGATGGTACTCTTTTAAAACCATCGTATTGTAGAACATGAGCAGTCACTAGACATAACTCGCCCATGTTCATACTAAGGGGGTGAATGTTGAGAAAAAAAATTTCATAGTGTGAACATATGGTTTGAATACTAGTATTATTTAATATTTAAATAATACATGAGTGTGTAAATAGTTGTAATGCACAACTCATAGATAGGGGTGTGAGAGATTCTCTATGAGAGAATAATGCTTTAGAGATAGTATGGATTGGGTGAGCCATGACTCCTTGATTTAAGGATCTCATTGAGCTATTTATATGTAAATCATTCTCATGTATTATTATCCCGAATGAATTAGATTGTAATATTTTCATATTCAATTTTTTATTATAGTTATTTTATTTTGTCAAATCAAACCAAAATTAATACATTCAACTATTGTTGAATATGACCACACCTGGCTTGAGGTTGATTGACAACTACTTCTCCAGAAGAATGAGGAAATGAGAACAATTAAGTATAAAAATAATGCGAAGGTAATCGAGGGCCTTAACTTGGATGTGTGGAGTAGGGTCCCTTACTTTTCAATGGTCGAAAATGTCATTAGGGTTCTCCTCATCCAACTGCATAACGAGATGTTATATCTGGATTGAAACCACATCAAATTAATACAATAGTGATGGAAAGATTAATGCGACTATGGTTCAAAGGGAGCTCAATATTATGAAATAAGAAAATTCCTAAAATTATGTGGTTGATGGGAGTTACAATGTCCAAAAGGGGAGTACAAATTAGAGAAATTAAGAACAAGGTTTTGAGGTATTTAGTTAAATCCATTTGCTTGAAATTTTATCATACTAATAAGGAAGATGGTGTCTATGCCATAAGTGTAACAATAGCATTAGAAATTATCATGATCCAATTTGAGTATAACCTATGTGAGTTTCTTACGGCTGAGTTTCATGAAAAAACAAGAAAGATTAAGGAAGGGAAACACACTTTCTGGTATGGGTCACTCCTCCTATGTTTATCCATGTATTTCACTAACACCCTACCTAAAAAAGTAGATCAAGTTCGATGGGACCAAAATAGACCCATAGCAAAATAGATATTGGTACATATGAACACTATGTCTCAAGTAGAGCAAATTACTTTTTTTATTAGGTAGACAGAGAACATTCAGAAATTGGTTGTAAATAATGCTATGGTTTCAGAACAATCAATAGGAAATTTTGAGAAGGAATTTGTCTTCATATCAGATATTGACTATACATTCCTTCGGCCCTTCATCCCAAGGATTACCTACATTTCCCCATTACCATATGAAGCATCAAATGAGCTTGTGGAAATTACAATTCAGGAAATCAGAAACCTCCCAATTGATAACAATAAACTAGAGCCACCAAATATTGATGATGTAATTGTTGAAACCTGGAAGGAGTTTAGACAAAAATAACTTGAAGAATTTACTCAATATGGATTAGAATCCTCAATGCCATTAGACACACTAGTAGGGCAGGAAAAAGGAAAAAATAAGGCCCAAGATAAAATAGGTCCAAAGGCATGCAAGAGGAAGAAATCAAAACCTAAGCAAAAACCTCCTCCACCAACCCCAACTAAAAGGAAAAAATCTAGGGTTTCAAGGAAATTGGTGCAACAAAAAAAATCAAGTGAAGAACTGGAGTACTTGAGTGAAGATACTATAGAAATAACAGAATCAGACACTGAAGGACCAAAATAAGAAATAACAACCCCCCAACAGTAAAAGCAAAAGGAAGATCTTGATCTAGAGTTCATAGGGAAAATTGAATCCCTTCAAGAGTCACAACTTACAAGGTCTACATACAAATTATATAAAAAATTGTTTTGACCACGGAGGTATATCACAAGTGGCCCAACAATTTGAATTTGGTTCCTCCACATAACAAATTTTCATAGTGGAAGTAATCCTTCACTATTTAAAAAGGTTATCACTAATATTATAAGATATCATCTATCACCTCCCACACTCCTTACTAAAGGAGAGATAAAAATAGATAAACCTTGAGGAACAAATTATACTAGAAGAATTTAAAGGAGAACTCAAACAGATAAGGAAGAATAAAAAGAAGAAATTTGTGGACAAAAACTGCATAAAGGAAATACATGAACTAATGAAAATATTAGAACAAGAAAACAAAAATAAAAAACAAGAAATAAATACTAAAGAAAAACTGCAAAAGTCCAGGAAAAGTTAGAAAAATAAATATAAAAATATGAGGAGGAAGACAAGGAAGAAGTGGAAAAGACTAAATAGGTAGAGGAAAGGAGGGAGCAAGATGAAAATAAAAGGAAACACGATGAGGACATGAAAAAAGAGCAAGAAAATGAGGAAAATAATAAAAAAAATAAAGAGGGACAAGAAAAGAAGAATAAGGAAGAGGAGGAGACAAGGAAAGAAGAGAAAAAGAAGGAAGAAGAGAAAAATAAAGAAAAGGAGAAAAAGGAGAAGGAAAAGGAAGAGGCTGAGGAAAAGAATAAAGAAGAAGAAGAGAAAAATAAAAAATAGGATGAGGAGAAAAACAAGGAGGAAAATGAGAAGAAGAAAGAAGAAGAAGAAGAAAGAGGAGGAAAGAAAGAAAGATGAAGAAGAGAAAAGAAAAGCAGAAAAAAATAAAGAAAAACAGAAACATGGAGAAGAAAAGAAGAAAAAGGAGGAACAGGATAACCAAAGAGAAGTAGAACAGAAAAATAAAGAGGAAGAGAAAAATAAAAAATAGAGTAGGGAAAAGAACAAATGCAAGGTACTTCAAGAAAATATACACTATTGGTATCTCGTCGTTCCACTCAAAATGGGCCTCCGTGGGATTCACTAACATTAATCAAATAGTAATTACAATAGCAGAAAGAGGCATAAAGCCTCCAACTACAACATGGGTCAATGGAGAAAACACAAGAAGGGTACACTATACACGTAGAAAAAATCACACCCGTGCAGAAATCTACATGCAGCACACTCTTGGAACAAAGTGCTAAAGAAGATTGGATGCAAAGATGTGTGGACTTGGAGGAGGAAATGAATAGAATGATAAACTTCATAGATGTAGCTAAACCCCAAATCATTGTAGATTCCAAAATCCCAGTCGAGAAGGTAAAAAAGAAAGCATTAAAGAAAATACTAGAAGAAAACTCTAGCTTGGATGAGACTATAAAGATGAATATCTGCACTAAAGCTTTGAAAAAATATAAGGCATAAATCATATAACCCCAAACCACAAAGAACCAACAGTCGTGCACAGAGATTGAAAATTCATTAAAAACATTGGAAACATAAATCACAAATGCATACACATATTATGCTTATGCCATGGGTTGGTCAGGACTCACTCGAAAAGAAAAATAGAGTTAGACAAATTATAAAAAGAGTTGAACAAAGAATTCACATTCTATGATGTCACCAAAAACACAGATGGCAAGCAAAGACAATAGTTGACAGACTTAACTATGAACTACAGCACAAAAGACAACAGAGGACTGAAAATTTGTGGATATGGAGGAATACAATACAACTATGGATAGATCCATTATAAGGATGCAACAGGAGATTGCAATAGCGTGGAAAAGATATACTCAAATCCAACTAAAGTAGACATCCATGGAGATCTAGATCTCATAATTTAGGAAAATACTAAAATATAAATGTGGCTAGAAGAAATCAAACAACATCGTATGGCATACATTTGAAAGAAAAGTCATAATATATTATGTAAAGTACATTCCAGGTGTGGCTCTGCAAAATCATAAGGAATATTTGTTGGAAGTCATTGTGTCCTATAAATCTAGTCAGGTGAGTTGATCGAGGGAACATCTCCCTATGTCATACATCTAAGTTATGGTAAGGTGATACTTTTGTTTTCTAATGATAAATTAAGAGCATAAAGGACTTCAAGATATACCAAAGCATAACTCACATATAACCCAAACAAAAGTAACAAGAATTAAATAGGGTTCTTCATCATTTATTTATCTTGAGAATGAGACAACATTTGAAGTCTGAGGATGTTGTTGACAGGGTTCTTCATCAATTTTGGAGACTAAGGCATAAATAAAGAAGAAGCCATGGAACTCTATAAAATCAGCAAACCGCTATAAAAATCTCCAAAGACTACAAAGATCCATGGAAGCCTACCAAAAGCTTCCAAAAGAGAAAAACAGAACACATGTTGAGATGATAGAGTCACAACCAAAATAAGTGACTTTTGGATAATTAGCATAGTAAGATATTTAATGTAATTCAATGTAATAGATAGATATCATCATCATATCATATGGAGACAGATAGTGTAATAGAAATAGAATGAGATAATAAGAATGAGAAATAGATAAGTGAAGAGAAAGTAGATAGAGGAATAAGTAAGTAAAGGATGTACCAAGAGTGTGTGAAATGGATGTGAAAGATATATGTAAGAGTTATTTCGAATGAATAAGAAATATTTTTGGTGCAATGAGCAATGTGTATTCTGTTATTTGAATTATTTATGCTTAAATTTATAGTTGAAGTTGCACTCCTAGTGCATCCTTAACAAGAGGGAAAAATATTTAACGCTCACATTAATGTTGAGGCTTAAGGTCACAATATAGGTCTACAACTTTATGAGTGCCTCATCTACTTGGAAGTGCATTTTGATGTGTGTCATTCATTTTCACTCAACGTTAGAATGGATCTGTAAACTATCAAACCCTAAAACCCTTGAAGTGTAAGGAGTTACTACAAAACAAATTTAGGTGGGTTGTGTGTACCTTAATACACTAATGATGTATTAACTACTCTGAAGAGAGATAAAACCACACATCATTCTCCTCGCATGTGATATCTAACATAGAGTAATCAGACTTGACAATTGTGTTTTGACAATGTTTTACTTGAGTTTCACACTTTCTCAAATACTTGGGAAGAGTCAGTTTGTTTTCTTGTAGAATGAAGATGGAGACTCTTATACCTAGAAAGACACTTCAAACCAATATCTCGGTTGCTTACTTAATGGATGTGTATGAATTATTTCATATTTTAGGGATATTTGGGTGCCTTTAGTGTTTTTTTACATGAAGAGTTCTTAATGTGCCATGTTATCAAATGAGGTATGATTTACTTACTTATATATGCTTATGAATTTTTTTGTCATCAAATTTTGACCAAGGGGGTATATTTGTTCATGATGATATTATAACATTGAAATAATTAACTCAAGACATGTAATTCCAAAACCATACAATAGGGTCAGGATTGACATTTTACAATACCAACCGAAATTGACATTTTTGGACCATGTGGAGAAAAACATATTTTGATTTTCAGGGCCTAAGCATGATTTTTTATAGATTTATTTTATGCGGTTAAACTTTAGATACTAATGACATAGAGGTGTGTAAATATAAACAAGTGTATGAAGTGATATCAAGGTGTGATAAGCAAGAGTGAGGAGAGTGATTTTTCTAAGCAAGTGTGCAATGTCAAGATCAAAGGTGTCAAATGATAGATTTCCAAATTTGAGTCTTTATATTTTCCCCCCTTTAAGTATGAAATGAAATTGCATGCTTAAAGGAAAATATACTTGAGTGTGTAGACACATTTATTATTCGCTCGTAATAAATTTGTTTTGCATTACCCTGTTATGTTGGTGTTGGCATACTCCAAAATGAAACCTGAAAAAGAAAGTGTACTCAATGCCCAAGATAGGAAAATGAGTCATAAATCAAAATGTAATGAAAGTAATTTAAAGAAATATGCAACCAGAAACTCCAAAAGAGATACAAAACATGGAAGGAATACAGTTTTGCTCATGTTCTTGTGTAGTAAAGATTCTGGATTTGTTGAACTTTGATGGATAATTGGGGGTGATCAGTCCCCAATTTGTGCCAAGGAGAGGTTAATGTGTTATTTTTACTAATCCAACACATGAATGTCGAAGTGAAGAACGAAAAAGATGAGGATCTAAAGAAACCCACCAAGGAATAAGATCATGTATTAAATTCATTTAGTAACTCTGATATATTCCCCTAAAGTGCAAGAGGATAGGAAAGTTATGCCTACAAAGAACATATCCGCTTTAATACCTTCTATAACCCACGGATCATACCACTACTGATTGATATAAGCCCAATTTTATAAATTAGAAAACAATAATAGAAAATAGAAAATAGTTCCTCCATACTCTTCCCATGTGTCACACAACTAAGTAGAAAATGAGTAGAACTAATTACATCCGGAAATATGAGTGGAGAAAGGAGACCCATGCCCCTAATGTGTCTAAAATTAAGGTGAAACTAAGTACCATGGATAAAGAGAGAATGAAATACTTGATGCCCCCTAAATCTCCATTCCAAAGTGAGTCAATATGAGTATGAAACCATATGAAAATGTTGTACCAGTGATGAAAAAATTGAGATTGTTGAAATATTTGATTAAAATGCCCTTGCGTAAAACCATATAATAGGATCAAAACCATTTGTACAGTCTTGACCAAGCTATACATTTGTGTAGTTTTTTGTTGAATTCTTGTATCTGAGTCCAATTATGAGACATTTTTGTCTACCTCTGCATATGTCAGTTCCCAAAAAATGCATGTCTATTGGAAATGTAGAATAAAACCTGGATCTTTTCCCCCACTTTTGAGGTGTGTGCAATGAATAATTTGAGCACGCAACTCAAAATAAATATGTATACATGTTTTTGAAAAGTTGAGAACTTGTGTATAACCTCTAAAACATTGATGTGGTGGCCACCAAGAAGAAATTGTATCTGCAAGGGGGATGTGCATGGTAGAAACCATGATGCAAAACAAGAGCAACAATAAGTAAGAAACATGATAACTATAACAGTGGTCATGCAACAAAACAGTAATAACAACAATAGAAAACCATGTGTTAGTAGAAAATAAGTGCATAAAATGTATAAACAAGTGAAAACATGTCAAAGGTGAAATGCCTCCAAACATGGGACACCCATGGTTTCGCAAGATGATGCCACAAATAATGAGATATACCCACAATGCCATGGTATGATGTTGCAAACATGGCCATTTGACCACAATCAGTGTCATAAGATAATAAGGCACTTTGGTTACACACAGAGTAGACACACACACAGTATACACACACACACACACACAACTAGCAAGCATGTATGAAAAGTAAATGTATCCAAATGTGATAAAAAACACATAGTATATGATATAGAAGAGCTAGCGAAGCAATAACTGTAAGCACTGCACAAGACACATGTGTTAGTCATTTCAGTCCAAAAGATAGCAAATACATAATATATATGTAACCAAGCATAATGAGGAAAGAAAGGAATTATAATGGAAATATAGCACCCAGATGTAGTATGTGAAAGTTGATGCCCCAAGAGGTTAGTAGTCTGGTCAAAGGGGAGGCCAACACCTATCATCATGTATCACTCTATGTATGTCATGCATCATGCTAAATAAACCACGTGAATGCATGTGTGTAAAGAATAAATGTTATCTATCAAACTAAAGGTATAAACAACTTGTATAATGTAAAGTGCAACCAATGTATGCTATAAAACCATGTCCTAATTTTGTATTTTTGTAAATATTTGAATGTTTTTTATTTTTAAAATATTTCATTGGTTTTTATAAAGAGTATACAACTAAATATGGGAAACAAGATTACCCCCTCTGTGTGTGTGTGTGTGTGTGTGTGTGTGTGTGTGTGTGTGTGTGTGTGTGTGTGTGTGTGTGTGGAACTACTCCCTCAACATTCAATTTAAACCTATAAATAGAGTGTTTCATCAGGAAATGAGGAGGGGATAGCATGAGTACTACCAAATATCATCAAGGAGATCATCAAAGCTAGGCCGAAACCCAACGGGTCCCATATTTGTGATATTAATAAATTTCTAGAAGAATTTGTTAATAAACAATCCTATCTCATGAAACTTCTTGAGTTTCATAATGTATTCATCATCAGTGTAAGAGGAACCTCTTGCTTACATGGCATGAGTCCAATGGGCCATGTTGGGCTGATTATCAGGAAAAAAATCATTACAAATAGTGACCAAGCCATTAGCAAGTGGGAAATGAATGCTAGTGTTTTGTTTTTCAACAGTAACAGAAATACGCTACATCCAATATCTACCAAAATCCAATGGGGTAGATTGGAGGTCTAAAGAAACCCAAAATTTTGGTGGTGATAACATAAAACCCAAAGGCTATCATGAGCATAATATATCCTTGATACTTGATAGTGGGATTGAGAGAAGGTGCGATGTCAAATGGTGTGATTCCTAGGGTAGTCAAGGCCTCATAAGTTCAAATTGTTTTGTGTTGGTTGAGATTAAGAGGTATGTGTGGCCAATATCACTCATGAATATACATAGTGCTAGTAAATGTACCAAAATGAGGATTCCCATCATAAGGATCTATTGTATCATGCAATATAGTATGAGTAACATTACGTTTGAGAGTGTCAATTGCATTAGTTAATGTTTGACAATTATTGGTGCCATGACCTGTAACACAGTGGTAATCACAAAAAGGATGACTAAGCTATCTAGGCTCTCGAGTAGAATGATAAGCTTAAAGGCTTATTGAGGCCTTGATTAAGAAAATAATGAATTCATGTGGTGCTTATCTAAATTGAAATAAATGTGATGAGGTGAAACATCCAAAACTTTGATTATTGGTCAAGGATCAGTTTGTGTAACTAGAGTTAAGATGATAATTAATAGTTGTAGGGGAAGTTTCCGTAAGCTGATCAAGATGAGACTAAACATATAATCTACGTCAATAGAATGTTTACATTATCATCTGTTAGGTGAAACATCATATTCGTAGAGTCAGGTTCAGGATATTGTATCTAGTCATAGGAGATCAATGGTGGTGTACTAGTATGCTAATGTATTCATAGAGTAATGTAATACTCAACATGTGGATCATCCAATGAATGCTCAAGGTGTCTCATCACCATCTAACTTGTCCACTATGGGGAAGTGACCAAAGGTGCTCATATCTTAAGATAAGGATCATGATAATGTGTATAATATACTCAATGCCATTATGTAAAAAAATTGTGCAACGACAAAAAATAGAGGAGACAACTTGCATATCATAGCCAAATGCGCCAGAGTAAATGAAACATATATTATATTTATCATCAATATGATTAAAATTGAGTTTACGTAAATTATCATTTGTTAGTGAAAGTGTACCATCATCACTATCAGTAGCATACTTAGGTGCATCATGATATTTTGAAACACCATCTAGTAGATTAAGAGTATCAAGTGGTGGTGTGATAGTGACGAAATATTTTAGTTGATTCATAAGAGGAATGTTTACATATGACTAAGCATGTGGAGGTGCATCTAATAAATGTTCAGTAGGATCACTAGTCTCACCAACAACATATGTTTCTAACTTGTCTATAGGAATAGTTTGTGGTGGAGGAGTGACTAAAGGTGCTTGTGGATTAGACATATCTAATTTGCAATATTGATAAGGATTATGATCAGCATGTACAATATACTCAATTCCATTATGTAAAAATTTGATGCAACGATGGAAAATAGAGGAGACAGATTACATATCATGAAGCCAAGGATAGCCCAAGAGTAAATTATATTAAAAATCAGTGTCCATGATGTGAAATGTAGTAGGTGATGTATTAGGACCAAGTATATCAAAATTAACAATTCCAATTGTAGAACATGTGATGTCATCAAAGCCTCACATAGTAGTGGGAGAATGATTGATTGTAAAAGGAGAAATGCCCATCTATGTAAGCAATGATTTAGGACATATGTTGATACCAAATCCATTTTTTATTAAAACCCTTTTGAGAAAGAATCCTTGAATGTGTGTAGTGATGAATAAAGGTGGACATATATTCATATCAATATTAGGTGGGATATTAGATGGAGTAAAAGTAATAGCCTTGTCAAGTGCCTTAAATATATCTATGAGAAAAGTGAAGGTAACTAGATGAATTTCATTAGACAAATTGAAAGAGTACAAAGCATATTGCAATATGTATTTGTAGATAGAGGCTCTTTGAATTAATTTAAGTATAGATATGTTAGTGGGGGTATTGTTGTGCTATCCAATTAAGTCATACCCCTTAAAGGGAACTCTAGCTTTAGCTATATAAGCAGAAGGTGGGGGAGGAAATGGTGGATTTACCCCAATTGGTTATTTATTGCGTTGTTTGGTTACCACATTGATAGTAGAATAATGAAACCAAGGTGGATGATAGTCAGTAACATGAGTGATTTTAGATTGAATGTCAATGTAAGTAGGAGATACAATAGCCATATAACAAGTGGGATCAGCATAAGCTACTTCATTCAAATGTATAGAGGGGCATGGACCTAGTGAAAGGGATAGTAGAACTCACTAAAATATGAACTGGGAACCCTATGCCAGAGATGAAAATCATAAAATTTAGCAGGAAGATGTATGATGAATAAAAGATATTGAAGATCACAACCAAATAATGAAACCCTAAGGCTACTAGCGTTGGAGATAAATTGTTCAATTGGAGAGGCTCGAGTTCACCAAATTATTTCACTTTTTTGGGAAGTGAATCTCACCCCTTTTAAGTTTCAAGAATGTTTTCTTATTTAACATACATAAAAAGGATGAATAATGTTAGAGGTGGATAGTATTATTTAATTAACTTCTGACATTAATTAAAAAAATCAGGATAACACTTTTCAAAGTGACAATTGATCTATTAACTATCAAAACAAAAGGGAAAGAGTGAAATCAGTTAATTCTATGTGGATATAAAATATCATGGGTGTTCTGAGTGTAAGAGAAGATGGATGTGGAACTGAAAATGGATTGTTGTTGAAATTATAACCTAAAACTAAGTCTGGTCAAAACTATACAACTAAGTCCAAGCGTTAGTACAGTCATGACCCTTTTGTACTATCTTGGACCTACTTAGAATATGGGTCTATAACTTCTTGAGTGTTTCACCTGACTGGAAGTGTGTCGTTGTGTTTTGGCCATTTTCTCTCACCTTCAAAATGGATCTGTAAACTCTCAAACCCTAAAACCCTTGTAGTACAAGAAGGAGTTCTTGAAAAACAAAGTTAGGTGGGTTATGGGTACCCTTGTGCACCGTTGACATTTCCACTACTCCGAAGAGGTCACAAACTTTACATCACTTCTAGCATGTGATATATATCATAGTGTAATCAGAATTGACAATCGTGCTTTGAAAATGGTTTTCTTGAGTTTCGCACTTACTCAAATACTTGGGAGGGTCACTTTGATTGCTTGTAGAATGAAGATGGAGACTCCTAGACCTAGAAGGAGACTTCTAACTAGTAGAGGATTCTTCCCTAATGTATGTGAATGATTTATTTTGTAGTTTAGGGAGCTTTAGCTGCCTTTAATGTTTGTTTTTGCATGAGTATTTTTTAAATTTCTAAGTTACAAAATGGGTTATGATTTACCTGCTTATATATGCTTCTGAATATCTTTATGTCATGAAAGGGAAAACAAGGGGGTATATTTGTTCATGATAATGTTATAGAACTGAAATAATTAACTCAAGACATGTCATTCTAAAATAGTACAATAAGGTCGGGATTAAAATTTTACAAAACCAACCGAAACTGACGTTTTTGAACCAAAGGGAGAAAATGATATTTTGACTTTTTGGGCCTAAGCATGATTATTTCTGGATTTATTTTATGTAATTAAACTTTAGAGACTGACAACATAGAGACATAAAGAGTGTGTTTGTCCAAGCAAGTGTGCAATGTCAAGATCGGTAGTGTCAAAGGATAGATTTCTAAATTTGAGTGTCTACAGCATGAGAAGAGTAAAACTACATATGTGTTTCCAAAATCAATGCCTTGCTTTAATTTTTGAAAATAGTTTTTAATTAATAACCTCAAGGATTTTAATGGGTACTTCCTTGGATTTAAGGGAACCCTTGTCTTCAAAACTTATCACATTCACTTCCACAAGCTAGCTCTGAGTTCATACAATTGAATCCGAAAAATAATTGATCAACAATCATATGTTTTCCCCCAAAATAGGTTGGTGACATCCAAATAGTTCATTCTCTTAAGGATCTAAACTGTTAAATTTAATATGGTCACAAAAGGGGATACATGGAAGTTTTTAGATCAATTATTCACTTGGTATATTAATCCCATATGTATAAGGAGTAAGGATCATATTGCATATATTAAAAAATTGGTCACCAAGTGAAAATTGTAATTCGAGTTGAAAGGTTGGGCCAAGTTGAGTTAGTCACCGAGTTGAATCTATGACAAGTTGGAGCCGAGTTGGGTGAGTTGAAATCAACTAAGGCCAAGTTAAGTTATTCAGGACAACTGAAGTGAGTTCTCCAAGGTGCATTCTGAGTTTCCTTAGCCCAAGCCTAATCATGGTGTTTCATGATCTCAGGAGTTCAAAGTGAGAATAAATAGCTATGGTTGTAAGTCACGGGAGCACTAAAGGTCATCATTGGTCCACATGGATCAATGATGAAAATATGTGGTCTCGAGGGCTTATCTTCGAGTATTAAAACACTAAGGAATCCCAAATGACACGTGATTGGCCCATTTGCACCAATCATAGGTCACTTAATCTACCAATAAATTCAAACCCGATAGGGTAGAGGCATAAGTTATTAAGGTGACCCCACGAGCCCATAACCCTCAAGGATTCAAGAACCAACCTGAGAAATACACATGGCATAAGTTATAAGTGGGGAAAGAGACTCATATCACTAATCACAATGAGACACATAGCGAAAGTGATCTTAAGGCTAAATTTGACTGCCCTGTAGGTGTCAATTATGTAAAAATGTGTTGAAAACCTTTGATCAACCATAAATTTTGCTCCAAGTTTCCAAATGGATTAATAGCACTCACCTTAGAAACATATTGAAGGGATATACATGTGAGAGTGGTTTGCGGTCACTATCGGGGATTTTTAAAGCCCAAATCATGAGTTTTAGTTCCCTTGGCCATTTTGGATCTGAGCTTTTTGGTTATAAACTAGGGGTCAATTTTTCAATCATAACTTGTGTTTCTGAGATCCATTTCACCTAAACGTGGTATTGTTAGAAATTTAGTCAAGGGAACTCCACATTAAGCACAATTTTGTTGGTTTTAGTTAAGAAATGGGAAATATCAATGTGATAAAGTTTTGGGACATTTTTCATGAGTTTTCTTGATCAATGGAGCCAAGATCTAGTTCTTTTAGCTATTGGGTGATCCTCATTGTTTCATGATGCTTCTTGATCAAAATAATGCATGGGAAGATAGTTATCAAGTTGTTAATCAAATAATAATTTGTTTTATTGGTCTCATAGAACATTTATGCTTTGATCAGCCAAATGGTAGTCCAAAACTCTTTTGATCCCTATCTATTTATCTTGATCTGATGGACTCACCTTATTGTTTAACTAAGGGATGAGTTTTAAAATAATTATATTCTCATTTCTTATGAATGGCAACATCTTTTAAATCAGAATCAAATCATTTTGATCTCTCATGAGGGTTTTCATTATATTTTTTGAAAAGCATATTTCATACTATTATCAATAGCTATGGGCCATTATTTTCACATACAAATACCTTGGGAATATGTTGGGATGTTTTTATGAGTAGATAATTTCATTTACATACTTAAGTGAGTCTCTATAATCTACTATTAAAGAGATTAGTCATTTAGACATATTTTAAAGTATCTTTTGATCCCCTCTCCCTTCCCCCTTCTATAAATGTAATGAATTTCCATTTGTAGAATGACCCTCTCATAAATACAATGAAACTCTAACTGATTGTTTTCCAAAAGATTTTGAATTTGTGTAGACCTTTTTGTTGGACTATGTGATGCTTTCACTACCTTCTCAATGACTATAAGAGATTGTGTATTCCTTAAGTAATGTTATCCAGTTGTATAGACACCAAAATTTGGTATCACTACCCTCCACCCCGAGATCGTTCTCTTTTCCTCATGGTTACCCATTCAAATTTTATATTCCCTCCTAAATTCAATTTATCCCATTAATCACTATTTTCCCACCCTTTTATTTTATATTATCCACCCTATTATTTCATCACATTTATGCTAATTATTCTTAGTTAGCTCCAATCCTCATCTCATTATTATATTCTCTCTAATCACCCTTAATCATCCCTAATATTCATTTAATTTATTTTATCCTCTCTAAATCCTCAATTTTTCTCTTTTAAGGCCTTAATTTAATATTTTTACCCATCTATGGCATTTATTTACTCATTTCAACCATCCACCTGCCCATTTATCTTCCCTATACAACCTTATCTCGTCTTTATCCATCTAAACCTTAATCCCACTTCTTATAGGCTCTTTGCATCGAGCTCACCATATTCCCATCATCCAAATAGATAGGTCCCCATAGTCAGGGGTGATCCCTTTTGGTCACCATTAACCCTATAAAGCTACCCTCACCACCCTCACCCCTCCTTGTACAAGGATGCAATTTTAGATACTTTCACTTTCTTGTGATCTTGTCTTCATTATTGAGTGCCTTTGCAGCTGCCACAGCCATCTAGGAGTCCTCTTAGAGATCTTTTGCTTCCATTTTAGACTTTTAAGGATATATCTTTCATATTTTGCAAGTATTACTTCATTTTTTCATATTATCATCTATATCAGCCACTAACTTCTTGTGCAGGTTCAGTTTTCATCAAGGACTCAATTTCAGCCTTCTTAGCCATTTGTCTTTATTTTTAGGTCTTCATTTCATCCCATCTCTTTTCATCCAAGCCTAGTTCAGCCCCATTAACTATCGACTATGTATGCTCATCATCAACCTAGCCTCTATTACATCATTTTCTTCGTCATCTAGATCTACAGTCATTTGTTTTATGTTCATGCATCCACTTGGCCTTAAATCCAATTATTTGGCCTCTTTGTTTTCCCAGATCCATTATGCCAGCCCCCATTTGTCATCAACTTTTTCAATTCATCATCAACCACATCCATATTTTTTGTATTCACCCTTAGATCTCTAATTTTCTTGCATCCTTTTTGTTTCCTCCTATTTCATATCTTCTACACGTTCTTGTTGATCAGCACAATGCATTATCATATCCATATCCATCTATAGGAAGGCTTAAAGGCCTATTTTTATACATTTCCTTCTCATCCAACCCTGGTCGCCATAGACTAGCGCTCTGTAGCCTCGGCTCACCATCGACCCCTGTCAATTTTGATTTATTTTGTGTTCATTTAGAACATATCTACTTTTATCATCTTATATCCAGCTTTTAGTTTCTATTTTACTTCAAATTTTGCATAGATGCTACATATAATTTATCAAATATCTACCTTTATCTATCTTTATCAAATACAATGGTTGACATCCATCCTAAGAAGTTCTTACTTCTTGGGACTGAATTTTTCAAGCAACCCTCCCATCCTATCTACTAATCCAAACTTTTTATGTTGAGTTATCTTGATTTGCAGGTCACTTAGATCATTGTGGAGAAGGATCCACCATTTGCGCCCCTCCACATCATTATTCCATCTTAAGGTCCATAAACCCTTCATATTTTGATTTATTTTCTTTTCTTAAGTACTAGCTCATTAATCTGAGTAGGAATGAGTAAATTTAGTAAAAATTATGGCACGCCCAGTGGGACCCACCCTTTCTAGGTGAGTTTTGTTATTTGCTTTCATTTTCATCTTCTTTCTTCCATTTTCTACTAACCTCGCAGGAAGGAACGTATGTTAGATCATTTTTTCTTTCTTTCTTGTGTTGCATTATGGATTACTTGGATTCACTTTTGCTCATTGGTTTTCTTTGAAGATCATATAAAAAGGAAAAGCATATTCCAGGTATTCCTCTTTTTCTTAGTTGCTCCTTTTACATCATAATTTCCTTTCTTGTTTGTTATTCTCATCAAATCTCCATATTTTGTTTTGGATCTAAAATTAACCCTTTCATTCTTACTTACAAATATAGTCTAACTAGGGGGTTTAACACATTGTATTCACCTCATCACACATAACCAAACACGCAAACCAACTTACACATCCAAACACTCCTTACCAGGTGGAACTATTGGGATTTCATGACCCAATAGGAAATCTACCATGGTGTTTTGGCCAAGTTATAAACTCTATACAGATTTATGCCTCATGTACCTTAAGGTATATAGAGGACTCCATAGCCAAAACCACCTGAAGCCATCCTTAGATCAGCCATTTCCTAGGTTCCCCTTGAGCCTTTTTTCTTTTATTTTCTCACACTTTTTTAATAATCATGATGATAAAAAAAATGTTGCTTGATTTGTTTGTTAATAAACTACATAAACATATGTTTATCTACTTCATGTTTTTATTACTCCTTCTCAGGACAAGACAACTCAGCAATCCACTCCATCCAATGATGTCCCTTTTTCCAAGCATCTTTCCCAACAAGCTTCTGAACTTGATACCACACCCTTGGCCTCCCAATCTTTTGTTTCTATGGTCTCGCTTCATGAAAACCATGTCATCTAAAATGATCCTCTTATTAAAACCAATTCTTCTAGACCAACTTTGCCTTGTTCCATTTCTTCTAGACCAACTTCACCTCTGTCTCCTACTGATCTAGAGACTCTTAGACCTCCTATTATCCCTCATGGGTGCTTGGAGTTTTATGAACTCCTTTATGTTAATCATATCGCCCTTTATGACTACCTATTTCGTAAGTCTTACACTACCCCTCAATCTCATCAGTCGAGTCAATTAGTGGATCCCTTTCCACCCAAATCACCTCATATCAACACTATCCCTACTTCATCCACTATTGTTACTTGTATGCCTATATAAATATCTCAAGAACTGCACTTACTTCCTCCTACATCCAAAAAACATAACACAATTCTACCCCTTATCTCCACTTCACATATTTATGATAATGTACTCATCTCTCAGCCTCATCCATTTGAATTGATGCAAACCCATCAATCTGCTCCTCGAGGTGCCTTTACTCATGTATTTCCTAACTAACCTATTTAAGTATCCAAACCACCTATCACATACATCCCAACCAACCCCATACCAAATCAATCAAACATTCCTTTTTCACAACAACCCACTTAATCTAACCAATCTCATCACATCTCCATATCTCAACATCCAAGTTTATCTCAACCAATCCAATCCCAACCCCTTAACTATATTTCCCCTTATCAACCATTTCCACTAACACCAACACATCCCTAAACACATCAAACATATCAACAACTTAACCCATCTACCTCATATGCATCTCAAACTCATCCTTCAGCATCGCAACCATCTAATGATACCTTACAAACATTATTAAATAGAATGGATAACCTTGAAGCCACAACCTTGGGATCTAAAACCACATTTTCATATGAAAAAATATCTAATGAGCCTATCAACCCATCCTTCCCCATAAAATCATATCCTCCTCATTGGCAATTTCTAAAATTCTCCAATTTTAATAGCAAGGAGAATCCTCAACAACACCTTTGAGTTTTTCAACATACATGTTACCTTATCACCCATGATCAATACCTCATGCTTCACACATTTCCCATGTCATTAGTCGATCCCACGTTAGAATGGTGTAGCAATATCCCACAACACTCATTATTCACATTTACTCAGCTAGCGTAATTATTCCTTGAACATTTCTTGACTAAAATTGCATGTAATATTACCATCACCAACCTTTATGCCATCAGACAATATGATGTTGAATCCATTGCGGACTTCGTCACACAATGGCATAGCATCATTAACCAACTATCATTCACCCTTCCGTAGACTGAACTAATTAAACTTTTCTCACGATCTTATGTGAAGCACATCTCCTTAACTCTTCAAATTCAATATTTCCAAACCTTTGAGGAGGCATTCATTATGGCTTACAAACTCAAACTTTACACCCTTGAGCAAGGCCACCTTAAGCTTAGATCAAACAAGCCCAAAATAGAGTTCACCAAATCCTCTGCGAATGGTGACAAGTCTAAGATTGTTGCCACTACCATCGTGGTTCAATCTTCATCTGCATCCACTTCTCACACGGATCCTCTGCAAAGATCTCCTAGACCACCTCCTAATTATACCCCTCTTGGGGAATCATATAGTTTAGTATTTGACAAGTTAGTGGTGGTCCACCTCATTCAACTTCCCCCCATCCAACACTTCGACAACTTATGACCCAAACCCATATGGTATCATGAGGGGCATTATTGTAAATATCATCAAGTCCAAGGTCAAGACATTAAGAAATTTCGTTCCTTCAAAGATTATTTCCAACAACTTATAAATTAGGGGGACCTTCAAGTATACAATCCTAACACATCACCTAATCAACCCCTTGATGTCTCTAAATAACCATTCCCCAATCATCTATCAAAAAATTAGATTCCAACCCCCACATCTTATGAACATAATGCTCACAAAATTAACCTCATAAATCAAGAGCATACATTATTTCCTACATCCACTACCTCATCATCTATCACATCTACCTTTAATTTATACACTCCTTCTGCAACAATAACCTCATTGATGTCTATGCCTATATCTACACCTACCTCACCCCAACCTATCACTTCTAGTCCTTCATCCACATCTATATCAAATACGCCTATTACTACATCTACACCACCTATATCTACAACCATCTAAGCCATACCCACTACCACTACATTTAACCTATCATATCCAATTCTTCATCAACATCTACCATTCCTACATCTATACCCCCTTCCACACCATTCACATCTACTAGCATAACCACACCCATATCTACATGTCGATTTACACGTATATCTATGATAACCCTTGAAACGTTTATAACACAAACACCCCCACTTAAGACAACCAAAAATAATAGTCATGTACCTCATCTATAAAATCTAATCACCCCTACATCAATCAATCTAAGACCTATACAATCTACAACCCCTTTTGACCTCATCAAATGCATCGTTCAAAATCCCCTTCCATCTACAATCTCCTTATCATCAATGCAATCCACATCATCTGGTTCTACCTTTATAACCCACCCGATTGAAATTATCATCATCCCCGCTAAGGGTAAATCCTTACAACCAAAAGTCTAAGAACTTTGGCATATCTATCAAAAAATCCCTTACACATCATCACAATAATTCAAAGCTCCCTCCTCCCAAGCCTAAGAAAATGAATGTTACATCATAACTCTTGAGAGAAACTCCCTCCATCTTAGGACCAGGCCCTTCATCTAAGATACCCATCATCAACCAATCTAATTCTAAGCAATCTAACCCTCCTTCTAGATCTAATCCTTCAAAATCATCAAAACCAAATCGCAGATACCCATTTCTCCTTCTAACTCTAAATTTGAACCAAATTCTCTCATGAGGCCTCATTAAATTAAACCACCTATTTTTCCTTCATCTATCAAATCCACTTCATCCACGACCTCTTCTTCAAAAACCCCATTAGGTCCTATACTGAAATTTTTCAATGTTTACAATGAACCTCAGCAATCACCCTTCCTCATATCAAGTCTTTTGATCCACACGCTCTAAGATATCCTTGGTTCAACCCTAATGTCATGTGTACTTATCATCACACCCTAAGCCATGACATTGAACATTGTAAGGCCCTCAAAACTCTCGTCCATAATCTAATGGAATAATATTACCCTCTCATCCATGAAAACTGCTCTCTTCCTTCCATCTCATTCACATCCAAATCCAATCCCCAAAATAAAATCTCATCTCCAAAGGAATATAAATTAGGTTCTTCATCTAAATCATTCATTTTAATCCCTCCACCAAGCTCTATTTCTCCTCAGGGGATGCCCCCTCTCTTCATCGACACCATCCACATTACAAATCCTCTTCACAATCCTCAATCATCTATCCAATTAAAACCATGAGGCATCGTCACTTCTTCTTCTAACAATCCTACCTCTTCTCCTTTGACCTTTGCTAGATTATTTGTATAAGCATCCAAATTTCCTAAAGTGATGCAACACCCCTTATATTCCACTCCTCTCCCTTAGTATCTTCTGATATCCTTCTTGATCTAGCCATCCCATTAACATCAATGGAAATGTGTCCCTTTACCATGACTTATTTAAAATTTCCACAATCATTCTAGGACCAATCTGTTATTAGGCTATGTTAACCAAAATAAGCTCCCTCTTATTTTGGGTTAACTAGCTTCCTTTTGGGCCTCAGTAAAATTTTTACACATTTTATGGCTCTCAAAAATTTTCTGTGTATTGCTTCATCAGATAGACAATTTTTTCCCCCCTTTCCAGAAAGGTAAGGAAGTCCTCCTAACTCCTTGTATTTTCCAAGTTATGGCTTGGTGGAGTTTGGAGGGGAAATTTTCCCTGGGCAGGCCCACAGAGGTAAGGAGGAAAATTTGCCAAGGAAAATTTGCGGGTTAGCAGAGGCACGGAGATAAATTTGGTGCTTAGCCCTTTTTGGGGAAAAAAGGCACAAAGGAACATTTTGGCCTGCGGGCCCGACAAAGGAAGGAAGCGGACTCGCGGAGCCAGGGAGAAATTGTTGACACTTAGCGGACATCGAAGTCAAAAGTTGGCCTACGAGCCCGTGAAGGAGAAGGAAAAATTTTGGGCCACACCTCCGCACCAAACTAGAGGGTGCCACATGTCATCAGGAGAGTGGGTGCAGATTGTTTTTGGGAAATTTTCCCGATTCAAAATCAAAGGGAAAATTTTAAGGTTTGACTTCGCTGACCCAATAGGTGCCACGTAACCAGTGGAAGTGCAGAGATGTGAAGTGTTTTGGGAAAATTTTGCAAAAGTACAAAAAGTAAAATTTGGGCCCATGGACCCGTTTTCAAATCAGATTCACCACCATTTTTTGACCTAATTCGTGCCTTGAAATTTGTGCCCAAATTTATGCCCAAATTTATGCCCTAAATCTTCATATGGGCATATCTTTTGATCCAGAGATCAGATTTGGAAAATCAGACTTGTTGGAAAGATCTTGATCTCCTCTATGCATTAGAGGAGTAAAAACATCATTTTTTATAGGTTTTGAGGAAGAAAAATCTAGAAACATATTTCATGCCTTTAATGCAAACCAGATTGCTTTGAATGAGTCATTTTTTGCTCAATCTACCATGGTTGCTTTCTCCCACATGCCAAGGATGAAGAATTAACTCGATTTGATGAGGGAAAAACCCTAAAATTTCTTCTCAGACCATTAATCCAAGATCAAATCGCTTTGAGAGCTACGTTTTGCTAAAATTCATCATTTTTCTTCTAACACGCAAAACAAAAAAAGAGGAATCAATTTGATGGGTTTGCAGGCTGATTTGAAAGGGATTAATGGCGGATAGTTGAGTTAAATGATCTAATTTTCTCCCTCTTCTACTTTCTCTCTCTTTGCTTCAGTTATTAATGGAAAGGATTCGACCCTTTGTTTTGTTGGACATTTTTCTCTTGCAGGCTCCCCTTTTCTCCTTAGCAAGTGGATTCGTGGAATTTCAGACATCTCATACAAGCTGCAGCACATATTTTTACCTCCTTTCCATTGTAATGCATCGTATTAAAAACTGGGAATGATAATGCATGCTCTATGAATGATTTTTTCAATCCTTTCATGTGTTATTATTGTCTTCTGATCCTTCATTATATCTTAGCAATATGTTGTTTTGTGTTACATTCTTATGATCTTTGTTTATTTTCAAAACAAAAGTTCATCACTTCTTTGGTGTATCACCATTTTAGCTTAGTTTTGTTTCCCCCTTTTTGCATATTCAACTCTATCTCCTTGGAATCTAGAGTAGGATTTAGCATTGAACCTCTGCAAAATTCATGCAGTACACCCTAAACAGAGGGGTAAGAACCAGCTTTCTCTGGAGAGTTTTCTCACCTTGCAAGGTCCCACACCTTGGAGAAAACTCAATGTTGTGCAATCACACTAAATGACCCCAATTCTGGACTGCAAATCTGAAGGTCATTTAGGGGGTGCTGTAGATTTGCACTAACAGTTTTGGCACACCCGGTGGGGACCTTAGAGGTCTTCATATTCATTGTAACAAATTTGATGTGCAATTGCTTGTAAGTTTCTTGCTTGAAAGAGCCTTGATTTGCACATCTGGCGACTCCAAAAGGATAGAATCAACCGGTTTCAGTAGTCCAAGCTTGAAGATTCATGAGAAGGATCTAAACAAGGTTAAGGACCAGAGAAGAGGGATTGTTTAACTATCTGTAATTATCCCCAGAAAGAGGAAGAAGGATTTAAAGGTCTCCATCTCCACCAAATAGAACTCTATCAACTCCTCCACCTAGTAGACCTTTCATCCAATCAACAAGGGTTCTTAGGCCAATTAGAATGGCACAACCTAATCCTTATGTCAACTTTAATGGTAACAGTCCACTTGCTCTCAATGCACAAAACCTAGTTCCAATTGCAGCATTGAAGAAACATCCCATACTTTACTGGAAGAAAATCATACCATTCGTGGTGATCATGTCAAAGACATTGCTAATGTTTATGCAATCCATGATATTGTTGAGATGGAAATTGCTGTCAAATTGTTGGCATATTCATTCAAAGGAAAATCCTTGCAATGGTTCAGGAGCCTTGAGGAAAGCTCTATCCAAAATTGGAACCAGTTGTGCACAGCCCTCCATAACCAATTTGGAGAGAAAGGGGACAACTTGTCTCTATTGGAGCAACTGACAACTATCAAGAGGGCTCCCAATGAGCATCTAACAAACTTCAATTTTAGATTTCAAAAAACATGGAATAGAATCCCATTGGTAGTGCGGCCAACAGCTCAAGGTGTTTTCTTATACTTTCTCACGGCTTTAAATTCTGACATTTCTATGTTGATCCAATCCATGGGAGGTGTAAATCTACTTGTAGCTTACAACATCACCATTAGGGCTGAGAATTATTTGATCCAAGCTAGTAAACTAGCACCTAGGCCTTATATGCCCTTATATCCAGAGTTGGGAAGCCTAAGTACTAGTCAAGCACCTACTTTAGCTCATATTCCTACCCCTAGAAACTAGAGTTCAAATGAAACTTCTACTTCATCCTTTAGTGCCTCAAATGAGCTTCAAGAATTTATGAAACAATTGCAAAATTTGGGCAATGAACTGGTTACGCTCAAGAGACAGAAAGCTCAAAGTTTTAGGCCTTCTTATCAGCCTCAAACTCAGCCTAATAGGCCACCCAACCTAGTTGCAAATCAAAATCAAGTAAGGCCTCCTACCAATAGACCATATCAGCCCTATAACCCCAATTTTGCATCTACCTCTAAAGCCTTAGTGCCATTGTAAAATAATATAGCTCAAGAGTATGACTAGTGTTTTCCATGCAATGAACCTCACAGCCAATCTATGTGCTTCAATGGTGCTTTAAACCGAGCCTTGATGGTGATAACAACTGGTGTAGAGAGTGAATCAAGTCGAGAAACAAACCAACAACAAGGGACATCTCAACAAGATACAACTCCAAATGAGACTACACTTGTGAATTGGCAGGTTGAAGATTTTTGTGGTATGAATCAAACACCTTCTCAGAGTGTAGTAGCTAACACACGGTCAAAGAAGAGGAATATTGGTGAAGGGCAGTCATTAGGCCCAAGTAATTCACAACCTTCCATCACTCCATAAGGTGTTGGAAAGCAAAATGCAGTTCCAAATGTGCAAGGACAGCCCAAGCCACCTTCCAGACCAGCTCAAATGCCAGTTGTTGTAGCCCATGTGTAAGAAAAGAATGTGTAGACTAAATGGCAGCAAAGAGATGGTTCATCCCCATTTAACATCATTAAACAAATGAATAAGACCAATGTGGACATATCTATGTGGGAGTCACTATCCATCCCATGACAAAGGGATCTATTACAAGTTGCCATGAAGAATTGTTCAACCTCAAATCAACTAGCTCATATACAAGATAAGGTACTCACAAATGCTACTCAGCCTTAGGGGAATCATGGAGGACAGCAAGGTAAAATTTTGAAGCCCCCTCCATTCTATGTTTCATTGATCATTGGGGATAAACTAGTACATAATTGTATGATTGATTCTAGGGCAAGTAGTTCCATGATGCCCAAGAAAATATTTGATCATCTGGGCCTTCAATATGAAGTCATATCCAAGGGGGTGGTGTAATTAGATGGGACAGCAGTAGCAACAGTTGGGGTAATTAAATATTTGAGTCTTACTTTGCATGCATGCTCCAATGTCACGGTTTTGCAAGATGTGTCAGTGATAGATTTGCCACCACTCTTTGCCATATGTTTGTCAAGGGATTTCTTAGCTAGAATTGGAGGCTACCTATCTACTGATTGGTCACACATGCTATTTAGAACAAGGTATGGAGCCAAGGCCACAATCAAGTCCGAACCTATTGCAAACTTTCACATTGAGCCTCATACTCCAAGCTCAATCAATTCCAACTGTTCAGTGTTTGATCAAGAGGATTATCCAAGCACACATGAAGCTGACACCAAAGTTGAAATCATTCTAGATTTGAATCTTGACGAATGGGCAAACAAGGTACATGCTTTTGATCCCTACAAGGAAATGGAAGAATCTGAACTAGGAGTCTATTACATGCATGAAGAAAATCAGCCTCTTCCTAGTATCACCAAGCCAGACCATAAAGATGACAATGAGGTATGGCAGTTGTTCTTTGATGGATCAAGAAGTAGAAAATGTGTAGGAGGAGGAGTTATGCTTGTTTCACCTCAAGGCATTAAGTATTATTCAGCTTTTAGATTTTAGTTTACATGTTCTAACAACACTGCTGAATATGAAGCTTTGATACATGGATTGCATTGGTCAAGGAAGAGAGGCATCAAAAACTTACGAGTCTTTGGTGATAGTGAGCTGATTTGTAACAATCCCATTTTAATACATTAGAACAAGAAAAAAAAAATTGATAAGTGCTTTCTAGTTCTAAATACATAATTTAGAACTCGCAAATCATAACAATCATTCTTATAATAGATAACCATATGCAGCTGTAATGACTTGGTGTACCACCGATCTATTCATTCCATGACTCGGTGATCTACCGATCTATTCATGAGTATCATAGAGTTGACTTTTTTATTTTAACACTTCACTCTTGCGGTTTTCTTCCCTAATCTGGGATTTCAGAATGCTCTATCCAAGGAACCTATCTGAATAATTGTTACCATTATTCATCGGCATCACGTCCCTCAGACTAGGTGACATAGGACAACGTAATCAGTAGCTTGTGATACTTTGGCCAAATATTTGAAACATATTGTTCATGTCTCGTATTCCTTGACGGCATACTCGTCAATCTGGAATACGTCCTTCAACCCACTCCGATGTTAAATATAATGTCTTATACTGACTTCTGTCAGCCTCCCCTGTCCCAAGTCATTCACTCAGGAATGGATTAATAACATGAAAAATGTTATAAGGATGCTCTCGAGGACTAGGGTAAGCAGACATACTGGGTCAACCCCAGTTAACCCTGTGTGTCAAGGTACCCCAAGTCTCCAAGGGCAGCCTCATAACATGACCATGTTCCTAACCAGTCCCAGAGTAAAAACTTGTTCGAGTTTAAGCTGTAAATCTTAACGATCAATGCAAAGGGTGTCGCCATAGGTCACCTACATTATTGTATCCTCGTGAAGATCCTAATCTTCTCGAAGGTACAACCCTGCAGTTGACATTTGTCGACATCCTACAAACCGCCTCGGAAATATTTACATAACTTCAAGGAGTTACTTAAGTTGAGTTGAAATTAAATTTTAAGACTCTCCTATCTGGGTAGTCTTTTCCCAACCCCTGGGTTCCTCACCTTTGAGTTGCCTTACTTAATTAAGATCCATTTCACAGAGAGAAGTTTAATAAGATTTGAGATCTCATCAAGGAGATCATTGGTTCACAATAATCTTAATCAACATAATTGGGCAATAGCCCTAAGTCCTCTCACAAGGATGCTAACTATACCCATATGAGTTTATATCAGTTCCCAAGACTGAAATATATCTTACTTATTGTTATTAAGATATAGTGATTTAAAATCATCAGTTACGTTGTCTTGACTTAGATCATGGATAGGGAGTAATAGATTACTCTTCCTGTTTCAGCTACCTATTGAGGAGTAGTTTAACCTTAACTTCTCGAAAGGCAGTGGACTGATTTCCAATTTAGCCTTATTCATAACATAAAAGAATTACTAAACATTCACGAAGTATTCAGTCACATAATCTTTACAAGGCCTACTTGGAGAATCCAAATAACTCTATGCTATAAAATAATAAAAATGCACTTGAAATCAATCGAACCTAAGAAGATCAATCCATCAATTAAAAATTCAGCCACATACGTAACAATTTCCCCTTTTCATTTATTTCCAAACCATATAGTTACAATTTATGCACTTCAGCATATTTGATACAATACTCAACAGCAAAAGAACAACTTTCTTGATATAGTACAAATAGAGAAATCAAATTGGAATTCATCATAAAACCAGGTTAAACAATCTGAGCATCATATCAGATCTGCATGCCTTTACCACTTACGATGACCATCTGCAAAAATTGCTAACACGGGTCAGTTCAGTGAACTGAGCATGATAAGCACTAATTCTTAAAACAATTGCATTCCACCAATTGTTCTCATTAAACAACCTGTTCAAATGAAATCAAATCTTCAAATCCTTAAACATGAATCAGGCTAATCATCTTTCTACAATTCTAATATAACTTTAACACATAACTCATATTATAACTGTGTTGTCCACTCAAAATTCCCTGTTCTGATAAAGTAAATTTTCAAAACTTTTAGTTATGAGTGTTTTTCCTAAAGTGCCTAAGTCGTGAAAATCGAGAAAGTCTGTGTTTTGGGTCATTTTGTGTGATTTTCGGGCCTGTCGGAACTTTCTGTCCCAACTGTCCCAAGTCTGGATGCTCAGAACATAGAAAGTGCCCTGGTCCCTATCACTGTTCATTTCTTCAAGCCAAGAACCTGCTTTGACTTGAAGAAGTTTATTGAACAGAACATCAAGATAATCTATCATCATAGGGCAGATACAGAAGACTACTGGGCTGATTGTGCAGATGATTTTGAAGCCAGGAGAAGGCATTGTGGCAGGTTCTCCCTGCAATTGATCCAAGAACTTGGTCTGTACCAAGTTCCTGAAGGTCTCCAGGATGACAATTCTGATCCATACTCGTACGAGTATGAAAGTGTGATTAAGCACACTCCTTTGGAGGACCTGGATTGGAACAGGAAAGAGAGGAATGATCTGGCTGAGATCCTTGCTCCAGTCTTGGTCAGGACTAAGGTTTGGTTTGACAGGATGGTTCGAGAATTCAGGAGGCATTCAGGAGAGTCCTCTTCTAAGGATGTTTCAACTCCAAGAAGAGAAGCATCTATTCCAAGGTCAAAAACTCCAGTGAAGACCCCTCCTGCCTCATCAATACAAGGACCCGCAGTTTCTACTCCTTCTTCATCCCCTCAAGTGTACCAGAAGAAGCTCAAGGAGGTTAAGAAGGAACCTGTGGAAAGTGAACCACAAAGAAAGCATGCAGAGTTGCCTATGGGACCAGAGAACTCATTGTTCTCAGTGAAAGTGAAGAAAGCGAAGTACCAACTCCTGCAAGTGCTCCTGAAGATCCAGCTGATAAAGATGAAGAAATCCAGAGCACTGAGCTTCCAGGTAAGGTTGATTCTTCTGCCACAATTGCCCCAAGTGCCCCACTCGCCTCTCAACTCGAGTCAACAGCTACACAGACCTTGAGCGTCATGAGCTCTCTGTCTCTTGGTCCCCTTGTTCCTCCTGCTAATTCTTCTTCCTCTTTTGTGTGGGTGCAACCTCTGGTTGACAAAAGGAAGAGGAAATTCTCCTCTCAAAGCTCAGGATCAAATTTTGATGCTGTCGCAGCCTTGTTGGGCACCACTCCTTCTCGTGCCAAGAAAGCCAAAGTCACCTCCAGAATAGTGTCTGATGCCCAAGGTCAGCAATTCCTGGAGATTGCCAAGCCTTCAACAGATAAATCAGAGCAGGACTTGCAGGTATCTAACTTAGAGCTCTCGAGAATCCCAATGGGAGAGTCTACCCCTGAAGGTGAAATTCACAACCTCCAGGAAACAGTCACAAGATTCATTAGGAGGGTAGAAAAAGGGCAACAAACTATTGAACAGTTGGAAGAACAGGCCCAGGTTCTCACAGGTTTCATCAAGTCTCTTTTGTCTAAGGACAAAGTTTTGGACCCTACCCCATTGACTACTCTTCCACCTCCAGTAATTCTAAGCCAAGATGAAGTGCAGAGTATTAAAGACATGCACAAGCATTCTGTCTATGGCAGAGCTATTGAAGCCATGGTGGAAGACATGCTTGTTGCTGGGTTAAACTTCATTGATGAAGCCTTCAAACTCCACGAAAAGGTGAACAATGTGCAACTGAAGCTCTCCTCCACTATCAATACCATGGATAAAGAGCTCAAAATCTGGAGCAGTTGCATAGTATACCTTCGCCTTATGGGACAGATAGATGAGAACGTTTTGCTGGCGAATAAATTCTTTGATGATGCAAAGGACAATCTATCAAAATCATGGGTCTACAGTGTGGAGTGGAAGATCAAAGTCTTGGAGGAGGCTTTGGGAGAGCTGAAGAACAGTTGGCAGAAGGGTGAATCTTTCAAGACACTGGTGGTCTCTGCTTTCAAGGATATACACTGTCATCTTCAGGATGAGACTTCTGGTATCTTCCTTTCCTTGCAAGAAATCAAAGCTCAATTCAGAGCTTTTGTCAAAGATAACCTATTTAAGGAAAGTTCCATCTCCAAGGAGAAAATGAAGGAGATTTGCTCTCTTCAATCTGCCATTGAAGAAGCAAACAAAGATTATCATACTCAGGTCGAGTTTGATAAAGAGATGGAGAGGTGCCTTGGATTTTGGACTCAGTCTACGAACAACACGTCAGTTCCCTGTGGCAGAGACATAGCTGAGGCGTTGAAGAGACTCAGACAGCGGATTCTGAAGTCAGTGGGTCCCTCTCAGTGATCGGACACCTGTCTTCTTCCCCATTCTTTTCTCTTCTTCCCTTTCTTTTTCCGTTTTCTTTGTAATAGGTTGAGGTACTGCGAGTTGGCAGTCCTTAACTATTCTTTAGTTAAAAGAAACGGTTACAAAAAGTAACTGACTTGTAGGCTATATAATGGTATTTCTACGCCATTCCAAAAGAGGAAGAATTGGGCATATTTTCTGAAAGTGTAAATAGATTAGAGAGAAATCAATACAAAAGGGATTTCCATTCATTGTCTGTCTAATCTGTGTTATCTCTGTGTTTTCATTTAATTTCGTGAAGATCATTTGTTTATAGTTCGTTAGTCTCACTTATTGCGTATTTTCAAATATTGCGAGTATAGTGATCTTGTACAACCAAGAAGGAACTTTGTGTCCTTGATTAATGAATCTGAAAAAGGTTATTTACAGAACTTTGTGTCTGTTAATTTCGTCTTGTTCTTCCAATGCAAACGATCTTGTTTTAAATTCACTACAATTCCGCATACATAAAGGATTATTCTGCTATCTATAGTCCCGCATGTTGCTCTTCTGCTCATCCCCGTATTCCCTTTCCTCAGTCCTTTTGTAACTGATGATCCTTGTGGAAAACACTTTCGTAATATCCAAGTTCAACCATAAAATCACGTTTTGTATATTTGTAAATAATTTCGTTTCTGAATAAGGGAACCTCTCCCATTAAAGAGGAGGGACTTTCTATCCCCTGACTGTTGCTCTTCTTAAAAGTCCTATTTGACGACCAACAAACTGCCAGTTAAACATGAATATTTTTCAGATGATTCATCCTATATATATATATATATATATTGACTAAGAAGAAACAAAATGAAACCACAATATCCATCCATCTGAAAACCGAGGACAGTAATAATCCATAAAAATTACTCCATTTAAGAATGAATTCCTATCAGTACGTGTATCTGACAAATGTGCATTTAACAATTCAAGCAAAGATAGATTATAACCTCTAGCAAGTTTAACAGACGAGAATTCCTTTATACTCATAGCATTATTTCAATGACAATAATAAGTATACCACTTATACTGCAATACTATTTTATAAAAGTGGATAACTGAATAACTCAACCAGGGTAATAATATAAACGTTGGTAAGGAAAGAAGACTCCGGTTAAGATTTAGTACTTACCAGTCTCTTTTTACAAATTTAACAATCTATTCTTCTTATGCCCATACCGTAGGGTTCACATAGAGATACAAAAGAAAAGAGCACACATAATTTCCAGACAAGGGAGAGAATATTTTCCTATTCAAAAAGCTCTATATCAACATATACTTTACAATCTAAGAGAAAGAATAGAGGCATTCAGATCTCCATTCCAAACAAGTTCAGGGTAGTACCAACTTTCCAGGAGCAAAACATATACAATCAATCTTGAATTCATTTAGGGAAGAAAGAAAGGAAGAAATCAACTCCCAAGTTTACCATTAGTTCCCAAACCGGTAGAACCGTTTAAAAGTTCGCCCTACAATCTCTAGGGTCTTGAAATTTCATATTAACAAAACCGCAGATTGATATAAACGAAAGACACATACGTTCCAATATCAAACCACAATCCTGATCCAATTAAAACAGTCTATCCTTCACCCAGGACTCGAATCATTTTAGACTACGAGTTAGGGTAACTGATATCGTTGCATACCAACAGGTTACACTAACTATCTACATTAGATAATTTGTTATTGCATTCAAGGATACCAAACAAATAGCACTTCCAATGATAATAAATGAATTCTATTAACAGATTTCAAGGTCGCTACAGGAAACATCACGAAGTCATTCATATTCTAGTATAAAAACTGATTTCCATCCATGCAAATCTAAAATTTCCCATACGTTGTTAGGGAACAGAGTTTCCCCAAAGCAATATTTCTCCCAGTCAGACTATGTTCCCATTAACCAAGTAAAATCATAAAGAAAACACAATTAAACTAAATATTTCATTCCTTACAGAACCCATAACCATTGACCATCCAGACCCTTTTCTGCAGAGGTACAAACTTGTAATCAACATATTTCATATGCATGCCTCTAAACCAGTCGAGCTCTATAGAAGGAATTACAGTTTCCTCTAAATCCATCTATATATTCACCTGAAGCTATCAAGAAAAAAAAAAGAGCTCATACGACCAAACAATAATCATTAAACCAACCAAATAAGACACAACAATTTCTTTTCATATCAATCCTCAATTAAGAAATCACCCAGCAGAATGTCTAACATGGTACAGTTAGGAACCCATTACCTCAGTCGATCAAGAAGCAAGGAACAACATATACCGAAGTCGAATCCCTATGTATTCACAACAAGGACTTCAACAGAATTCAATCCAAAATGTAAACACAACGGGGACTTCAACAGAAGTCGAACGAATATGAAAAAACAGCAAGGACTTCAACAGAAGTCAAGTTCATAAGTAATCACAGGAAACACCTCAACAGAAGATGAATCCATAAATTAAACACAACAAGAACTTCAACAAAAGTTGATTCCATAAAATAAACACAGCAAGGACTTCAACAGAAGTCTAGTTCATAAGGAAACACTGCAAGGACTTCAACAGAAGTCGTATCCATAAAGTAAACACCGCAAAACATTTAAACAGAGTCTTCGCATAACCAGGGATTCCTAAATCCACAAGAAAAGAAGAAACCCAATACATTGCTTCAAACCAACTGTGCAAAGATCACCTAAACAGAGTTGTTTTAATGAAAGCATTTGAAGGAAAGCAATATTTTTAAAATTTAGGGCCTATCATGCCTGATAGTGTCACTTAAAAATCTGAGGAAGACCTCTGAATGTGCTCACACCTTCTCTTCTTCTTCCATGATAGATTAAACAACAATAAATTGTTACCTTCATGCCTTATAAACTTTCCCCGACAGAGAAGGAAGCTATAAATTCTCAAAGTTGCCATGCAGCACAGAGTAGACGACTAGTTCGAAGAACCAGTGCTCAAGCAGAGCGAAAAACGGAATGCATGGAAAACCAAACAACCAAACAATATTCCATTTGCATGCCTTCCCACGCAATCCGTACTCAGGAACCGAAGTTCATTAATTGCATTAACTCCCATCCTCTCGCCTATTCTCCATTGCCACCGACCGCCAAAGTTGGTGATCGCCAAAAGAAAAAAAACAAACATTCCCATACTTGGTGATACTACCACGTCAGGTCATATAGCCGTTTGCAACCTCCGCCAAATCTGATAGCATCCCAAGTCCTTCAATCCTTATCCCCCTCATAAATGCCATGGAAACCACTGCCCATGACTCGCGCCCCTTCATAGGTCCTCCTCCATTCTTGTCATTAGTTAGGATAGGTAAGAAACATAGGTTAGATCATAGGGTAAGACATTAGTCTTACATCCATAGCGCTAGAAGAAGTTAACTCTTAGGAGCATTAATCTTATAGTTTAGGGCTAGGTTAGATTAGCAATTATTTAACCAATAGGTTATAGTTTAGGTTAAGGTTATTAACCTTAACGAATCTAGTCTAGGTCTCCCAAGTAGGACCAATCAGTATTAGAGCCAAACAGGGTAAAACATTCCTGTAAAGGATCCTATCTGGCATTGTTAATTAAGCTTACAGTATACCCAAGAACATCTTACCTAGCTTAAGGTCTAGGCCTTCTTGATGTTACGATATCTGGAACCAAATTTCATTTATCATGATCAGCCTGAGTTAAACTCCATGATTGTTCATTCAAACTCATTCAGACCTTGTAACTTTCGTAAGGTCCATAAATTTTGTTCATCCTGAATAAGCTTAAAACATTCCTTGGATCGATGCAACTGATCCAAGGCTGAGTCAAAGATCTTCAAGAGAAAAGGAGATACAATCCATATCAAGCATGACTTCACAACCCAAAGGAACATGTCCTTATACAGAAGAAATCATATATCAACACTTGAATGCTCAGGAGGAAGTAACAATAGTTCAGGGTGTTACATGAATATTAATCAATTTAAAGGACAACATGCTACCAAGAATGACCTGCTCAAGAGTTATAAGAATATTGTGTAGCATCTCATTGAGGATTTTGAGGGATTTGGCATCAACTCCATCCCTAGGAAAGAGAACCAAGCTATTGAAAGGCTTGCAGTAGTTAGACCAAATTTTGATGTTGTGGAGAGTATCGAAAGAAATAAAATGCACCCAAACATCCATGTGATTGTGAGGCCATCAGTTCCAGACAATAATGCAAGTTGGCAAGTGTTTGAGAGTGACCAAAAAATCATCAATTTCTTGCAAGATGACGCTGAGTTCTCAGCCAAAAATCAAGAAAATTTGGGACAACAATATGGTGATCAAGTGGTACATTTGAAAATTAACAAACTGCCAAAATGACTTGTGACTTTAGAGTCTATCTTCAATCCTAATGATCAATTTAGGAAGGAGAAAGCAATCATCCAAGTCAAGGGAGAGGATTCATGTCCCATCTCAGTTGGAGAAGGCAAGTTGCTTCAAATTGGTATAGTGGCAACCGAGCAAGAAAGGTATGAATTCATGCAACTTTGCCAAGAGTTTCTGGATGTATTCGCTTGGAGCTATGAATACTTGAGAGGTTTCAATCTCAATCTAGCTCAACACATAATTGAACTAGATCCAAGTGTTAAGCCCATCAGGCAAAAATAGAGACCGGTCAATCCACACATCGAACCTCTCATGAAGAAGGAATTGAATAAGTTAATAGATTCAAGTATCATATTCCCCATCAAGCATTCAAGTTGGGTTGTAAAATTGGTTCCACTTAGAAAGAAGAGTGGAGAAATCAAGTTGTGTGTAGAATTTAGAGATTTGAACAGAGCATCCCTCAAGGATCACTACCCACTTCCTTCTATGGAGCATATTTTGCAAGTTTTTGTTGGCTCTGAGAGGTTTTCATTGCTAGATGGTTATTTCGGGTATAACCAGATCATGGTAAAGGAAGATGATCATTTCAAAATAGCCTTCACCACCAAATGGGGAACCTGTGCATATAGAAAAATACCATTTGGGTTGTCTAACGCCAGAGCTACTTTAAAAAGGGAAATGGATATGGCATTCAAGGGATTGATCAACAAAATAGTGCTGATATTCCTAGATGATATTACTGTATTTTCTAAAAGTGTAGCAAACCATCTCTTTCATTTGAGATAAGTGTTCCAAAGATGTAGAAGATTTGGAGTATCCTTAAATCCCAAAAAATGCATATTCCTAGCTCATGAAGGCAAGCTCCTATGCCACATTGTTTCCAAATAATGGTTGGCAATTGATCCAGAGAGGGTTGAAGCAATAAGAGCACTGCCATTACCAAGTCATAAGAAGGCTCTTCAAAGTTTCTTGGGAAGAATCAATTTTTTTCGAAGGTTTGTTCCAAACTTTTCAACCCTTGTCAAGCCAATAACTATGATGTTGAAGAAAAGTGTGGCATTGAAATGGACAGCTGAAGGTAAGGCAAGTTTTGAGGCAATCAAAGAAGCTATCTCACGGCTCCAACTCTCATTAACCCAGATTCCTCCAAAGACTTCATCCTTT
The DNA here is from genome assembly GCA_019776745.2 of Taxus chinensis. NCBI lineage: Eukaryota > Viridiplantae > Streptophyta > Pinopsida > Cupressales > Taxaceae > Taxus > Taxus chinensis. The sequence continues at coordinate 120,845,099 of CM034153.1, read as the reverse complement.
ATGCATTTGATGGTGGTGATACAATTTTTGCAATTTTAGTACAGCAAAACGAAGAAAATGCAGAGCAGCCAATTGCCTTCTTTAGCCAAAGCTTGGAGAACTATGAAGTAAGGTATTCCTTCATTGAGAAGCATGTTCTTGCAGTGATTAGGAGCCTAAAGAAATTTAAGCATCTAGTTTCAAACAACAAGGTTCAACTGTTGGTTTCTCGTGTGGGAGTTAAGGACTTCCTCCTCAACAAAGATCTAAATGAAAAATGTGTAGGGTGGATTACTCGTGTCATGGAGTATGACATTGAGATCAAAGTCACCAAGCTAGTCCGAGGAAAGGCATTATGTGAGCAATTGGCCTTGATTTAACCAATTGAAGCAAACAAATAGAAGAATGTTGTTTTGGTGTTGCAAGATAGCCAAGAACAAAGAGATGTTCAAGAAGAAAATAGTGGTGTGCTCACTCCTTGCTGGACCCAATACATAGTGAACTTATTACAAATAGGCCTATTCCCTCTAGAGATGAACAAAGCCAAAATAAGACACTTCAGATTACAGGTTATTCTGTATGTACTTGTTGATGGTGTCTTGTTCAAAAAGGATATCAATGGAGTGTTGCTAAGGTGCATTGGGAGGAATCAGAATGTGAAAATGTTGGAAGAGTTCCATAATGGATCAGTTGGGGGTCATTTTTCTCCACGAGTGACAGCTCTCAAGATCATGAAGGCTAGTTATTATTGGCCCAAAGTGTTTAGTGATTGTTATGCATGGATCAATAGGTGTAAGAATTGTGCATTCTTCATAGGCAAAGAGAGGTTAGCAGTACTTCCATTGCACCCAATCTAAGTTAACCAAACATTCATGTAATGGGGTTTGGAATTCATTGGATTCATTAATCCAAACTCAAGCCAAGGGCACAAATGGATTCTAACAGCAATAGACTACTTCACCAAATGGACTGAAGCGGTGACACTCAAAGAGGTAAATGAATCTAGCATTCTAGACTTCTATGAGAGGATAGTAACCAGATTTGGTATACCTGCCACTATAATATCAGATAATGCGTTGGCATTCATAAGATCAAAGGTAACTAAATGGGCTATTAGAAATGGGATCTATTTGAGCACTTCATCAAATTATTACCCTCAAGGTAATGGCCAAGCTGAGTCCACAAACAAGAATCTATTAAGGATCGTCAAGAGGAATCTTGATGAAAATCAGAGGACTTGGAACACTAAGCTCAAATCAGTTCTATGGGCTGATAGGATAACTCCCAAGAAATCCACAGGTAACCCTCCATTCAGACTTATTTATGGCAAAGAGGTAATCTTGCCTATATCACTTGAGTTGCCAACATTGGAATTCATGAAGCAATTGGAATTATTGGAGTGTGAACCCATGGAGGTTAGATATGAAAAATTGATGGAACTCCAAGAAGTCAGAGAGCATGCAACCCAAATAATGGAAAAGGACCAAGCATTGGTCGAGAGAAGTTTTGATAGGAAAGCTAAGACTAAAACTTTCCAAGTTGGAGATTTAGTGTTGAAATGGGATGCAGACCAAGCAAATCCAGAAAGGCATTCAAAATTTGATGCCATTTGGAGTGGCCCCTACATGGTCACAAAATGTAAAAATAGCAATGCCTTCTAATTGTCTACATTGAATGGTGAGGAACTACAAATTCCAGTTAATGGAATCTATCTAAAGCATTCCTACTAGAAGGGAAACTTCCCACCTTGTACATATTAGCTTAGATTTTTTTTTTCATTCCTCCAAGTGCTTATGCACGTTGTTTTTTTGTAGCTTAGATTTACATTTCCCTAAGTGCTTTGGCACAGGTTTTCTTGCCCCAAGGATGCATATTTTGCAGATCATGTTCCAAATAAAAGTGTTTTTTCTACTCTCACAATCTTCATCTTAGAGATTTTCTAATGAATTGAGAGTAACAAGTAGTTGAGTTCATGACTCCATGCCCAATGGATTGTTCTAGGCATTTGGTCACTTCATCTAGCAAGCAGATGACCCCTGAAATTTGCCAAATAAAATAAGCTCCCTCTTATTTTGGGTTAACTAGCTTCCTTTTGTGCCTCAATCAAATTTTTACACATTTTAGGCACTTAAAATTTTATGGGTATTACTTCATCAGATAGAGATTTTTTTCACCTTTCCAGAAAGGTAAGGACCTCCTAACTCCTTGTATTTTGCAAGTAATGGCTCGGCGGAGTTTAGAGGGGAAATTTTCCCTGGGCGGGCCCGCAGAGGTAAGGATGAAATTTTGCCAAAAAAAATTGGTGGGTTGGTGGAGGTGTAGAGATAAATTTGGCGCTTAGCCATTTTTGGGGGAAAAAGTCACAAAGGAACATTTTGGCTCACGGGCCCGACAAAGGAAGGAAGCGGACTCGCGGGGCCAGGGAGAAATTGTTGACACTTAGCCTCTTTGGTTAAAAACTCAAAGTCAAAAGTCGGCCCGCGAGCCCGCAAAGGAGAAGGGAAAATTTTGGGCCACACCTCCACATTGAACCAAAGGGCACCACGTGTCATCAGGAGAGTAGGGTGTAGATTGTTTTTGGGAAATTTTCCCAATTCGAAATCAAAGGGAAAATTTTAAGGTTTGACTCCACTGACCCAATAGGTGCCACGTAACTAGCAAAAGTGTGGAGATGCGGAGTGTTTTGGGAAATTTTTGTAAAAGTAAAAAAAGTAAAATTTGGGCCCATGGACCCATTTTCAAATCTTATTCGCCACCATTTTTCAACCTAATTCGTGCCTTGAAATTTGTGCCCGAATTTATGCCCTAATTTTGCCCTAAATCTTCAGATGGGCATATCTTTTGATTCCAAGATCAGATTTGGGAAAAATCAGACTCGTTGGAAAGATCTTGATCTCCTCTATGCATTGGAGGAGTAAAAAATGATTTTTTAAGGTTTGGAGGAAGAAAAATCTAGAAACATCTTTCATGCCTTTAATGTGAACTAGATTTCTTCGAATGAGACATTTTTTGCTCAATCTACCATGGTTGCTTTCTCCCGCACACCAAGGATGAAGAATCAACTCGATTTGATGAGGGAAAAACCCTAAAATGTCTTCTCACACCATTAATCTAAGATCAGATCACTTTGAGAGCTGTGTTTTGCTAAAATTCATCATTTTTCTTCTAACACGCAAAACAAAAATAAAGGAATCGATTTGACGGGTTTGCAGGCTGATTTGAAAGGGATTAATGGTGGATAGTTGAGTTAAACGATCTGATTTTCTCCCTCTTCTACTTTCTCTCTCTTTGCTTCAATTATAAATGGAAAGGATTCGATCCTTTGTTTTGTTGGACATTTTTCTCTTGCAGGCTCCCCTTTTCTCCTTAGCAAGTGGATTCATGGAGTTTTAGACCTCTCATACAGGTTGCAGCACATATTTTTGCCTCCTTGCCATTGTAATGCATCATATTAAAAACTGGGAATGATAATACATGCTCTATGAATGATTTTTTCAATCCTTTCATGTGTTATAATTGTCTTTTGATCCTTCATTATATCTTGGCAATTTGTGCATGTTCTTTGTTACATTCTTATGATCTTTGTTTATTTGCAAAACAGAAGTTCATCACTCCTTTCGTGTGTCACCGTTTCATCTTAGTTTTGTTTCCCCATTTTTGCATCTTCAACTCTGTCTCTTTAGAATATAGAGTAGGATTTAGTATTGAACCTCTGCAAAATTCATGCATACACCTAAACAGAGGGGTAAGAACCAGCTTTCTCTGGAGAGTTTTCTCACCTTACAAGGTCCCACACCTTGGAGAAAACTTAATGTTGTGCAATCACACTAAATGACCCAATTCTGGATTGCAGATATGAAGTTCATTTAGGGGGTGCTGTAGATTTGCACTAACAGGATATCCTTCTTCCTCTAAATCATTGTCTTATCTAAATCTCACCTAATCTTATCTATATCATCTACTTATCTTACATCTAATTTTTTATCTCGTCTTATATAATTTTTCTATATGTTATTGCATCTCATTCTAAGTCCGCCTTTGTGGCCATCTTTATTCCACTCCTGGGGCACCATACCTCATCCTAAGCACACTTTTTGTGGTCATTTTTCATCTCATCATGGATGCATATTTCCTTGCTACTCGAAAGATATTGCATAATCTTATCTATCTTATCTCATCTAATATTCAGCGAGTTATCATCTTATCCCATTCACACTTACCTCTAAAGGAATGTGAATTTAACATCGGTGACCTTGTTCTTAAAGAAAATAAAAACATCACTACCCTAGAAAGGATCCAACATGGAAATTTTTCTCCCAACTAGATTGGACCTTATATTATCACACATAAATATGGGTCTAGGGCTTATCATTTGCCTTCCCTTGATGGTAAACCGGAAATGAAAACTCTTAATGTGTTGCACTTGTAACCTTTCTAGTGTTAACATACTTAACAATGTGCACTTATTCACCCCATTGGTCATCTATACATCATTAGCCATCTCCATATGTCATCGTAATGATTTGGAATTATGTGGTCTACCATCACTTTCCTAGTTGGGACCTTAAATATGGGCACCACTGCTCTTCTCATAACATATTCCTTATGGATAGGTTCTCCCTTCTTGGTGAGAACTCTGCAATAATTACATACATCACTCTCTTATTCACCTATTGGAACCATGCTAAGGGTCCATGGATGTCACTTGTACATTCATTATCCCCTCCTAAGTGGTCTACCTAATTATCCCCAGTGCTTCCTCATAAAAATTCAAAAAGTATAGAATGATCCCTTGAAGGATAATTATCATGCATATATTATCTATGTCATCTGTAAAAAATCAAAATTCTAAAGTCAAAAAGCATAAAAGCAAAAATTAGACCACTCCCTCGAAGGATGGCTACCCCTTTTATATCATGGCAACAAAGGCTTCCCGCATTGATCAGCCTTCTATCAAAAAGCAAAGCATCCTAAGAAATCTTCCCGCATCGATCAGCTTTCTCATTTATAGCAAACTTCCTGCATTAATTAGTTTACATCCCATTACCCAGAGTTGGGGCATAGACCTAGGAACACCCACCTATAGAGAACGTATCTTCTCATGTACAAGTTACATCTAAACCCCTTATGTCATGTTGACATTGGGTCTATAAGTTCACCCTTCATAGTTTCCCTTATGGCCCTTAGGATCACTAAATAGTGATGGTTATGTTTTAACACATGTTATTGGCTACAATTGCATTGCCTTAAGTGGCTCCTTTTCTAGTTTTCCTCCAATCTAGTTTAAAGAATCATTTCCTCGTGCGCTCTTTTCTAAGATTGCATTTCATTTATCTCATTTTTTTCACCTTCCATCAAATTTGCATTCTTTCTCATACTAAGCACATCATCCCTAAGTAACCATTTTATCCAAGACTATGTGTTTACTCTTTTTTATAACATTACTCATATCCCAAGCATCCATATTTGACCACATCTTTAAGACTATACATCACTTTTTCATCCATATATACATCATTACATAACACGTCATATTCATATCTAACTTTCCATAAACCATCACATCTATATCTAATCCATATCAAAACATGTGCATCTAAATCAAAACCCATAAATTCATCATTTAAAATTTATCATATCGTAAACACAAATCGACATCAAACATTTACACCTATATCTAATATCAGCGTCATCAAAATCATAAATTAACACATAAACACATCAATCCTTTTCAAAATTATCTTTTCTTCTACCTTTTTCCTAAAGGATATTCATCTTGCATCCTTCTTATGTACCAATAGGGATTCCTTGTAGACTACATCTTTATCATCCTCTTGCCTTTGTGGCCATCCTTGTGTTCCCTCTTGGGGCACCATAATTTTATATCCCTTTTTTCTTCCCCCCCCCCAGACATGTATTTTTTGATCCCATCATTATCCTTTTGTTGTGACCCTTGTCTCAACCATATTTCACATTTGTTTGTGCATGTTTGATGCCTGCCTTCGACTTATTGGTCGCACGGCTTGTGCATCCATTTGAACAAATTCCCCTAGGTTTCCCTCTTTTTTGCAATGTTTTTTACTAACTCACAAGCCTGTAGGACATTATCATCATCTCCCTAAGGACCGTACTTTTTTCCCTACCAAAGTGACTCCAAACTCACCACCATATCTTTATTTTAATTTGTACTTTTTGTTTAATCCTTGTCTGGGATATATTATCCCCTTATCTTATTTTCTCATCCTTTCCACCTTTCATCATCTATCTCTTTCAAACTCGTTATTAACTTCCTTTGTGTCATTAACCCCTAGTTTGAGGGGGAGCACCCAATCAATCATCTTTTCTACCCTTCTTTTTTTTGTCTCGTGGCTTGCCCATGGCAAACCACTCATCAAAAAGGGGGAAATGTAGACAAAACAAATTGGTATCACTACCCTCTACCCCATGTTCACTCTCTTTTCCTCATGGTCACCCATTCAAATATTATCTTCCCTCCTAAATTCAATTTATCCAATTAATCACTATTTTCCCACCATTTTATTTTATATTATCTACCCTATTATTTCATCCCATTTATGTTAATTATTCATAGTTAGCTCTAATCCTAGTCTCATTATTTTATTCTCTCTAATCACCCTTAATCATCCCTAATCTTCATTTAATTTATTTTATCCTCTCTAAATCCTCAATTTTTCTCTTTCTAGGCCTTCATTTAATATTTTTACCCATCTATGGCCTTTATTTACTCATTTCAATCATATATCTACCCATTTATCTTCCCTATGCAATCCTAGCTGATTTATATCCATCTAAACCTTAATCTTGCTTCCTATGGGCTCTTTGCCTCGAGCTCACCATCTTCCCACCATCCAAATGGGTGGGTCTCCATAGTCAGCAGTGACCCTATAAAGCTACCCTCACCCCTCCTTGTTCAAGTATGTAATTTTGGATACTTTCACTTTTTGTGATCTTGCCTTCATTCTTGAGTGCCTTTACAACTGCCACAGCCTTCTTGGAGTCCTCTTAGAGATATTTTGCTTCCATTTTGGAGTTTTAGGGAGATCTCTTTCATCTTTTACATGCATTTCTTCATTTTTCCATATTATAATCTATATCATCCACTAACTTCTTGTGCGGGTTTAGTTGTCATCAAGGACTCAGTTTTAGCCTTTTTAGCCTTCTCTCTTTGTTTGCAGGTCTTCATTTTAGCCCATCTCTTTTCATCCAAGTCTAGTTCAACCCTAGTTGTCATCAACCCTATCTAATCACTATTGATCCAATCTCCATTACATCATTTTCTCTGTCATCCACATATCCAACCATCTGTTTTCTAAACTTGAATCCACCCAGCCTCAAATCCAATCATTTTGTGTCTGTCATCCCATATCCATCCTGTCAACCCCTAGTTGTCGTCAACTATGTCAAGTTTTTGTCGACCACATCCATATTTTTAGTAATCACCCTTAGAACTCTAACTTTCTTACATCCTTTATGTTTACTCTTGTTTTAGATCTTTTACAGTTTCTTGTTGATCAGCACAGTGCATTATTAGACCCAAATCCAACTACAGGAAGGCTTGTAGGCCTATTTTTTTGTGTTTCCTTCTCATCCAGCCCCGATCATCATCAAATGGCCCTCTGCAACCTTGGGTCACTGTCGACCCCTACCAGGTTTGATGTATTTTATGTTCATTTAGATCAAATCTACTTTTATCATCTTATATCTAGCTTTCAGTTTTTGTTTAACTTCATATTTTGCATAGACGCTACATCCAATTTATCAAATATCTACCTTTATCTATCTTTATCAAATATGAGGGTTAACATCCATCCTAGGAATTTATTACTTCTTGGGACTGACTTTGTCAGGTAACCTTCCCATCCTATCTACTAATCCAATATTTTTCTACTGAGTTATCTTGATTTGCAAGTCACTTAGCTCGTTACAGAGAAGGATCCACCATTTTCTCCCGTCCACATCATTATTCCATCTCAAGGTCCATAAACCCTTCATATTCTAATTTTCTTTATTTTCTTTAATATTAGCTCACTAATTTGAGTAGGAACAAGGAAAATTGGTAAACAAGTTGATTGTCCTTTGGCTTGTGTTATTACATATTGCCTTTCTCTATTATTATTGTATAATGTGTATGAACTATATTTGCATAGTTTTAGTCAATTGTGTCATTTATATAGAGGCTTAGGGTTAGATTTGATATAAGGTGAATTGTTTCTCATATATGCCCATTTTACACTTTTTTGGTCCTCATTTCCTTGATCTCAAGGAGAGTGATTAACTAAAAATGTAAGGATATGCATAGTTAATCTAAGCTATGAACAGCTGTAAATAAAGTAAATAAATGTAGTAAATAAGTATATAGATGACCCAAGAAACTATGTAAAAGGAAATTCTAACCCTAATATGCCAGAGGGAAGAGGAAAGAATGCATCTGAATAGAAGATACTCATAGGATTGTGTCGCATGGGTGACTAGAGATTCTGGAACCAGGAAAAACTATGCATAAGCCCTAAAAAGGATGGATCTAGAATTATTCCCTGGACTGGAGCACCTGGAGAGGGACTAGGGTGTCTACAGGTTCTTTGGTCTACCAAATGGGTGCCCTGGTCTACACAAAATCTTTAAAACTAAATCTCACAAGGCTGGGAGGTGGTCTAAAACCATCATTGTTTGTCACATTAGATTCACTGCCCTGTATCGGATGTTGTTGATATTCCAAGATGATGAGAAGACGTGCAAAACCCTAAACAAGAATCAATCCCTACAAAATAAAAATACAAATGAATGGGTCAAACTGACCTCAGCTGCCATAACAATGGGCTTACTAACTGAGTGTTGTACTAAATTTTGGACCCAAATGTAGTTTTGGTGAGTGTGTGTATAATGTGCACTAGGTGTTCTTGTGTTAGTTGCACTTTGTGAATTAGCGAGAAATAACTAGATGTAGAAAATGTGATAGAATGTGTGGAATAGAATAGAATCCTCCCCCGATGTTGTGTGTTATGCAGATGACCAAGCCTTGTGCCTTGTGATGAAGCTATGTGGATGCAAGTGATATATAATGCAATAGATGGATGTAACTCTAGATGGATGACAGTAGTGATAGAGCTTGGTCCCTCATTATGGTGTCATAACTTTATATTTATAGGGTTCTCTTGATCTAATTTCATAATTAACCTTGAAATAGCCAACCACCAAAAAGATAAGGATCTAAAATGGCTAGAAAGAGCCCAAAAAGTGGCGAGAAAGTGTGAAAAGGATCGGGCCACCCCTAGTGGGACCATGGTGCCCTAGTAATAGCCTGGGCACCCCATTCGAGGCTTAAATAATGGAAAATGACCAAAACAGAATGGGGATATGGATGTAAAATATCGAGAATGATGACATAAAATAAAACAAGATGGCCAAAATATGGGGGTTAATTAGTACTTTCTTCACTCGAGAACCTTCTAAATAGTAGTATGAAACTGGGGCTAAATATTGTATAAAGTGCATGATTTTATGTCTACAGAGAGTGATCCCTTCATACTCTAGTGTATCACCATTCTTTCCAAAGTTCAACACTTTTTCCCCAAACTTTGCAAATTTTTAAGTTAGATTAGAGTGGTATTTAATCTAGATATTTTTAATAAAAGAACATGTTATCACTCCAAAGTGCACCCTGAGTTGAAGAAGTGCAAGCAATCCTTCTCTTTATTTGATATAATGGGAACTTTTATTAGCGTGGGTGACCCAAGTTGAGAAGAACCTCTAGAGTGGGTTAGTCCCCTAGATTAATCACTTCAACTATTTCTCTTACAGGGAATAAGGTAGAGGAATAACATAAACATAACAGAAATCATGCAAAGTAGGTGATACACCAATTGTGTTGGGGGTCTATGACTACACAAAACACACTAATTGACTCTTCAAGACCTGAAAACAATCACTTCATCTATTCTTTGATTGACTTCTAGACTCACAAAATTCATTAACAAGTTGTTGACCAAGGCTAGGAGAGAAGATTTGAGGTCTATTCCGCTTCCAAACTAAGCAATAAACTAATATGCACTTGAAATGATTTGCAAAAGATTCAAAACCACTTAATAGAGGTGTTTAAGACTCATGAGAATGTAAATGAAATAAAACATTCACTAACACATACCAATGAACTTGTTGTAACACAATTCAAATCAGTTGCAAATGGAGGAAATTTGTCTTTTATTACATCAAATGGGTGCTAGAGTACAAAATTTGGCATAGCCTAGGCATGTTAAAATCATAAGCCCCACTTTTGCTTCAAAATCCAGGGTACATATAGAAAAAAGAAAGAGAAGTTGACTCTCACAAGTGCAACACTTCAACTTCAATTCAAGACTCTAGTTGGACTAGTTGGAGACAAATTCAATGCTAGCTATTTTTACACTCCCATGCATTGTTCGACCCCTTTGTAATTAAATACAATTTCTAATAATATCAAGGCTAAAATCAATGTGCATGGTTTACAAGGGCTAAAAATAGGTTTACATGGTTTCCTCCACTCTTAGTTGACTTTAGTCAACTCTCCTTTTGCAAAACTTAAGGTAACTCTATCCTATCTTAGCAAAGGTTAAGGTAACAAACTTGGCTATTTGTCCCTTTGGTGCATATGCATGTATGAGGTAATAATTTGATCTGTTTGACTTTGGTCTTGGCATGATTATCTCCACCACTTGAAAAGATTAAAAAATAATCAAATCATATCATTTCCAAAACTACGTGGGCATGGAAAGGATCATTAAAACCCTAACCAACCATTGGTTTTAACCATGGTTAAACCCACATGGTCGGCCACTTGGAATTAGGGCACAAACCCTAAAAGTTGTCATTTTTCATTTGAATTTTATAGAGGCTGCATGGAGGAGAGAAACTCTAGAAAAAATTATGATGGCCTCCATTTTTGCTTATTGTGGCTCTATTTTTCCTCAAGCCAAGCTCTGATTTTTCTGTTGTTATTCACCATTTTTGAAGATCTATCATCATGGATTCTTATATAGATCGCTCGAGCTCTATTTGCGGTTCTAGTGTGTTCATCGTGTTGGGGTTGTTTTGCATCTCGCCACTCTTTCCGAACCAGTTCTACATTTTTTTAACATGGCTCAACTTGGCTTATGTTCCTTTTTTCTTCATTAGCTTGGTTGCTCAGTATTGCTAGCTTGAGCTCACTTTTGGATTCGAGATTTGTTTTCAAGATGGGTCGAGCTTTGTTTTCAGTTGTACGAGTTGGATTTGGGTTTTTTGCCACCAATTTCAACTCTTCACGGGCTCTAGTTTTAGCCCACTTGGATCTCACTATTTTTACTCATCATGAGTTATCCTTCTCCATGCTTGAGTGAGTTTCCTTTTCCAGTGTTTGAGCTATGTCATGGTGTTTCTCCGTTAGAGCTCTGCTCGACACTTTCTCCTTTGAGCTCGTCAATTTTTCTTAGAGGATAGATTTGGTATGTTGTTTTATGGCTATGATTATGGGTTTGGGTTAAGCCCTCACTTCACTCTTGCATGAGTTGGGTCATGTTTTTGGAGCTCTGCAACTCGGTGTGTTATTTTCTAGCAACTCAGCATGGTTTCTTGGCCCACTTGGTGTGATTTCAAGTTGTGTTTAGTCCTTAATCAATCTGATGCAGGAGAATATTCAAATAACTTAAACTAAATCAATTCACATGGGCATGAGTTCAAGGAGGTCAAATCAGGCATATGGAGTCAAGGGAAGTGAGTTTAGGTGGTCAAGAATTTGAAAATTCAAAATGGTGTTTTTCCCTCCTAAAGTTGAATTCAAATCTTTAAAAAATGTCATGAGCCAAAATGGCATGTCAAAGTCAAAGAAGTGGATGGTTAAAGTGTGGACATGAGCAATAGGATTAGAAATGTGTCCTAGGAGATTCCAAGTTGGGAAGTGTCTAAAAATGTTAGCAATTGCCATCATGTATTGAAGGGAAGTTGAAAAGTCACAAAAGTGAAAGTTATGAAGAGGGAGTAGTTGCATACAAGGAGGCATTTCCAAGTAAGAGAGGGATATTTTCCTCTAGAAGAGTTAAGAATGACAAAGGAGGAGTTTTTTCCTCGTGGATGTAAGAAGGGCAGAGTAAAAATTTCCAATTTTGCAAGACAGCATAAGATAGTTTGAGTGAGTTTGGTTTTTGGTAATAGGAGCTTGTCTCTATGGTGAACTAGTCTTGGAAACTTAATGAAGAGATAGGTTAGTGAGTGTCTCTGTTGAGTAGTTATATAGTTTAGTTAGACTCCTTGGAGGTGATATTATGTTGTCAAAGTTTTTTCTCTGTTTTCCTTAGCTTAAGAATGATGCATGAGACTGTGGTTTATTTATTGATTGTGAACTTGTTGACTCATATAGGATAAATAAGCAAGAACCATTGCATGGAATTATTTCCATTCTGAGAGATTTTGAAAAAGATGCATTGAATGAACCTAAATCACTTTTAGTATGATGGAATGTAACTTGGCATACTAACTTTTTTCTATGTGGATGCATGAGACTGTGTTGGAAGACTTAACTCTTCAAGAGCGAAGCTAGTGACATTGTATGGCTCTATTAAGATGAATGTACATGGATTAAGCATAAAATTCACTTGTTAGGGATTTGAAGTAAACAATAAAGTCAAATTTATGGGTTGAAGACTTTAAAGATCAGGGACAGGGTATACCCCAACAAGTCTCAGTCAAGGTAAGAAAAAACCGGTAAGAGCTGGAAGGTTTAAATGCTTAAGTTAACCATACTAGTAATATTAACATGAATACAATGTCATTACAAGCCTACATTTCAGTTTTTAAGTTTTGAAAACAAGTATAAGTCTTTTTATAGCAAAGTTCCTCTTCTCATACTAACCCTGTCACGATTAGGGTTTCTATAAGGAAATAAGGTTTTAAACCTTGAAATCAATGAATCTCGGTCTAGATATTGGAAGAAATAATTCCTGAGAGGTCTTAAAGGAGATCCAGAAAAAAAAATTAAATTTTCATGGGATGGTTGATGATAAAATTTTGACAGTCCTCTAGGGAGTATACATGCACCACGAGGATCCTAATTTGGGAGGTAGGTTTAAAAGGGACATAGAATTTATCTATTGAGTTAAACCTTTAAAATTTAGGGAAAGGAAGAAGGGATTAATGGGTGCCCATAAATGATTTTATTATATTTTGAAACCTTCTACATCAGGAGTTATAGTGAAAACAAAATTTTCCTAGACCTAGTTGGGATTTGTGAGAAATAAAGAGAAAAGTGAAATATGGAGCCAAGAGTTAGGACTTAGGATACCAAATTCGACATGCAATATGGAGTAGATGAAGATATGCCAATGAAGTTGATAATTTTTCTTGGGCACTACTAGATCACTCCACTCATGAATGTTACAGGGGTGTGTTGTCTTAAGGGCATTAAGAAGGCAGATTTGACAAGGAGCGAAGACTAGAGATTTTGATGATTTTGAAGTCTTTTCGTGATTATTCTAAGCATGATTGAAGAAAAAGTGCAAGGTGAGTAAGAAACTAGTACAAGAAAGGGGAAGTGAAATTCAAGATAGGTAAGTATCAGGTAAGTTTGAAGAAAGAAAGGACTAAATAAGGATTGAATGAACCATTGAAGGCTATAAAGTAGGACAAAACAGGAAAAACTGTTTATGGAGGCCACTCAAGGTGAAATAGTTCCAAATTACAAGTTTTAAGCCATTTTAGGCTTGGTTTTATCCTCTTTTGCAGAGATAGGGTTAAGTTGAAGATGTTTGAAATTCTTGAATAGTGAATGTGTTCAAGATTGTTTTGGTTTCTCTGTATCGCAATCACAACGTGTCATCATGGATTCTTATACAACTCGCTCGAGCTCTCTCTCATCTTAAGCTTGTACTATCCTAAAGGTAAGACATGGTCTCCTTTTTGGTTTTATATTTGGACAATCAAGTTGTAATTTTTTATTTTTTTTAGCTAGGTTTGTTTACCTCGAGTTGGGTCTCTTTCATGAGCTTTCTTTCATGGGTTAGATTTGTGTTTCACAAGTTGGGTTTCTTATGTTAAGATTGGTCATTTATTTCATACAACTCCCCTTCTTTAGCTCAGCTCGGAATCTTCCAATGACTTGACCTTTCTCTGCATTCCTTGGAACTCCAACTCACCACTGTGTTAGCCTCATATTACTCCTTCATTACTCAGCTCGATGTTTTATTCTAACTCTTGAGCTCTACATAGCTTGATTCGAGCTTTAGCTCAACTTGACCATTTTGAAACTCACCTCACCACTATGTTAGGAGATCATCTCGATGCATTCGTGAGCTTGCCATTTAAGGATTTGGCGTAGCTCAATTCTTGTTCCAAGCTTTATTTTTACATTACTCTGTTCAAGAAGGCAAACATTGTTTAATATTTTTCAGCTTGATGGGTGTTTGGGAAAACCTAGGGTTTCATATAAAATGGCTCATATTTAATATTCATGACTGTAGTTTTACATTTATTGTTCATCCTCATTCTTGTGCAAACTACTTCATTTTGAGATCTGAAATCTTCTCGTTGTTAGAACTTGTTCTCGTGAGATGTAAAAATTGTATTTTTCACATTGTCTTTTGAACTGAACATTGCAAAATATATGAGAACACTATAATTTTTGGAAAAAATTGCAATAAATATGTATTTGCAAACATGTATACTTGTAATATGTATGAGGAAAACCTCCATTTTCTCCTTAAAGGTTTGATAGAAATTTGCATTTTGTAAAGTTTGCAATCTGAAAATTTGTTTATTGTTTCATTGTATACCTTGCAAAATCTATATTTAAAAAGTATGTTTGTGGTTTTTCCTTTATCTGCACATTTTGAAATGCATACTAAAACACACATGTGCTTAGAAACTTGATGGAAACCTTCAACTTGTATTACTGGAAATATCTCCTTTTGGACATCATACTTAGACTTGAAGATTTGCATTTCTGGAAAATTTTATATACATTTGTGCCTTTTACAATTTACAAAAGTATGGATATGGTTTTTCATTTATTTTCACATTCCAAAATGAATATTGAAACACATGTGCTTAGGAACTTGATGAAAAAATGCAACTTGTATTGCTGGAAATTTCTCCTTTTAGACATCATACTTAGACTTGAAGATTTGCATTTCTGGAAAATTTTATAGACATTTGTGCCTTGTATAATTTACAAAAGTATGATTATGGTTTTTCCTTTATTTTCACATTTTGAATTGCATATTGAAGCACACCTTTTCTTAGAAACTTGATGGAAACTTGCAACTTGTATTGTTGGAAATTGTTCTTTTTTGACATCATACTTAGACTTGAAAATTTGCATTTCTGGGAAATTCTATAGACATCTGTCCTTTGTACAAATTACAAAAGTATGGTTGTGATCATCATGGCCTACTATGATTTATTCCTGTAGCGTGTGTCTTTCTTTTTGGAAGAAAATACACACCCAGATTTTACTTAATGTTTATAGCTTGTCATTTTTAGATCTGAACTTATCTCATTGTGTGCACGAAAGAGCTACTTTTAGATCTGAAAATTCTAGCATTCATATAAATTCTTATTCTAAAAATCTATCTCATTCAGAAAATTTTCTTTTTGTAACTTTGCATACTTGTAATTTACACCCTTCTGTAAAATGTATGAGGAACTTTTAATCTTTTAAATCTTTTTGCAAGCTACAGTTGAAAAGACCTTTACTTTTTTTCATCATGTTTTGCACTTTGTCTTCCTTCATTTTTAATCCATGATGCATGTGGCACTCTTTCAATTCTGCAATACTTATTAATAACGAAGAATGCATATAAATTTGAAGATGAGAATCTAATGAAGCAAAGGAACCCTGAGCTCTAACACCATATGTCTTTTTTCCTCTTTTAAGTACACTAGAGAAACTTCATTGAATCACTTGGAGCAACAGTTGTAAAGAAGGGGATTTTTATCTCAAGAAATGATGGATCCCCTTTTCTTCCTTACATTTCCAATTTTAAATTTATATGCATTCTTTGCTTAGATAGTCATATCCCAAGGCTTGTGTGGAGAAAGTTGTACAATTTCCTTATGAATATAAACAATTTTTCTATGCAATGAGTTGTTTGTTTCTTCCTTCACATTATTTTTTGTTTACATAACTAAATGAACATATATAACTCAATTGTCTAATACAGTTGCATATAATCAATCATAAGGAATTAATCAATAAATTGTTTGTACCTTTTCTGATCATTTGAAACCAAGAATGAATGAATGAACACCTGAAACAATTGTGCTTCCATACTTAAAATTTTCAAATCTGTAACTTGATTCCTTGTTGTTCCAGCATGTTATTTTCTTATATATGATGCCCTTTTCATCTCCATCGAGACCATGCAGCAGTCTTCAATAGGTGATGCATGATCTTGGTGAAGATGACAAGTGGAATGACATCCTATATGGGGAAAGGGCATTTGGGAACCTAATTCCTAACTTCTCATAGCCTGTGTATTTCCTGATAATTCATTGAAACTGAGTATCCTGAAGAAAAAAAATTTTACCCTTCCACCATGATGACCAAAAATGGTCAATAGAACTAGCCTTATTCTGGAGGTTTATCATAAGGGTTAAGGTCCCACACCTTAGAGATATTCCCATTATTGTCACAGAGAGCTTCAGACACTTATATAACTACCTAAATCAAAATGGTACACACAATTCTCTGCCAACAGTATGTTATTAAATATTATGGCATAAACTCATAACTCATAAGTACATAACCAAAATGGAAGCTCAATAATCATTTTCAAATTCCTCTGAGGAAACACTCATGAACCACTTCTCTTCACTAGAAGTATTTATAGCATCATCTCTACATATGCAAAGGGGATATCAACCAATCCTCATTACTCTTGATATTCATTAATGTGCCTTGAATCCTTAGGATTTGCACCCCACTATAATATCAGGCTCCCCTTGTACATAGCTATCTTGTGATCCATGACACACAAGGAACTAAATACAGTAACAAGTTTCTTTGTTCTCTTAGAGGTAAGTTAATTCCTCTTAAGAGAGTGGATCCACCCATATGTTTATTAATTCCTCCCAGAAGTAGGGAAACTAGAAACCTGAGAAAGAAGGTGAATAGCAAGTGTATGTGGTAGTCCTAGGGGTCCATACCATTGTCACCAACTAGAATCTCTTGTGTCTATGTGACCTTGTCTATCTTTGTAGCCTTTCATAAAAGTAAACTTTTCCTAATCAATTCTTACTTGTGAACCATCCTCTACATTATACATTTTTTAGGGATTTCAAAAACCTCTTCCTCACCTCCTCATCATCTACAGGGACAACCATGCCATGTCCCTCATGATACAAATTTGAATTTGGTGCATGTCCAGCCATCTGTAAATGGGTATTCAACTTCTCTCATCTTCGCTCAATGATGGTCTGAATAGGTGATGTGTTGGTAAAATATTTTTTTGCGAGGGAAAATTAGGGGTTTTCACCAATGCTCTGGGACTAGGTCCCTCTGCTTAGGAATGGGGCAACTCTATTTATTGAAAACAATAAAATATATACACTACTCTAACCATTATGGGTAGCCTTTTGACCGGGGACCACGTAGGAATACTCCAATAAATTACTATGTAAAAGGAGGTGGAGTAAATTGTATGTATGGCGAGAGGAAAGAAAGTGAGAAGGGGATTTTATTCAACAAATAGTAAATGAGTTCATTGACATAAAACCAGAATACTTCCAAGTTAACAAAGAGAAGACACCAATATGCAAAGCAAGACAAACAAGACAACTAACACAAATTTTAACTATGTTATATTCATCAAAAAATACGTTCTTTACCTGGTTGTGCAAGATTATAATGCTCTATTAGAGTAGTAGTTGAGATGGAGAGGAAAATATAACATAAGTAAATAGAAGGATTGTAGATTCTTGCTTGTAGTAAGACAATGGGAGCTATCAACCAAGAAAATCCAACACCTTAAAATCGGCAGTCATCTCAATATATAGCTTTACAAAAATACTCTTCATCTACTCTCCTTACATGACCTTTCATAATCCTCCACTTGTGACTTTTCGTATTCCATTTAGGAATTAAAAATAAGTTACATTTTCTTATTAAATTAAAAGGAGCTTTTAAAATACAAAATTAGAAGTCACTTAAGTGAATAGGATGAAAGAGTCAAAAGTACACTTACAACAAAGGAATAGAAAGTAGACGAAGAGAGGAAAAGAGAGTGATAAAAATTATGGAAGCAAAGCCTTCAGGTAGTACTCAAAGAAATTAGGAACTTGAGTTTTAGCACATGCATCCTGAATTTGGTAACAACCACAAAGATGTCTAATTCTTGGGGAATTATAGTATTTCCAAGATTGGTTATCCAACTTTTGAAAGTATTCTACAGATCAAAGGTTGTTTCGCTAAGTTGAGCCAAGTTCTTTGAAGCTTCGATTATCACATTGTTTATTTCAGACAACTCTTCCATTGTGCCCTGAATTAGATTTTCTATTTTGAACAGTTCTTCTTTGATCAATTTAGTGAATTATTCTTTGATTTGGTCGATATTGTTTCATTGGGAAGAGTTTTCAGGAAAGAGGTCACAGCGGAGAGCTTTAAGATCAGCAAATATCTCTGACTTAAATGATTCTCCCTTTTGAATGGAATTCTGAATATCCATTAAAGCTTCTTTGAGAACTCAGAGTCTTCATTCGACATTGAAATACCAAGCTTGGGACATATATATTTTAGAATTAGAAAATATATTCTCACAAAGAAGGAGCTTCTCATCAGTGAGTGACATGATTCTAATATCTTGGATGCACTCAGCCCATTTATTGGATTCTTTATCAAAAATTTCAACCACATAGTGGATCAGTTTCTGAACAACTATCAAGTCCTCATATGTCCTACAACCCTCATCAATGAATTTCAAACCACTCATGAGATTCTTCTCCACACATGCTTCAGTGATTTTTCCTTGAACAATATGCTTATGGACTTCATAAATTGCCTTCATGTCAACCTCAACCTTGGGAACAGGAGAAGGTAGAGAAGAGAGAGGAGTGGGTTCGGACGAGAGAAAGGCTTTAATGTAAGTTGAGAGAGTTATTACTTGATCCTCCAACTACTCTTGAGTGTGTTTTCCTTTCTTTACTCTCTCAATGACTTTAGAAACTATCTCATTTAGATTATACACCTCAATCTCAGGAGTAAATTCACCGAGTGATATTCTTGTTAACTTATAGTCATAAGTGGAGAGCTCTTGCTCACTTTTCTCAATTGTTGGCCTAAGAATCTCAATGAACTACTACCTGGATGTATCGAAAACAAAGTGAGAGACGCTCTTAGCCTTCTTTGTGGAAGTGGGAGTGTCAAGCAGTGCGGCCACAACATCATAATTTGGAACATCGATCTTAGATTGAGTTTTCCTTTTCTTGCTCGCTAGCATGGGTTGAACCCAAGAAAATGAAATGCTAGCAACATCTCCCACAGTGGGAGCAATAACAGACACACTGAGAGTGAGAGGGGAAGGAGAAGGTGCCTAAGGAGAAATAGATCCAACCAGAGGAGAAGTGGTCAAGGAGATTTGAGAAGAGGTAGGAGGATTTATTTTAAGCTTTTGTCTAAAAGCATTGGTTGTTTCAACTTGTATTGGGATTTTTATCACCTCATTTCCATCGGATTCATCCCCTGCTTCTTTTTGTTCTTAAGCCTGTGGGTTTTCCTACGACTCTTCTTATTTTTCTACATCGGTCCTCAGAGTTTGGACATACAATTTTGTAATAGAGTCGGGCTGAGTGGAAGGAGTATCTTGAGGACTGGTCACTACAGGAGGAGCCTTGAACTTAGCTAGTTTCTTTACGAATCATTTCTTCGTTTTCAATATAACATGATCCATGAGATCGTCGATATTGTCCTTCTCCTTTTGAGACCAATCAATGATGGGTAGAGGAGAGTGTTGAATGGATTTGATGAATTTTGGTTCTAACAAGTCAGTCCCATCATCTACCATTCCATCGGGAACTTTAAAGATTCATAAATATTTGATTTGTTGTATGGTCAACCTTCCACACAATTTTTTCTGAACTTCAAATTCATCATCACAATCCTCCCAGTAGTCTTCAATTGTTGGAATATGAGGATATGAGATACGAAGGTTTGAATTGATAAATCCCTTGCTATCAAAGGAAGTTCTCTTGTGGAAGGCATGCATGTTAAACAAAGTAATATTTCTTTCGATGTTTTGAGCATTGAGGGTTGATCTATAAATGCAATTCCCCAAGGAGATAGGGAATTGGATACCAAAGACCTTCTTATCCATACAGGTCTTGTGTAACACATCCAGTTGTCAGCACAATACAATCAAGATCAACTTGTCACTGCAGTATATATGGAGTTTGTATGAGGAACCTTCAAAGCCCGCGATCCAAAGGTAGGATATCCTCTGAAACTAAATGAAAATACTGCCAAAACATGAAACCAATCGCTTTACCTCCACATAAACTTTGTCAATAGTACTCCCTTCCAGCAACCTTACTAACATCATTTTGAATGCATCGTTAGTCCTCTGGAAGTGACTCTTTTTGTTGTTTAGATTCGACTAGGTATAAAATTTATAGATATGAAGGTTGAGTCCGCTATCCTAGCTTGAGAGGTTATTCCAAATTATGTACCCCGCAATAGTGTGCATCAAGTAGGAAGTCATATAGAAATATTTGGTCTGTTGAACCCGAGTGAGTTGTTGGGTCGGATTTTCACAAATGATTTCTCCCTAGTTTAAATTTTGTTTTCCTTCACAAATAAGGTTGATGAATATACACATCCAATCTTAGAACTCTATGGTGGAAGGAAGGCTCGTGGCCCTTACAATGAGAGTAATTTTTGGAGCTCAAAATTGCACCCTACCCCGAATCAAGAAGATTCGCGATTTTGAGGCAACATGGGATTGTGTCCGAGTTGTGGGACTTGGTACCTGAGACAGACCTCTAGAGAAGGTCGGCTTCCTCGAAATAATCCTAATGCTAAAACTAATCCTAAAGCAAGAAAGTAAAACTATCTAATCCTAATCTAACAATGCAACGGACCGGGGTCAGAAGGAGATGCATAAAAAGTGAAATACTAAGCTAAAAGATGTAATAGCACCAGAAAAGGGGTTGATCACTCCCCACAAAGGGAAGGAAAGGGAAAAAACACAGGAGGAGAGAGAAAACAAATGTGCCACAGACCATAACCGTGAGGATTCACCTTTCCCACCATTCACAACACATGAAGAAGGAAACCTGCAAGTAGAAAATGCACACTACTTGCCAAAGAAGGAAACAGAGAGGCAAGAACACATAAAACACGAGAATAGGGCAGTGAATAGCCACAAATTCTTGAGTGTATTGCTTAAGCAATGCACAACTGGTTACATTCATGGCAGAAGGTGAAAATACATTGCAGAGACCAAGTTCAAGGTATGAAACTCATGGGAATTCGACCACCATTTTGACATGGTGTCGTTACAACAGAAGGGACGCTTTTTACAATGCATGAGTTCCAGTTTTATAGAGAAAGAGAAGCGAAAAAGAGAAGAAAAGAGAAGCGCTAAAATGATGGATTTAACCACCAAATACCAATCACCATTTATGTTTATTGTATACCACCAAACTTTATAGAGCGACGCAATTAAATTCTTACACCCTAACGCCCAGAGTGTTTTTTACCTTTTTCACCCACCAAACGCCACCAAACTCTAAATTTCTTAATATTGGAAAGGAGTTTTCTTGTGGTGTAGTTAATTCACAAAAGGAGGAGATGAGGATTTTGAAGGGAAGAGGGTGGAGAAATGAAGGTGAGAGGGAAGGGAAGAAAATGGAGAAGGGGAATCCTCAAGAGAAGCATACAGAAAGCTAGGGAAATGGGAAGTAGGCTGAGATGGTGTAGTTTGAAAAGAAGAAATGGGAGGATTTTGTGATAGCAGTGAGAGATTACCCCATTAACAAGGTTCCCTTCAACTAGATTGGTGAGTCTCCATTGCTTCAACCCACTCTGCCATTTGGGGTGTCATCTTAGCCATAAAATATAGCTTCTCATGATGGCTAAACCAAATTGGTATAGGGCCATCCCATGGACAAGGGACCCTAAAACCAATTTTATTTGGAAATACATCCCTTTATGGACAAGGGACCCTAAAACCAATTTTACATGCCTTTATGTGGCATGTGGCTTTGATTTTCACCATGTTTGTCTCCATCCTTCGAATCTTTCTCAAAAAATTTGCATTTTCTATGAAATTTCCGTCATCATTTATGCATCCATGTTCTTGCCAAATATTTTGATTAAAAGGATAACCATATGGGTCAATTGGGGTTCGATTATACCACCATTCTTCATGATAGAGCGACGCATAAAATTCCTACACCCTGGGTCAATTGGGAGAGTGTCGAATTTTGACACATTTCTGGAGATGATAGGGAATTGCCACCATAACTCTAAAATTGGGAGAGAATTCCAATGAGGGATTGATTGGACTATGTAACAAAGGGAATTGGCATGGTGTAGTTAATTGGAAAAAAATGAGAGAGAGAAGAATGAGGGATTGAAGTTGTGACAGACAACAATCTGCAACTGAAAAAAAATGGAAGAGAGAAGTGGAAGAAAATGGATGTGAAGAGATGATCCATCCTCAAACAAGGTTGTGGAGCATACTGCAACTCAAGGGAAATGGGAATTTCTAGGCTGATAAGGTGGAGTTTTAAATCTCTGTTAAGAAATGTATCCAATGTCAAAATTGTGATAGAGCTCAAGAATTACATCAATTGCCCCATTAATCAAGAAGTTCCTAAATTCAACTCTTTAAGACTTTGTGAGGCAACATGAAACATGTCAAAATTGTTCAGAGCTCACTCTGCCCTAAGACAAACCTCCAAAAAAAAATGTCACGATCTTGAGGCCATTAAATATAGTTCCCCTGATGGCTAAACCAAATTGGTACTAGGGCCATCCCATGGACAAGCCCTAAAACCAATACCTAATGTGGCACAAATGTTTGTTTCCATCCTCTCTTTCTCAAAAAATCTGCATTTTCTATGACAATTTCTCATCATTTATGCATCCACTGTAAATATTTTGATTAAAAGGATAACCAATGGTTAATTGGGGTTCGAACTAGTCACATTCTTCATGATAGGCATAAAACTAATTTGGGAAATTCTCTGGAGATGGAGAGAATTGGCATTACTCTTGAAAATGAGGGTTCCAATGAGGGATTGAAGTTGTGACTACAAAACTTCATGAAGGAGAAAATGGAAGAGAGAAGAATGAATATGGATTGAAGAGAGACTGAAACAATCTGCGACTCAAAAAAATGGGTTGCTTTGATCAGTGGAGTCGTCATATGTGTTAAGAAATGTATCCAATGGTTGGATACCACCAAGAACGCATCAATTTCAAATATAAGAAGTTTTAAATCTCTTCAAAATTTGTCCCGTTAAGCATGTCAAAATTGTTAGAGCTCAAAATTACATCTTGTCCTGAATCAAGAAGAATCACGATTTTGAGGCAACATGAAATTGTCTCCAAATTGTGAGACTTGCTACCTAAAACAAACCTCCAGAAAAGGTCAACTTCCTCCACTTAATACTAATGTTAAAACTAGTCCTAAAGCATAAAACAAAACTATTTTATCCTAGTCTAACAATGTAGGGAACCAAGGTTAGAAAGAGATGCATAAAATAGGAAATTCTAAGTTAAAAAAATGTGATAGCACCAAGAAAAGGGTTGATTATTCTCCATAAAAAAAAAGGGAGAAAACATGGGAGGAGAGAGCAAACAAACATGTCACAGACCAGAACCATGAGGATTCACCTTTCCCACAATTGACAACACATTAAGAACAAGACCTGCAATTAAGAAATGCACACAACATGCCAAAGAAGGAAACAAAGAAGCAAAAATACATAAAACACAAGAATAGGGCAGAGAATAGTCATAAATACTCAATTTTATTGCTTTAGCAATGCACAATCAATTACATTCATGGCATAAAGTGAAAATACATTGCAAAGACCAAGTTCAAGTTTTAAAACTCGTGAGAATTTGGCCACCATTTTGACATGGTGTCATTACATTAGAGGGATGTTTCTTACAATGCATGAGTTCTAATTTTATAGAAAAAGAGAAGCAAAAGAAAGAAAGAGAGAGAGAGACACCAAAATGATGGATTTAACCTTGGACCAATCACCATTGTTGTCTATCAATACCACATTACTATACAAAGCGGCGCCATTAAATTTTTGCACCTTATCATCCAAACTTATTTTTTCCTTTTCGCCCACCAAACGCCACTAAACTCTAAATTTCTTAATGTCAACAAGCCCGATTTCATCAAATATGGAGTTCTTGAGAGAGAATGTTATGGTCATTTAAATTTTTGCAGCTAAAAAGGAACATGAAAATGACATGCGACAGTTTCTAAATTGCTACTACAATGAACTACATGTCGCCTATGTGTTTATTCCCTCCATGTATCTTTCCTTTTTGTTTGGGCAGACTTCAAACTTAGTTGAATCCCATTTATTACACAAACTTGGAGTCTATAAAACCCAATCACTTTGAGGAACGAAGCATCAAAATCCAGTCACATATTTGTCAAGCATCAAGAAGTGATTAGCATACAACATGTTGACCTCTTTCAATGTTGACCTACAAAAACCAGACACAAGGAAGATTGTCGACATTCATGGTGCAAAAAACAATTCAACATGGAACATACATTTAGTCCGCCATGTTCCGATGCAAGAGACCTCAAAAACCCAACAAGACAGAATAAACTCTTCACCCCCAAAACAACTATAAGAGCTGCCTAAGTTCAACGAAGGAATATGTTATCAAGATAGCCCTATGGTTATTTTTGATAACAATAATCATACGAGATAATTCTTCAATGAAATATGATCTATAGGGAGTTTTTGAGAGTTTGGAAGGGCCCTTCTTCTTAATCTTCAACCATGGTTTGCCAATTAAATTTTGACACTTGTTAGGAATCAGACTAAAATCTTGTTGGGCTTTTTGAATTATCAAAGCCTTGTCCTCTGCCAGAGGGGGTATCTTGAGAACCATATTAATGTGATGAGCATCCAATTGAGCAATGACATAGCCATGTGAGTCTTCTAACTCCTTTACACGTCAAGTCCATATATGTACACTTTTGAGGTGGGAAAGATGATTGTATGAACCAAATCCATTGTCTGAGATTCTTTGGGCGAGTGCAATTTCTCTTTTACCATTCAACCCAATAACTCTTACATTCAACCCCATAACTCTAACAAGTCCATGTGTTTAACATTGTATTCCTCAATTTTAGGAATAGTGGTCTTAAGGGAGGCAATGGGCTCAAAACCCACGTATTGCAATTTCATGTTTAAAGACAAGATGCAAAGAATGTAGACATATAGCTAAAAAATAGCCTCACAATAACCTCATTCTAATCAACCGTGTGTCAATGCCTTGGAAATCTAATTGATGCATTTAAATTGAAAATATAAATTGTACATTTAAAAAATAACACTTACGTTATCTGAATAGACACGTTGCATGATTAATTCAGACTTCATCATTATCTGACCCATGAACGATAACAAGATGCCTAAAAATTAATAGAGTTCAAGCCTGCAACATCATAGCTTCAGTTGGCTTAAATTTTGCCTAGCAAACTATATTAAAACTTAGAACATTTTAAACTTACATTTTATATGATTTTAAATTTTGCCTAGCAAACTATAACCATAACTTTGCATGATTTGGAAGATTAAAACTCTTTGATTATAATAATCATTCTGAAATCTAGATTTTGAACTCTCATTTATATTGGTTTTAATATGCTTATGACAGTTGTCTACCCTCTCTTATAAATCATATGTTATGTATAAATTGCCCCAAAACGGGGGTCTTTTTTTTTTTTTGGCATGAAATTAAGAAAAAAATATCACAACAAATTATGTTTTTATCAGTAAAACTTAAAGAGAGATGCCAAACAAATGGGTTGTTGTTCGGAATACTATTTTATCTATAATATCATGTCCTGAATAAAGAAAAAATAGCTGTATAGATTAGAAGTCACCGACCATAAACACTCGAGAGTTCGCTAATATTAATAGAAAAAGAATACAAAAACTTAAATTACCAGACAGTACCACCGGCCATCCAGAATTTTAATCTATGAATAATAAAAACATTTACAGCACTATACACGAGAACAAAAAAGAAATAAATTTTATCAAAAATTGCTTATCAAGAGGAAAGAACCACCGAAGATATGGAGCAGTATTATACACAAATAATCTTACAAATTTAGAATCCCCATTTTAGTATCATTTAGTATCAAACAGGCAAAAACTCACTGGCAATATTAAAATATTCATTAATGTATAATAATCATTCATAAAAGTAACATCCTGATCCGTTGAGCTCCATCATAGAGGGAACCCTAATCATAAATATCGACATTTTTTTTTAACTTATTCACAAGAAGCTGAAATGCATTACGCTTTCACCTGTTTTACCTTAATCAAAATAAGTGTGTTTAGATAGCAACTTGACCGGAATCTACACAAATCAAAGGACACTGACCATATTAGTACACTAATCTAATTAACTCTTGCCATCCATTGCAGGCCCTTACATAATACGGGCCAAACTAATGCTACAACTACTGATAATTGGAAATATGATATAAATAGAGATTATTCAGGTTTCTGTATGAAAGAGAAAAATACATATTTATGATAGTTTACATATAAATAAGTTAAATAACTACAGATCATATTATCAATCAACACACAAACATATATGGAAAATTTAAACATAAAATCAGCTTGTAGACATAGAAGTATCCAGGCTTTTTGATAAACATAACAGATACCAGTAACACAAACATTTTATCTAAAAGTTTCATGCAATCTTTCAGAGACCATCGCATGATCCAATCTACATTGTTTTCTTGATACTGCTGAATAGCTACATTTATAGAAAAAAAGGAATCTAAGCATAACTGCATGGTAATACCCCCTTTCACTGCTACGAAGGAGGGTAATCATAACAAAAACTTAGGCAAGAGTACCTTCTAAGGTTAGATTACAGATTGTTTCAAAGTAATCCCAACAATGATACAATGCAAAACCATCAAAAGCCTCGTGGAAATCTTCACTCTTCATCATCCTCCTGAAAAAGTACAGACAGGCAATCATTTCAAAAAATTATTAGTACTGGACATTTAGAACTATTAGAAACCACAGCCTTTTAGAAGTAAAAAAAACTCCTATTACCTCCCCACTTTCTTCATCATCCTCGTCATTTACTTCAGACTTTGACTTGTCAGATTCTTCTGCAACATCCTCTGCATTTGACTACAATCAAATCAACCAATCAAACTATTAGAGTTGTTAATTGACATAAAGCTACTGGCTTTCCAAAATTAAATGCATCCAGATATAACAAAACCTTGCCAAAATTAAATGCATCCAGATATAACAAAACACAACCATTTTTTATTTTAACCAAAAATACAGTATACACCTTTTTGTTGTTGTATGTTGACAGTATCTTCTCATATTCTGTCTTCCTTTTTGAAGCTTTGGCAACAAATGGAGCCTTGTCCTGGCCAATGCATTTAACTTCACAATTTGAGCAAAACACCAGTAACAGAACAAACCAAAAACTAATTCAATAACAATGAAAAACAAACAATGCACTTACAGATTCTGACATTGATTTCCATTTCTCACCCCCAGCTTTGCCAATCTAAATTGCAAGCAAGCAAAAAAACGGAGTACAATCAACAAACAACCTTGTTCTTTAAACAAAAAAGACCTTTTATTCAAATGTATCAGGATGTCAACACAAATGCTTCAACTTGGAAATTAACATCTAAAGAATAACTTACAACTGCAACAGATTTCACATTGGGATGATTGTCTTTGTATGTCTTGCGAAAGTCCTCCCTAAAACAAGTAGAAGGTCAAAACTGTAAGAAAAATAGCACTGACTTTTGCAGCCAATGCTTTCCATCTTTATGTTTGATACAGCTAAAATAATAATACTGAGCCGCCACATAAAATTCAGACATTGCAACTAATTAGAGCTTCTATAAAATACCAAGTCACATTAGTTTTCTACAATTTTTCACTGCATGTTGTAATATTTAAGTCAGGCCATCATTATTCATATGATGCTTGTCTGATCTGTGGGATTATTTGCCACAAGACTAATATTAATAAACATAATTAAAAATCAAAACAATGTCTACTTACAAAAAAACACTCCTCTTCATTACCATAGACTTAATAAAATACTCAAATAAAAAGACCTTGGCAATTATCACATCTTTTTTAAAAACATGTAACTTAAATCACTTACATGAAAACAAAGAAGGCACTTGCAGGCCTCTTGGGTTTGTTTGGGTCCTTTACTGCCTTCTTCTTCTCCGGTTTTTTACTTGCCCTGTCATCCTTGGCAACAGGCTTCCGCTTGGCAATTTTCCTAAATGAATAAACAAAGACCAAAATAATGGGCAAATAACAAAAATACTTGTCTAATTGACTTCAAATGGTCATTGAATAAATCTTCTTGAAAAAAGCCAGTAAAAGGTCTGAAATATGATTAAATAGCAATTTATGTATTAAATATCTTTCACATTAAAAATAAATATAAGTAGTGGTTCTCTTGCAAGCAAATTTAAATGGGAGTAAACATAAAATTAAAAAATTAACCACTTACTTGTCCTCTACCTTCTTCAGCGTACTAGATGCCTCTCCTTTGGACTTTCCTCCCTTCATTGCAGTAGTAGGTATCTTAAACTAACTACACAATAAAAGATATCCTCAATTAGAAAAACATTGATAACCATATTTCTCTATGCTACCCCACTTACTATAGATTAATAGATTTAAATGAACTAAACAATAAATACTTCAAAAAATGACAGCATATTTACAAAAGATCTACACGTACTAATATATGCATTCAGAAGGTGACCTATATGTAAGTAAATACACACACGAGTACACATGTACACACACACATAGATGTATACAAACACACATGTATGTACATGTGTACACACAAACAAGATGTACAAAAACACATGTATGTTGATGTAGACACACACAGACACACACACACACACACACACACACACACACAGACACACACACACTCATCTATAAGTATTTCCATTAACAGTCTTCCCTCTTAATTAAGTCATGTTATCTCCAACAAAACATGGCTTACAGAAAATAACTATACTCCATACCAAAACTAATTTGTCATACAATTTGCAACATACTTGACAACCCAAAACACATTCTACAGAAGACCGCTCATGAACATTAACAAAACTTTGCAACACCATTCAACCCAAAACAACTCTGAGACACTCTCAAAAATTTGTTGCCAAAGCCAACTCCCAAACCTGATTTAAAAATACATTCTTCACAAACAGAACAGGTCAGTTGCTGACTTAAACAACATGACACTATAAATCAGGCAAGCAATTTCATGTCTTGAATTACAATCTTAATTACAACTAAATGTTGATAAATCCTTAAAGCCCAAGTAGCTGAACACCGAACACAAACTTTAACCAAATATTTCAAAGACAAAAGGACTACCTGATACATTAAACATGAACTAAACCTTTGAACAAGTCAGTAGATCCCCTCAACTATATGGCACTATTCCTCATGAAAGTCGCATCAAAATAGCAACCCTAATCACAACTAAATATTGATGGAATTCATAACCTCACTGGAAATGCAAATGATATGTTCTGCCTTCATTTTGTAAGAGACAAGAAAAAACATAATCAGAAAAAATGAATCAGTAAAGATGAATTTCATGTGATTGACCAAAATGCTTATTAAAACCACTCTTCAACACTTTTAAATGACAAGTAAATTCTCAGGAAAAAGGTTAGACCTAATTGAAAATACAAAATACAATTTAAAATTTTCAAAGAACTTAACTTGGGCTTTATCAGGCCAATATCACTAAAAGCCACAAATTTTCTTGCACAGCCATTCTTCTGATTCATAATGTATTTCAATGCATATATTAATAAAATTACATAAATATAACTTATACAAAAGAGCCACCACATGGATCACAACTCCAATTAAAATATTTCAACCATAAATATCTAATATCAATGATTAATAGTTATTTTCGGACATTAACTATAAATCCATTGTAGAATTCAAAAAATTGCTTTAAAAAAAAAAATCAACAGAAAACAGATAGATACTCTGTACTATCACAAGTGCAACAGTTAATCTGTTTTAAAGAAACATGCACTTGCCATTGACTCTTTCCAAATTTGTTTTTAGTATAATTGCTATGCACGATACAGGAAGCAAAGCCATAGTCCCATGTAGGAGTTTTAGCTCCAAAAATTGTACAGCCACAGGTCCCTTTAAATAATTTTGAAACTGAAACAAGATAAAATCAAATCTCTACCTGCAGAACAGGAGCACCAAAAAACTTGCCCACTACTTGTCAGAGTTTACTTTGGAGGGGCTTAAAGTTTCCCACTACTATCTAGGATTTTTTTCTGTTTGCATAGCACCCTGGAAAATTAACAATTCATTGTGGTTGGCTTCTGCATTTTGCATTCATATAATTTATCACCTTAATTTTCTCACTTAAACTATTAAAAAACAATGTACTAGACAAAAAGAATAAAAAAAATTAATAAGAATAATTATTTACAAAAAAAACTAGACCTAACAGTACATGTCTTTGCAAACAAATGACATTAAAAAGAAACGCAGGGAAATACACTCAACCAATGGTGTCCTTGAACCTAAATAATGGATAATCAACCAAAAACAATCATTTTACTGTTGCCAGATCTCAATTGACGGCCAAACAGCTTCTTCTGGAAAAAGCTCAAGATAAAGCTAATATAGAAAACTAAATCGTTTCCAAAATAAATGTATTACAGATTCACAGACCCTATAAACTTATTTTACACCCAAATAATACTAAATTGTAAGAATTGAAAGAAAATGCTAGGCCAAGGAATTTACAAGTGCCATGCTTCCACTCGAAGACTGACTACCGCAACCTAAAACTAAATTACCAAAATAATTTCAAAAATTGCAGCCAAAACACGTAAATAATATATAAGAGAGCTACAATTTAAACTAACATGCTATGCATTGCAATAGGCTCTTTTACAGCTAAGAATAAAATTTCCTTTCTAGGGACATCATAAAAGAAAAAATTGACTGAGTTGTGGAAATTTTCATTGAATCTCACGAGAGGGTTTAAATTATTGTGAAAGTGGCCTCAACATAGGGGGGCTCGAAACGTAGAAAATCGAACATACAGATAATCAAAGAAGTGAATACAAACTAGAACGTATTGATACAAAGCTTAAACTTGAAGCTTTAACATCGTCAAATTGCAGGAAATATTTCAGATTCTGAATAAAACAATTAAAATAACACATTCCGACCTCAAAATATACCAATCAGGCGCCTGGGATTATTGATTACCTCGCGTAAATAACACAACTACTATTCAGCTAAAGCAGCCGAACGCCTAAAACATTGAGAAGCATGTGATATACTGACATTATACAAAATTACAGTAGCTTGAAAGAAGACAGTTACGGTGACATAATAGAAAAAAAATGCAGCACGGCGATATCGACCGGAGAAGACGTATACATTGACACAACAGAATACCAAACAGCCACAGAAATAAATAACCTCGTCGGTTCAGAACGAAGAAAAAAGTAGAGAACAGTCGAAACCCTGTAACAAAAAGCACTTAACTTAAATCGAAGCCTTAAATCCCTCAATAACTAAAACCTAAACAATTCTCAACAAAAATAGAAGAGAATTTAGCCATCAGAACACAAACATGCCAAAATTTTAAAAAAAAGGAAAGAGATCTTAAATAACACAACTACTATTCAGCTAAAGCAGCCGAACGCCTAAAATACTGAGAAGCATGTGATATACTGACATTATACAAAATTACAGTAGCTTAAAAGAAAACAGTTACGGTGACATAACAGAAAAAATGCAGCACGGCGATATCGACCGGAGAAGACGTATACATTGACACAACAAAATATCAAACTGCCACAGAAATAAATAACCTCGTCGGTTCAGAACGAAGCAAAAAGTAGAGAACAGTCGAAACCCTGTAACAAAAAGCACTTAACTTAAATCGAAGCCTTAAATCCCTCAATAACTAAAACCTTAACAATTCTCAACAAAAATAGAAGAGAATTTAGCCATCAGAACACAAACATGCCAAAATTTTAAAAAAAAGGAAAGAGATCTTAGATGTGTATTTGATAGGGTTTGCGTACCTTCACACAAACAGAACTCGAACCAGCAGCTAGTATCTTCTGAAGCGGCCAAATCACTAGTGAGCGTAGAGCCCTCTGGAGTTCTTCTTGAGCTAAAAACCGAAGATAGAACTCGAGATATTAACAAGGAAAAACAAGCGGATGAGAGAGAAAGGGGTATTTCGCTTGCTTTTACGCACAATGAATGAAGAACAATAATAACAACAAGACCTAATGGAGAGAGAAACGCCTTGCTAGAGAGAGAAACGAAGAGATCGTGACCGCTTGGGCCAGTTGTAGCCGGTGAATTTCCACCGTCTTTACTACGACGCTCCAATGCTGCCACCTGTTCGACCGGGAGATCCGGTCGTGCACCGACCCCAAAGCAAAGGATGAGATTGAAATTTCAAGTACGAATGGGCGGGAAAATGAAATTCTAATCTGATCGGCAATTAAAAGGGCATTTATTTTAGGGGAATGTTGACACGTCATCGATCCGTGTGGGGATAGCATGGATTGAGGAGATGGACGGTCGGGATTACGGCGCTTTTAGATATTTGTATCGTGAGCTTATCGAATTTTCAACGGAGAGAAAGGGGGAATTTACTTCATGCGGGTTTTTTTGTTTTTAATGCACCACCCGGAGCTTAAATATGACGGCCGTTTAGACGTTGTTTGCGATTTTAGCTGTAAAATTTTTGCGAATATTTGTAATAACCGTCACATATAACTTGCATATTTAGAATTGGACCGTCGTTTTTTATACATAAATTACAAAAAATATACAAAGATATCTTTAAAATAATTAAATAAATATAAAATAGATATTATAAATAAATAAATATTGTATTTTTGAATGGCAGTATTAAAAAATTACTCTCATTGAAAAAAAGTTTGACAAGCATAGGTGGTCGTCAAATTAAACCCTTGGCGCCACTGATTTAAGAAAAATCTTTAAAAACGTGTGGGGTTATTAAAATTTTAGAATATTTTTTTAGGTTATTCACTAGCAATCGGAGTGCAACGGAGACATCGAAAGGGATCCATTGAAAAAGTTAAATTTGGAAGAGTGAAATATTGTTAGGGAAGAGGGGCGACGAAGAAGGGTATTGAGGGAGGAGAAATTCAGAGGTGAACAAAAAAATTAGGGGAACGTATGCAAACTCTTCTTATTTATGATAAGACACATGAACCATAATATCAATTTTTGCCAATGCTCTGAAGGAAAGGGGGTGTGGTGTGCAAATCGTTGAGGCAACATACTTTGGAGATATCTCAAAAAGCAAGCCCCTGTCGATTAATACTCTCAACTTCAATAGTTATCATTTGCAATGACAACCCTTGTGTTTTGTGGATAGTTATGAAACACGGCAATTTAAGGGGATTTATGTTACACTACGCATTGAAGCAATTGAAAAAGTTTTTTAGAAAATTGCATTGCAATTTTGTGAAACTCAATGTTTCAAGCTTATTACTAAGCCCATCTTCAGGAGGAAAGATCCGCAGGAGGATTAATCCATGAATAAAAGGCACAAACAATCCATGATAAATAATAATTCTCCTTGAAATGGATAGGTCGGTCATGTTTAAGGAGAGACATGAATGTAGTTTTGTTTCTTCGTAATATGACTAATTATCGGCTTTCAGTTATCGCTAAAATTCTAACCCTCATCCCTATTAAAAAAAAAAACCCCTTGATTCAACTCCATTAAAACCAAAATTGGAAAAGGTTCATAGATGACATTAATGCAAACTGGCCACATGGAAGGAAAAACTTGGATTCATTTTTTGAACTTCTAAACAGTAAATCAAACCACATTAAGTTTACAATGTTAAGTGTCTTAACTCAACTATTTTGCTTAGAAACCTATTTGAACATGTAGAGGACGCCTCAAGGCACATTTACATGATGTTTTGAGTTCATGATGCTTGGTGGGCCCCGCTGGAAAACAAGTGTTTGGTGAAGATTTCAGTGTACATGAGAAACTTGCAAAGGAACCCTTGCTCAAATTTGAGGTGGATGATGTTGGTAATGTGTTATTCAACTTCATAAAGTCACTTGGATTACTCACTTGGAGAAAATTGGAGTAATGATTACATGTTTGAGCTTACTGACAAAAGAAGTTTGTTTTGAGAAACTAGTGAAGAAGAATGAAAGTAACCCTGTTGAATTGCATTGAATTGATGTTGTTTCTTACCTTGATCACTCTTTTCATGTGTCATATGATGTGTGTAAGTGCATGGTTCAATTTGTAAAGTTCATTTCTTGTTTAAAGGTGATTGAGCCAAAACTACCCTATTAGGCCTATTTAAGAAGCATGTCTGAATGAGTATAAAGGTAAGACTTTATTCATTTGACCCATGGGTCTAAATGCTTGAAAATGTTGTATACATCTTAATTAAAGTGTTAGAAGTGATAGGGATCTCTGAGAAGTGCTTTGGAGGTGTTTGACCTCGTTGTGTGGAAGACTAATTTTTGTGTCTTCAAGACCAACCAAACCAGTTGTAGAGATCCAAGCTTCTAAAAGCCTCGTGCCATGAATTGGAGATGTATGAGAAGTGGATGAGATATTAGACTTCACGAGTTTTCCATTGATAGGTTACTTGCCTCGCGATGAAGAGAATTGAGGTATGTATCAGCTCGATTCTTGAAGCCCAAATTCGGAGATGTTGAAACCAACCATGCAAGTTTTACAAAGTGGTGTTTCTTGATATGTTAAGTCTTGAGTTGGCTCTTGCTGGTAAATTTTAATCAAAGTAGACCTCCTAAGCTTCATTTTGATATCTTACTTGGGTCATGAAGATGAGTGGAAGTGGTCTAGTTAGATATTTTTTCAGGGGTGTGGTGCACAGATCGTTGAGGCAACGTACTTTGGAGACATCTCAGAAAGAAAGCCCATATCGATTAATACTCCCAACTTCAATAGTTATCACTTACAATGGCAACCCTTGTGTTTTGTGGATAGTTATAGAATGCAACAACTTAAGAGGATTCATGTTACACTACGCATTGAATCAATTGAAACAGTTTTTTAGAAAATTGCATCACTATTTTGTGAAACTCAATGTTTCAAGCTTGTTGGTAGGCCCATCTTCAAGAGGAAATATCCACTAGAGGATTGATCCACGAATAAAAGGCACGAACACTCCATGATAAATAATGATTCTCGTTGAAATGGATAGGTCGGTCATGTTTAAGGAGAGACATGAATGTAGTTTTATTTATTCATAATATGACTAAATATCGACTTTTAGTTATCACTAAGATTCCAATCCTCATCCCTATTAAAAAAACCCTCGATTTGACTCTATTAAAACCGAAATGGTGGAAAAGGTTCATAGATGACACTAATGCAAACTGGCCACATGGAAGGAAAAGCTTGGATTCATTTCTCGAACTTATAAACAACAGATCAGACCACATTAAGTTTACAATGGAGGTTGAAGAAAATAATCAAGTATTATTCTTGGAAGTTCTCGTCATAAAAACAATGATGCTTCTTTAGCCCATTGGGTATATAGAAAAAGAACTCATACAGACAGGTATTTGCATGTCGATTCTCATCACCATCAAGCCCAAAAACTTGGCATTATGAACGCTCTTATTACGTGTGTTATGAGAATATCAGACGTAGAACATCTTGACGAAGAAACAGAACATTTATCCAGTTTTCAAAATAAATGGTTATAATATAGGTCAGGTCAAAAAACTGGTTCAAAAAGCTAGAAATGAACCCCGTAAGAATCAAAATGCATTTGAGTATATAAGTAAGGTTTCTCTTCCTTATATTAAAGGGACTACTAATATATTGGCAAAGATTCTCAAAAGAAATAACATCAAAGTTGTATTCTCCCCTCTCAATACAATCAAGAACATGCTTGATAAGGCTAAAGATCGTACTAATCCTAAGTGTCACAAAGGGATTTATATTATCGCGTGTAGTTGTGGTAAGTTATACATTGGGGAAACAATTTGTTCTGTTTAAGTTAGGATAAAAGAACATTGTGTTGACCTATCACATAATCGGTTCAAAAACTATGCATTAGTCGAACATTCTCATAACACCAATCGTCACATATGCATGGATAAAGTGAAGGTTATTGCTAAAGAAGAACATTACACGAGGTGAAGAATTTGTGAGCACGTGGAAATTGAAAAGAAAAAAGAAAAAATAAAAATAAAAAAAACCTGAATAATGTGTGATGATGTTGAGAATAACCAAACCTCTAAAAGAAGATATCACCAAAGAAAAAGCCATTGCTCTGAAGAATATAAGAACCAATAATGATATTATAATACTTAGGGATGATAAAGGGAATGTTACTGTTATCGCGAGTACGAAGGATTATGAAATGAAAATGATGAATTATTTAACCACCTGTTATGTAAAATGACCAGCCTAAAAATGTAAAATTCAAAGCATGACAACTAAGCCACAATGTAAAATTTTGGCTTCCAATCTTCTTGAACCCCTCCCCTAGCCAACATGCCTCTTATGACATCATCATCATGGCCTTAAATATAGTCCTAATCAATTTGTTAGACATGTCTTAGTGTTCAAAGAAGTGTGATGAGATTCATGAGTTGATTTAGTGAAGTTTAGTGAAAGACTAGTCTTACTGGAAGCCTAAAAAGGCCAATTTTGGCCATTTTGGAGCCTGTATACATCCTCTGAGAGAGTTCAGAAAAGATATTAAGCATCTCGAGGTGGTGTTGGGTAGTCTTGAAGTGTTGGAAGCAATTTTGGAATATTTAGGAAAGGTTTTCTCATTCAGGGACAATTTTCTCAACATCGAGTTTCTTAGGTGCACGGAACAAACACTCTAATGGTGAATCCTAACTTCTCCAGATGATTCTAGGAGCTCCGAAAGGAATTAAGAGGAAAACAAGTTAGCATCAGAAAGATGTGAGAATTATCTACATGGTGGGAACATCCATTTTAATCTTAAGTGTGAAGAGTTCATGAAGAACCTGAACAAAAGGGGCGTACTTTTCCAATTTTAGGTAGATTCAAGTTCTAAAAGTTGTTGCATTTATCTTATAATGTGTTTTGTAGTCAAAATCATATAATATTTGACCCCAAAACATCACCTAGGCCTTTGAGGTGAAAAAATCAAGTTTCCTAGCTATTTCTGAGCATCTAGTGCAAATTTGGATCTCCATTCTTAGTCCGGGCACACTTTTCACTTCTTTGTATCCCAATTGTCCCCTTGGGGACAAGGGGAGCACGAGGGACACAAAAGTTTGCCCTCCTCCTCCTCCTCAAGGTTCACTTTTGTGTCTTGTGTGTCCCATTTGTCTCGTTTGTCCCATTTTCCCCCATAGTGCAAGGGGGGCATGAGGGACACAAAAGTGTGCCCTCACTCCCTCACCATGGGCGCACTTTTGTGTTCCAATTATTCTAGTTGTCCCCTCTGCCCCCTTTTGGACCCCCATGCAACTTCACCTAGCTTCGTAAGAGCTTTTCCTAGCCCCCTCGTCTCATCCACCTGTCCTCCCATGCTTCCACTTGTCATAATCCTGCTCTAAGGCACACTTCTTTGCCCATATTGTCCTAATTTCACTATATTTTAACCACATTTAAACCCATCTTCAAGTCAGGCTCAAAGCATGGTTAACAGGGTGATTTAAAAGTTCATTAAAACACTTTTGCAACTAATTTATTTTGCACATGTCGTCATTTCTTCACCGGTTGTTGTTGAAACACCCTAAAAGTCTAATTTTTACCAGGGGTTTTGCTGAATTTTTCTCAGACAACCATAGTCACCAAAAATGAGATTTACTCGTATCTTTCAAACCGGGGGTATGATCGTTGTGAAACTTCGCCATAATCTTCCTCTCCAAAACACATTTGGGAAGATTGTAGCTACAAATCCATTGATGCCCTAGTGTTTTTGCTACAAAAAACTAAAATCCTAAACCCTAAAACCTTTTTTTAATTTCCAAGAGATTCACTAGATAGAAAATGGTGAAATTTGGAGCAGAAGATCTCGGTGCAAAACAAAACATTTTGACAGTGGTTTCGTTACAATCTGACACCGGTAAGTCCAGTTTCTAAAAATATCATGTGCTCTAAACACTAGGTTACTAAAAATAGTAAGTTTCCCAAAGTGACAAACTTTCAACATTTGAAATATATTGAAAAGTAAGAAACATCAAAAAGAGTAATTCGAGAAACTTTCTAAAAATAATAGTATCTAGGAAAAGGGGAATCTACAAATAGAAAGTTTCTATAATTGGTAAACCTTCATCAATTGCGATACTCCGAATGAGCCAGAGACATCAGAAGACAAGAATTGTGAAAACTTGCTAAAAATAGCAATCGTGGATAGGACTTACTAAAAATAAAGTCTTGGATTTGAACCCAGAAAGTTGACAACTCTCGTTCTGCTTATCTTCTTACCTTTTTCTATCATCGCGAGGTCGAGAAGTTGTTTCGTGGCCCAAACAAAAAGGAAACCCTCTGCAAGCTCTCAAAGTATCAGTTCTAAAGTGATCTCTGCAGAGCTCAGCTTGATGTAAGGAGCTGGAAGGATAGGAAAAGACCATCATGAGTGATGCTAGTAACCATCTCAGTCTCCCAAACAATGCATACTTCCCGAGAGTGTTTCTAAACACTTAATCAGTGCTTGGTGATGATCTCAGTGTAATTTGGAGGTCGAAAACATGTGATTAATCTTCAAGTTCCATTTCCACGAGGATCAAATTGATCAAAAGGGTGTTCAGATGTTGTAGGCATGTTTTCACTTAGGCGACATCTTGGTCAAGAAAGTGAATTGTGAATAGTTTATTGTTGGGAATTTTGTTAGGAGTTGTTATAGGATATCCTCTATTTTAGGATATACAACTCTTATATATATGTAACCTATGAATATGATTTGAATGAGCACGACAAAGATATTTTATGTTTTCTATTGTGCAAAACTGGCGTGTCTTTCAAATTTGGTATCAAATCCAGTTAAAATAACGGAAGCCTGATTCTTTTAGAGGCAAAAGTCTTGAGATTTGTTATGAAAATAGAGATACTTCGTCGTTCTCTTATGCGCGAGTCTTCTGTTCACATTACTATTTTATTTCCATTCAAGCCAATAAGTGAGATATTCATACGATCATTTAATTCATTAAATTTATGAGTATATAGAATATAGTTATTTTCTAACAAGTATTTTTGGGTCTATAGGTTAATGGGTCATAAATACAATTACACATAGTGATGTTTATTTGGTTTGTTTAGTCCCTTAATAAAGTCCCATTTATAATTATAGTAAAAAAGTATATCTACGAGAATTGTACGTTGAGAGTTGAAATAAGAGTGTTATTATCATCAATGGTGTCTTTTGATTAGTCTTGAAATTTCTCAAATTCATTTATGTTATTCAACCCATGATATATCAAATTTATAAGCAAGTTGTCGTTCTCGTTGAGTCATAGTTAGTCAATAAAATAAAATCATTATATCATTACGGTGTTCATGTTTTAAATAGATCTTTGTCTTTGTAAATGTCGTTATTGTCAAAGTTAAGAGTCTTACAAGTTAAATAGGTGATTTTAGGTTTTTTATTGTCTTTTTATGGTTGTATCATGGTATCCAAAGTCTCAAAAGTGTCAGAAATTTGTGAAAAAAACCTCGCAGACGTATTTTTGGTGTTACCTGACGTCCGGAAAATCAACAATTTCACATCATGGGGGGAATAATAAACAACGTGAAAATCATCATACGATATGATCACATTTTCCGAGTAAGCAACATCATTGACTGTATATCAAAGGCAACAAATGATGGAGGGTGATTAGCGCCTCTCCTCAGTCCAATGACGGGGTCATATACAACACTGGTGACACCTTTTTATATTTTTTCAGCCATGTCGTGTGTTTAGGATAAAGTGGTGTGGTTTCCTTCCCCTGTTATGATTAAATCAAGGAGAATGTGCATTTTGGGTTCTGAGAATAGTTGTATAGGAGGGAAGTTGAACTTGAGTGATCCTTTAATTGTTTAGATTCTTTGATTGTTGTACTTCTAACATTGATCGACCAATGAAATAGCGTTCATTGGAAGTGAAAGCGGGAATTGTTGAGTTCGCGTATGTAGGTGAATCGATTGAAGTGTGTGTTAGTGCAAAATAACAACACCCCCAAATGAGTTCTATAGATCTACTTTTCTAAGGTAGAGTCATTTGGTGTGATCCGCATAACATTGAACTTTCCCCAAGGTGGGGGACCTTGCAAATGGAAAAGCTCTCTAGATTAAAGGTTGGTTCAGTATGTTAGAGTAGGTATTTACCTTAGCTCATGTTCGCCTAGGTACTTTATTTACCATTATTGTATTTATCCTCACCCACTTATGTGTGTGGATATTTCTTTTATCTTATTTAGATATTATAAGATATTACATAGTTGTTAGGTATAGTTCTTTCCTTGATCAATGATAGATATTGACTAGGTATCTTTGATGTCTAGTTCTCTCCTAAATCTATGGTCTTGACTAATTCTTTGATGACTAGTTATTTCCTTGATTTATGGCTTGATCTATGACCTTGATTGGTTCTTAGATTATTATTCCTTACCTATTTAAGCAAGGCCCATTCTCAATGTATTGCATTGAGTTCCATTAATAATCTATGATATTGTTGCTCATTTGTTTGCAAAGGTTTTATGTAAAGTTATTCTGGCGAATTGCTTTTATCTTATTGATCGTGGTGTTTGATTAGCATCTGTGTTCTTGGTTTGGTACGATCTGGTTATCATTC
The DNA here is from genome assembly GCA_019776745.2 of Taxus chinensis. Lineage (NCBI taxonomy): Eukaryota > Viridiplantae > Streptophyta > Pinopsida > Cupressales > Taxaceae > Taxus > Taxus chinensis. Next base: position 120,804,021 of record CM034153.1, on the reverse strand, counting down.
CTTTCATGGTATCAGAGCGAGAGATTGTTATTGACATCCGTCTGTAAGTTTTATTTTGTAAATAAATTATCTGTGAACCTCCCATATTTGGGATTTTTTCACCCATTATGCAAATCCTTAGAAGGAGGTGTGAAAACCTTAATCATATGGTATGGAAGCAGTCATATGAGGGCTTAAAGTTTGTGATTCCTTACTTGAGATCTAGGTGCTATCCCGGGTTGCACACAAGAAGGTTCAGCCAAGGGTCTTGCTCATTTTATTACTGTTTCGAGCAAATCCACAGGTTGAAGTAAAACAGCTCACTGCAATTTAAGTTTTTATCGGCGGTAACTAAAATAAATAACAGAGCAAAACATTAAAAAGCTTGTATCTTTTAATCGGTAACTCAGTTTTGAGTGCCAAAGCTTTTACAAACTGGTAGTGCTTGAATTTTTCATGCTCTTTCCATTGAAGGCAACAACAATTTATTTTGAGACTTTCACTATAATTATAAAGTTGTCAAATATGGAGGAGTGTTGTTAATCAATTGTCGATGTAACTTCGACTGAGCCCGACATCCTAAATTTTTGGGATTCCGGAGAATGATATGCTTTTCTTTGAAGTATGTGGACTTTAAGAGGATATTGTAAAACTTGTGGAAGAAAATAGATCGCTCAAGAAGAGAAATTCTCTTCTACAATCACTCATTCATGATAGGGATACAATAATACACTCCCTACATAACAAAATTGTTAGCCTACAACATCACCATCATATTGTGGACAGCCATATCCATGCTCCTAGTCCACTTGCAGCTATTGCTCCTGAACCCATTGACATTGATCTGTCAGTCTTTGAGTCTGTTCCTGCTCTTGATGCTCATACACCTATGAAGCTTGTTACTGCATGCTCTTCCACATTTGTGCTTATTACAGTGCCACATGTTGTGTATCCTACTTTTGCTCAGCTGCATGGAATTTTTGAGAAGCATACCACTACATTCAGTTCTCGCATGTTCTGTTCTAAGGGTCTCACTAGTGGGAGTCATTGGCAGACATTCACAGGGTATTGTTTCTTCTATTCTACATGTTAAGTGTAATTCTCACCATGACATTAGTTTTCGAGTAGATACTTCATTGGGATCACACATTGAAAAAGCTCCTATTCTTGTTCGCTCGACTCTTTCTGAGGATCATGAGCAACACATGAGTTCTGTACCTTCACTTAGGCTTGAGAAACCTGAGATTTGCAGCTATCAGACATGGATCAACCTGCTCCACATTCTGATGTTCTTTTGCATGCACCCATTATGTTATTTTGCACCAAGTCATATGCAAGCATCTTCTTCATCCATCAGTGTTGATTTGGGGTGGATATCTGATCACTCGTGGCGGCGACATAGGCATTCATTGAGAGGATTCTATAGGTGTGGCTCATCCACCATTCAACCTATTACTCCACTTTCTATACCTTCTGCATTGTGATGCTTCTTGTTTCAAGCATTTTTCTTTAGCAGGTGTAGTGTATCTTTCTTATTTGTTGAGAGATTTTGTATATGTATTTTCAACACTTTTGGCATATTGACAATATCTCTTATGGGGGATCTATTCTGGTGCATTCCAGTGTTAGTTTGTTAGTGTTCGAGTAGTTGTTTTGACAACTCATACAGATTTGTAGCATCACTCCACCCATTCAGTAGTATGGGAGGGTGTGGTGTTGATCCTGCTTCTTCGGGTTTTGTGTCCTTGCCTTGTTACCTTGGCTTTTCTTGGATCGTGACACTCTGGAGTTTGTGTCCTTGCCTTGTTGCTTTGGTTATTTTTCTTGGATCGTGGCACACCTATTTGCAATAGTTGATCGAATTATGTTTGGTGTTTTTTTTTGCACTTTCGACATCACTCCGTTGATAGTCTCCTTGTATGGAGCTATTTTGGTGAAACCCAGTGTCAGTTGTTTTTGAGTTCTATGATCGAGTCAGTGGATTCAGACCACAGTGCACACCAAACTTCTTTAGCATTGTACGAGTTTTTGAGCCGAGCTTCTTGGGATGCCTTGGAGCGAGTTATTTACTCTCTTTACTTTGTTGTTAACGTCAGTTTTGGGTACCTTGCGGTGTCCCTTTTTAAGCAGTTATTGTACATGAGTACCTCATCAGGCCTAGTTGATCCGGGACTCATACTGTGAACATGTCACTTCTATTTTGGCCCCTAGCTTCACTTGAGGGGGGTGATTCAAATTGGGTATTTACCTTAGCTCCATGTTCACCTAGGTACAATGATTTAGGCAAAATTGTACTGCTATCCTACCACCAACTTATATGTATGGATCATTTCAATTGCCTTATGTAGATCCACTACAAGATATCAATTACACTAATAGGTGGTAGTTCATCCCTTGATCTATGGAATTTACTAGTTCTTACCTTGAAATAATGGTTGTTTGGTTACCTAGATCAATGATGTCGTAGTTCTGCATGACCTTCCCCTCTTTGGTCCTTGACTGGTTCTTTGATGACAAGTAAAAAAACTTGATTTTCTGGCAATTGCCTCTTAAAGCACCTTGACTGATTCTTAGACTCATTATATCCTTGCCTATTTAAGTAAGACCCATTCTCAAAATTGTTTTGCATTGAGTTCAAAATAACTCATAATTTTTATATTGGCATAACTCATTTGTTTACAAAGGTTTCATGTGCAAGTGATAGTTGGTTAATAACTTTACAAACTCTAGTTGATCGTGGTATAGGATGGATCTTGGCTTGATACGATCTGGTTATCGTTCATTTCATTCTATTCCTCTAGTTTAGGAATGTATTCCCAAGAACATGCAGATGATCAAAATTTGTACCTCATGTCATAAAATTTTGCCAAGGAGATTTCAGGGATAAAAAGGATTTAAGTCACACCATAAGAAATGACTAAACTTCAACCTGATAGCACCAAATCTATGCATGAAAACATTAGTTTTGCTGATAGACACAAACTCAACAAAATACATAGAACAATCCCTCCCTAAACACCTCTAACTAGAAACTTCACTAATGAAAGACCAGTTTCTAGCAGAACATACAAACAAGGACCTAGAATTGATCCACAAACATCTACCATAAAATCTACCCGATTGATATAATTCCATTACAAAACAGCCATAGATGGTGCAAGTTTACAGTGTTTCACCTTTTTCTTAGATTGTTTCTTTGAAGTCGTTGACAAAAACAGATAGGGTAACATGTGTAGGAGGAATACTTGTTCAAATGTCAGTTGATGGGTTATTGTGTGCGTATGACTTCTGAATCCATAGCTAACCATGAAAGCTTCCTTTTGGCTAGGAGGAACTACTTGTAATGAAAGCAAGATCACTAGAAAGGAATTAAACACATATGGGCAGTGAACTACCTAGCATGATGTTAGATCCGGGAAGTATGGTACTTCCTAAATGACTATCAGTCCACTGTTTTAAACAAATTAAATGCTATGTAAACAAGGTAAATCTTATTTTTATTTTAAAATGATTTAGGTATCTCACTTAAAACACAATAAGAAAACAGATCTAAACTAACAGGCTAAGCTAGAATAGAATCCACGGGTCAAATGGGGGGGTTCTGGCTCTCTGCAGGTCTGATAAAGGTCTCGGAGTAGGTCACCGGTGAATGAGGGTAAGATAAAATTAGGTGTGTAGGTATCTGTTCTATGAGCTGTGTGGGCAAATATAGAGATCGGTTTTGGTCAGGGGTGACTGACGGCGGTTAGGTGTAACTGGTGCCCGGTTACTGTGAGATCTGAAAAATGTCACAGAACAAGCTTTAAGGTATCCTTTGTGATTAGCACAAAGGACTTTGGTTGGTCGAGATGAGGTATTAGGTTACTAGAGTATGCTTTTGCGAGGTTTCAATGGGTATACAGAGATGAAAATGTGGAGAAGGTCAATAGGGAGCAAGATAAACAATGAATGATAAAATGATGATGAAATGAAATAACCAAGAAAGTATGATGTTGTACTTACTTGGATTTCATTCATGAATGTCTGTGTGTGAGGGATGGAGGTGCTGATGATGGGTTTGAAGGTTGCAAGTGATCACCAACTGAATAAAAGCTTCTGCATGGGCTGCATGCACACCCCTCTTTGCTTGGATAGATCAGATCATGGCTAGGATGGATATGTGCAGGAGAAGATGCTCAATCTCCTTCCTTGGATGTGAGTTTTTGCTGGAATTGGCTCTTTGAAGATGCGTTATCTCTCTGAGATGTGTTATTGCTTGTCAACTTTCTCCCAATGTTTTTCTAACTTTCTTCCAACTTCCAACCTTGAGAATAAGGTTGTTTTGGGGTTAAAAGGGGTAACCGACGGCGGTTCGGCTTAACCGGTGACAGTTAGGGGTAACCGACGTCAGTCAAGGTGAGATTTCCTAGGTTTACTAAACTAGGGAGATCCTCCTGATTTCCTTGGATCTCGTGTCGTTATCCCGTGGATTAGACTGGGAGCTTCTTGTGAGCATGCGAGAATGTGGTTAGAGGGAATGTAGGCATTGATTTTTAGGGTTTGGGTAAGTCTTAGTTAGTTATGGTAACTTGCTAAGAATAGGTCTTAGGTTGAGTTGGCTTGGTGAGGTGTCTAAGTGAACTGTATGTGGGGATATTATCCAAATAAAATATTCAAATAATAAATATAGTGAGGATAATGAATTAATTTAATTAAAGTAATTAAATTAATATTAATGGGGTGAAGGGGTCATGGCTAGGTAAATGTAACAAAGGGTGCTTATTTGTCGAGGGACGAAAGGGGAGTGTGACCTAATTTTAGTGTCTACATTTTTCCCCTTTTTGTTGTGTAGCTTGTATTGGTAAGTGATGCTAACAAAAATAAGATGTGGTTGCCCCATGTGTGGGTGAAGGTGATCCCCCTCAAACCAGGAACTGACGAGGCAACAAGCTGAAGCGGTGAGTGGTTTGATAAAAGGTAAATGTGAGGAAAAGGCAAGTGGGTATAGGGGAAAAGGGTGAAAGGTCTACTTGGGCAATCTAGGTAATGGGTCAGGGTCACAGGTAGCAATAGTCAAATGCACGCACACGTATAAACTGCAGCACGCTACCACAGGTTGAAGAGTAGGCAAACTCTACATCCTCTAAGGTCAATAGGTTTATCCAAACAAGGTTGAAGTGAATCCGGTATCCAAGGTATAGGATATGGTCAGGAAACACAACATCAGGTTAGGTGCAGGAATGTTTAGGTATGTTCTGGTGCACCAAAGGTAGGGTCAGGATAAACGGTCACAGGCAATAGGCTAGGTAAGGTCATTAGGTCAATCAACACAGGTAACAGTGCCGCAAGGTATAGCGAACACATGAGGTCAAAGGTCACTAGCGATGGTCCAAGTCCAAATATCTAGGTCATGGCATGGGTAAGGCCAAGGTAGGGGTAAAATAATAAGAGTCCTCAACAGGAGGACAAATTGGAGGTAGAAGAAGTGATGAGGTCAAGAAAGGTAAGGTAAAGGGTTGGGTAAAGGATGGATGGGGTAAAAGAGCAAGGTAAAGGGTGGGGTAAAATGGGTAAAAGTAGGGTTAATGTGTAGCTAAGGTTGACCAACATGGCGGTCATGGATAACCGATGTCGGTATAGGAAAACCGACGAGCGGTTAGGTAGGGCATCAGACCGATGTCACGGTCAAGGGGAACCGACGTCAGTTAGGTCGGGTTTTGTATAAAAACAAAAAAAATCCACATTTTTGTTATTCATTTGTGCATTTGTGAAGTGAGAAAATGACAAAAAAGGGAAAAGAGAAAAGAGGACAAAAGTGTCTAGATAAAAGCTTGGGACGGTGAGCTACATAGTGTGATTGGACGGTGGTTGGGTTAGTGAGCAGGTGGGTCCACGAGATCAGGCGGTGAGAGATTTGAGTGGTCGGAGGAGTTGCGGGTAGATATTGAAGGATGGATAGAGGCTAGAGAGGGATCGGGCAGACCACCAGCATAGCAACTAGACTTGCCACCGAGATAGCGGCAGTGCGACGATGTAAGCACCTAACTTTATAGTGTTAATTAGATAGAGTAGAGGTTGTGCAGAGTTGTTATTTGTAGGGTTTTTGTGGGATGTTTGTGTATTTTGGGGGTGGGAAAAATTTAAATCGGGTATGGAGGGGAATAATAGGGCCAAAAAGAGGGGGGTGAGGGTAGTAAATTTGATAGGGTGGGGTGGGTAGGGGTTTAAGGGGGTAGTGTAGGTCATTGTAGGTGGGGTAAAAGGGACATGTGGGAGGGTTTTTTTTTGTTTTTTTTCAAAAATGAGGGTTTGGAAAGTCATGGATTTTTCCGTGATAGTGACTGGCATCGATGCTTGGCTGTCATTGGTAGAACCTAGGATCGGTCACTTAACAGGTGACTGATGCCAGTTACGTGGTAACCGGTGGTCGGTGCAGTTGAACTAGTATCAGTCACCAAATAGGTGACCGATGCCGGTTTAAGGATGACCAGAGTCAGTTAGGATGAACCGGAACCAATTGGGATTTTAGGCACAAGGGTGCAAAAAATGATGTAGGTTAGGTGGTTGAGATGGGTAGGGTAAAAATAGGGTGGATGGGTAATGAATAAGTTTGTGAAGATGGTCATGATAAAGGTAGATTAAATGTTTTGCTTTGGATTGGATGCATGCAAGAGATCGCAGTCACATATGTGAGACAGGGTTCCACCGCTACTGGTGACATTACACGAGCTTAGCGAACGCCCTTTGGAGCTGGCAACACGTGGAGGCAGTGGGATTGAGTGGTATTCGGCACTACCGACATGTTGTTTGGCAGCCTAGTTTGATGGTCCCGCTCATCGATAGATGGGACTCCGCGACCAACACCATTCCACCTTCTGATGGGTGAGATGAGGATCACCCTAGAGGACGTCTTCTTCGTATTTTGAGGTTACCCATATTTATGGGCCCAGGTGTACTCTATCTCCTCTGAGGTCTCAAAGGAGTTGATCAAGATAGTATTTGGCGAGGGGGCGGTGGAGCTGAGATTTCATAGCGCCTGTTTGAGCTAAGGTGAGATATACCTAACCCATCCGAATGAGATGAAAATAGTAGTTTTATTGACGGAGATAGTGTGCTTGTTATGCACTGCTCGATGCAGAGGGTGGACACTTTCCCCAATCATTGATGGGGGTGCTCCATGATATGATGGTGCATGAGACATGCTTCACCTGGGAACTAGCATTCTTGGTGCAAGCTATATAGAGAGCTGTGGGCGTATGGGCAGTTGCGCAGGGTTAGCCTGTGTTATACATTTATACTACACTACTAGGCCGATGAGCACATAGTCTATGTTCAACCTATAGGGATGCCTCAAGCAGACACATTCCCACCGAGATGTTTGTGGTTGGGATACAGTAGATGGGTACCAGTTATAGGAGAGTGAAGGTCAGATAGGCCGACATACGATGTGGCCCATTTTTGGTAGTTGTTGGAGGGGTTATTTGGAGTAGACATTATCTAGAGGCCATATGAGGGATTCCCCTAATATAGGCACATGCATGAGGAGCTATCTGAGCTCCAACTAGAGAGGTGGATACAAGGTCGTCATGCTGGGGAGGATGAGATGATCCCGATAGACAAGGTCTGATGGCAGTTCAGGATTGTACAAGATATTCCTCCACCCTTCCCACAGTATCAGAGAGATGACATGGAGAGGCCCTTACCTCTACCATAGCCTTTAGTTCCTACAGGAGAGGAGGATCAGCTAGTGGATCAATAGATTGATGATGCCAGATGCACAGATAGGTATAGGTAGTGGTGGGTAGCTCAGTTACGAGCCATACCACCTAGACCGGGGAAGCCAGAGTTAGCTACCGTTACAGTGCAGAGAGACGCCCTACAGGGGTAAGGTAATGACATTGATCACATAGATAGGTATACTGTAGACACAGCTGCAGGGGTTAGAGGTAGAGGTTGCAGAGCTATGAGTACAGGTGGCTAGTCTGTAGGCACAGATGGCAGAAAGAGAGGGTGGAGGTGATGAAGGAGATGGAGACAGAGATGGTTAGGTGGCAACCCTACTGGCTTAAGTGGTAGGTTTACAGGGCTAGCTATGGCCACATCCCAGACACAGATTGGGGCCTTACAGGCCCAGATACGGGCACAGGGATAGAGGGCACCATCACCAGGCATAGGGGTAGGGTGGACCACCATAGGCACAGGGAGCAAGTCCCAGTTCATAGGCTGGCGCAGGGCAGGTACAGGGGCCGAGACATATGGGACCACCATAGACCATGCCTATATCTAGGTTACAAGATGACCTAGGTGAGGCGAGATATTATCAGGACCAACTCATGGCAGCTGGGATAGAATTCCTCTCTTACGGAGAGTACAGGGCACAACAGGTGTCTAGTGAGAGGACAAGATCCCACACACATAGTGTGGAGAGCACAGGAGGATAACAAGCTCCGAGGCATGATCAGGGAGAGGACACCTGTACATGATGCCACCAGAGTGAGGTGATGTGCCAGCAGGGGCATAGGAGGCCGAGGGTGTAGGTGACACAGAGATGGAGGACATCCAACGAGATGTCTGATATGCGGTCTCCCGATTTTTAGGGTTTATGATGTACTATGTGCATGTGAGTCATTTTGATTATTATATGTTAGCCGGCTTGTGTGCTAAAGACAGTGAGGATGTTTCGACCTGATTTTAGATTGTTTTTTCAAGTGTTGATACTAGCCTAGGGTGCCGAAGATTTTTTATTGTATTCATTCATTTTGTATATATGAGACCGGCCTGTGTGCCGATGACATTTTGTATTATAGATCAGTCAGCGTGCCGACATTTTTGAGATGATGGCCATGAGATAGGCATGTATTTTGAGATACATAGTTATTGATTTATATGATGAGATTCATGGAATTTTGTGATGCGTTAATTTTTTTATGAGATATTGGATGTATTGCTTGTGTTAGATGAGCTATGGATTTGTTAAATTTGATATGGATAGATTAGGTGAGTTAGGCATGATGGAGTAAGGTCGGTTCAGGCATGGATTGAGTCAGGTTATAAGCATGGATCGATTCAGGTTATAGGCATGGATTGAGTTAGATCTGGTTTAGGCATGGATCGAGTCAGGTTATAGGTATGGATCGAGTCAGGTTATAGGCATGGATCAAGTCAAGTTATAGGCATGTCGAGTCAAAAGTAGGTTTAGTTATGATTCATTGTGTTGGCAATGAATGATACTATGGTTCATATGTGAAATGTTCTATAATCTATGCATATTGATGATAAAGAGATGGTAGGCATAATAAATGTATGTTGTGGTAAGAAACTTGTTATGTATGTGGCTTAATTTCTAATTTTGTTAGAAAAGGGGAACTAAGTGAAATGTGGGGTAAATGGTGAATTAGGCATGGTTGACGAATTGTTTTAGGGTAAAGAATGGCCGAGCTAACGTCCAAGGGCCCCATGACCTTGGAGTGCTGCCTACATAGTCCTGACAAAAAGGGACCTCAGGACGATGTAGTTCTCCCATGAGCTAGGGAAGAATATGAGAATGAGTTGGTATGTTTTTAGGCATGTAGTGGGTTTAGGTGTAATAGGTTGTAGGTAGATTATAGGTAAAATGATGTTGGTGAAGGTGATTATGTCAAAAGGGAGGATTACCCCAAAGGTAAGCGTCGAGTACCAAGTCCTATATAAGGTAATCAAAATGTCAACAAAATATGGTTCAAAGATAAGAGGGGGGGCAAATAGAGCCACCTGATTGGGTAGGATCATACTAAGTAGATCATACCTTGAAGGGGGTGATGAACACAAGATCTGGAAGGCATTAAACGTTTAACTATTCTACGGTGAAAGTAGTCACATGATCACCAAATGTCTAAACTCCAAGATTTCCCTTGAGGTGATGTAGGAAATGAGAGTGGAAATGGTAAGGTGGGTGAAAGGTAGTTAATTTTATATGTTTTGAGTGACAGGGATTTTGGGCAAGAGGTCCAAGGTCACAATGGGAAAGTCCATGACTAAAAAGTTTTTTTTGTTGTTGTGATAGACTGATCGATGTAGGAAGTCTATATGAGATAAATAATATGGTACTCCTTGAGGTCTTCATGAAGCTGATTGATGCGAGAAGCTTCAGTTTCTGTCATTTTTTTATTTTTTTTTAAAGCTTCACATAGTTGTCCTTCGAAGGAGCAGTCTATTTATAGTAGCAATTTGGTCGAGAGGAAGATGTCCTTTTGAGGGAGTCATATTTTTATTATAAGTTTGGCTCAAGAAGATTGGTCCCATGTGAGGTCTTTGAAATGATGGACAAGACCAAGGTGAAGGATAGGAGTCTTGTTCAAAAGGCAAGGTGGAATGACCATGGGATCTCATCTAAAGTTAGATAAAAAGTATCCATGAGAATCATGCTATGTGTAGTGTCATGGTACACATATTCAAGAGGAGAGAACAAGGTGACGGGGTACTCACACAATTCTTGTTTAATCGTTAGGGAGGTGTATGGAGTGGATAGTGCTCAAGGGATGAGCCTGTACAGAGACAAAGGGTGAGGTAGGAAAATGAGTCAACAATAGAATGGTCGAAGATGTAATGTGTTAAGGGTCTCAGGTTTGGGTTTACCATCAAGTGAGGATAAACGATAGGCACCTGATCCATAGGTATGAGTTATGATGTATGGTCCAAGCCAATTAGGAGTGAATTTTCCCCATTTACTTTTTTCTGCTTTGGTTACGTGTTGATTTTCTTTCAGGACAAGGTCACCGACTTGGAAGGTTCGTTCATGAACAAGTTTGTCATAAGCACGTTTGATATGTTGTTGGTAAACTTGAAGGTGATCCAGAGCGTTAAGACAACATTCATCTAATAACTCTAGTTGTGCTAAGTGGTCCTGACGAAAGTCATCATCAGTAAGCATGTCATGGAGAGAAATGTGGAGTGAGGGAATCTAGACTTCGAGAGGTAGAACAGCCTCAGTACCATAGACCAGTGAAAAGGGTGTGGCCACAGTGGAAGTGTGAATACTAGTGTGGTATGCCCATAGGGCAAAAGGAATGTGCGTATGCCAATCCTTCCCAGTATCGTCAACCACTTTCATGAGAATTTTGTTGAGGGTTTTGTTAGTGGATTCAGCTTGGCTGTTGGTTTGTGGGTAATAAGGTGATGAGAAACTAAGTTGAATGTTGAAGGCATCACAAAGTTTTTGTAGTGTTTTGTTTTTGAATTATTTTCCATTGTCAGTGATGAGGCGATGAGGGACACCAAAGCGGAAAATGATGTGATGGTTAATGAACTCACATATTTTCTCAGCTTTTGTGGAGATGAGTGGTATGGCTTCCACCCATTTTGTGTAGTATTCGGTAGCAGTTATGATCCATTGATGGCATTGGGAAGAATGAGGATTGATTTCTCTGACAAGATCCAAACCCCATTGAGAGAAGGGCCAAAGGTCATGAGTGACCTGTAAGGCATGACTGGGTGTATGATGAAGGTTGGAATGTTGTTGAAATTTCACACAATGTTTGACATAGTCACAACAATCATGGTTAAGGGTCAGCCAGTAATAGCCTAGGTGAAGAATACGCTTAGCAACAGCAAGGCCACTAAAGTGACCTCCACATATGCCATCATGAACCTCCTTAATGGTATAAGGAATTTTAGAACTTATGAGGCATCGTAAGAGAATACCATCAAAGCCACGCTTATAGAGGAGTCCCCCTAGGATAATAAAACAAGAGACCTTTTTAAGGAAGGTGCGTTGTCCATTACGGGTGAGATCAGGAGGTAAGATGGAGAGAGAAAGGTAGTCGGAGTATTGTTTATACCAAAGGTCACTCGGGTCAGGGGTGTCATTTCCGATTGAGTAAACATCATGAGGTAAATAAGAAGGTGAATGGAGGCATTGTATGGTGAAAAATATTTTGGAATCAGCAAGGGAAGCGGGTATTTGGGAAGCTAAGCAGGCCATGGTATCTATAAATTTTTTGGTTGAACGTGGGATGGTTTGAAGGGTGTAATGATCAAAGGTGGTCAAAAGTATGTCTACATGATGTTTATACTTTTGAAGTATCTCGTTACGACATTGGTACATATCATTGACTTGGTTTATGACCAATTGTGAATAACCAAAGATGATGATAGATTTGACATCTAGGGCATATGTGACTTAGAGACCTAGTACGAGTGCTTTGTACTTGGCAAATTTTGTTAGTGCATTTAAAGTCTAGTTTGAAAGACAAAGGCATGGGTTCTCCATCTAGAGGAATGAGAATAACACTAGCCCCACCCCCACATTGACACTTGGAACTGTCGAAGAACAGTGTCATTTGGTAAGGGGGTTCGTCCAGGGAAATGGTAACAATGGATTCATTGAGAAAGTCAAAATTAGAGGGTTAATCCCCAGAAATAGGTGTGTTATCTAATTGGTCAGCTATAGCTTGGCCCTTAATGGAATTTTGGTGAATGAATTTGAGGTCAAAGTTAGCTAAAATCATAAGCCATTGTGTGGTGCATTGATTTTGATAAGGTTTAGCATACATGAAGTGTAAAGGATCAGTGTTGGTCACGACATAAGTTTTGTGGTTGAGTAGGTAATGGCAGAGTTTGGTGGAAATGAAAAGTAAGGCTAAGAAAATATTTTCTAGATGGTTGTATTGGGTTTCATAGTCCAAAAGAGTACGGCTTATGTAATAAACCACATGCTCCCTATGTTGTTCATCATGATGAGCGAGCATGGCTCCCAAGGAATGATCGGTAGCTGATATGTATAGGTAAAAAGGTTGATTGTATTTAGGTGGAATGAGTATGGGTGGTTGGATATGGTATTGTTTTAGGGCCTCAAAAGCTTTGTGATAGTCATCATCCCATTTAAAGGAGACATCCTTCCTAAGCAGATGATGAAATGGTTGACACCGATCAGATAATTGTGAAATGAAATGGCAAATGGACTGCAATTTACCTTGTAGGCTACAGAGTTGTTTAAGGTTAGTGGGCGGAGGTATTTCTAGAATGGCCTTGACTTTAGTAGGGTCAACTTCTATACCATGGAGGGAAACAATAAATCCCAGGAGCTTTCCTGAGAGAACCGCAAAGACACACTTTTTAGGTTGAAGGCGGATGTAATATTTAATGAGGCGGTCAAAGATGGTTTTGAGGATGGAGAGGTTCTCGGAGTGACGTTTAGATTTGGCCAAGAGATCATCCACGTAATCTTCCAATATGTGATGCATGATGTCATGGAAGATGTAAGTCATAGCACGCTGATATGTAGCACCAGTATTTTTAAGGCCAAAAGGCATGACTCGATAGCAAAAGGTTCCCCAAGGGGTAATGAATGTGGTCTTGTGTTGATCTTCTGGAGGAAAAGAAAAATTTGCTTATAACCCGAGAAGCCATCCATGAGTGAGAGCATCTCATGACCAGCGGTGAGGTCAACCAGTTGATCAATACCGGGTAAGGGAAAGTTGTCTTTCGGTAGGCTAAGGTTGAGGTCACAGAAAGTCCGTGTGAAATGTGCGAGTCCCCCTGTTGCTTTAGTAACAGGGACAATGTTAGAAATCCAATGAGGATAATCAATGGGTAAGATGAAAGAAACAGAAAGAAGGCGCTAAAGTTATTCTTTGATGAGAAGAGAAATGCGAGGGTGCATTTTCCTCAACTTTTGTTTGATAGGTTTGGCATTAGGGAACGGTTACGATATTATGGACCACTATGGTGGGGTCAATACTGGGCATGTCTGCATAAGACCAAGTGAAAGCATGGTTATGATCTTAGAGAAAAGAAGTGATGGCTTCCTATTCAGTAGCATCTAAAGATTGTTTGATCTTTAGGATGTGTGGGTCATCCTGAGTATGAATGTTGATCTCGATAGTTGATTCATTCAACATGGTTTGCATCTCAGAGGGTAACGACCGATGAATATATGAGTCTTCTGCACCAAGGTAGGTGAGTATGGATTCATCATCCTGATATTGAACGACGTTAATTATAGGTGTGTCATCATCGATCATTTCAGGATACAGAATGGGAAGAGTGGAAGGGGCCTCGCCTTCGCATTGATAAGTCAAAGGCCCCAAGGAAATGGTGTTTATGAAAAAAAAAGTTAGGGGGGATAGATTCAGGATCCATCAACTCTATCATCGATGAGGGTGGTGATGAAGAGGGTGGTGAAGGTGAAGATGAAGGTGGAGAAGGGCTAGAGTCCTCAATGAGTTCAATGTGGGCTTATTTAGTAGGAGGTTCAAGGAAGCTGATACCACTACGGTCAATATGTTTACGTGTGGTACATGGAATAATGGTATGGTGGCCTTGCTCGTAAAATCAAAAACCAAAACCCTTCCATGCACAGTGGTGCAGGAAGGTGTGGGTGAAATGGTCGATTGGTAAGTGATTGAAGTCAGCGGCAAAATGGGTGGGTTTGTGATGGTGGTTCAGGGTGTGTAAGTGGTAGTATCAAGTTGTGGGACCCCATAGGTGAGACTAGTACGAAGATGAGGAGGACCATAAATGAGGCAATTATAGACCTATACTCTCATAGCGAGGGTGTTGGTGAACTAACTTCCAATCTAACTCATCCAAGGAGTAAGGGAATGTGTTGACACTATATAGGAAAGCCTACTCCCCCAGAGTGAGTGATTGAAAAACACCTTCCAAAAGCGGTTGGTGTGTAGGTAGCTCCAAATGGATAATGTGTCAGAAGGTGCAATAGAAGAGGTGGAGTTAACATATCTGGGAAGCTGACGCGGTCAGCAATGGAGGTTATAGAAGCGGTAGGACATGGAGGAGGTAATGGATCCGCTACATGAAATAACAACCCAGTAAAATATTGTGGAGGTGTAAAGAAGCGGTTATTGGGGCGGAGGTAGAATGGCTTGTCAGGTATGAGCACATCATTCGGGTCAGATACATGTTGCAAACGTTTTGAAAGGTGATGGGTCAGCCAGAATGGTACAAGTGTGTCACGTGGGCCGAAAGTACGCGAACTATATCACCATGCAAACTTTCCACAACAATGCAAAGTAGAAAACATTGGTTTCCATGACATAGATCCGGGTAGAGCTCTACCAAGCAACAAGTTATATTGGAATTCCCCCTCCAAAACGTAAAACAATTCTCCGGTAGAACAGTGAGAACCGGCCCATGCGAAATGGAAGGATGGCCAAATGGGACAAATAGTGTCCTTCAGGTGATAAGCGGCATTGAATGAAACACAAAATGACCGGATGTTTGCAAAAGGCTCCCCATACTTTTCGGGTATGTGCATTTGAGAAAATGCATGGGATGAAATGATGTTAATGAGCACCTCCATCAATCATCACATGGTGTACACTTTATCATCAATGTGGACAGAGGAATTATAAGAAATCTGGGTCCATCGGTCATCAAATTTGGTGGAATTTCTTGATTCCTCTGAGAAGGTAAGGGAGGCCAAAATGGTGAACAAGATCAGGGTGAAGATGAAGGTGGTAATTTGGTTGAGAAATGCTACATGATGGGGTTTGATAATGGAGGTTATGGGTGTAGGGTCATTGGGTAAAACCTCAATTGATTGAAGAAACATCCATGAGTGGAGCATTAACGATGTTTATTCTATTTAGGTTTGGATGAGGTCATATAAGGACATTTTTGGGGAGGATTGGTGTAATTGTTCATGAGCAGGTCCAATGTGTGACACCATTGGAGCTGGGGTACAAAAGGGGCTGTGGATTGAGTTATTTTAGGTTTGGGTGTAGATGGTATTTTGGGTTTAGGATTGGCTAGTGTTTCAGTTGTCTTTTCTTTTCCCCTTCTTTGCATCCCGTGTAGTGGCGTTTATCAGCTGTTGATTTGCCTGGGGAGTTCTGGCAAATGGAGAAGGACTGTAGGATGAGTTGGTGGAATGACATGGTCGGGCAAAAGCGTACTTTGGCCCAAGAGGAGAAAAACCCTTGTGAGGTGAGCTAGGCGCAACGACATTTTTGGTTCCATGGAAAGTTCTCTGATGTCAGATTTTTCCCGCATTTCAAATCTGTGGGACTGTGGTTGGGACAGAAGCTGTGAGGGTGGATTCTTTGTGGTTTTTGAGTGGGAAAGTGGGAATGGGTACTTGATGAAGAAGGATCCTCATTACGAAGGTCGTCTTCAGACAAAGTTGGTTTCTAGTGGACACAATTGGATAAGGAACTTATTTTTAAGGCCTTGTAGTTTTCCACATCATGCCCTGGCACATCGATGGGATGCACAAATTTTAGTATCATCAAACCCTTTTGGCTTGAAAGTGAGGGGACCCCAAGGTCGGAGTGGCGGTTTCCTGTGATCAATCTAGGTCTCGAGGAGGTTGGTTAAAATTTGGGCATGATCCTGTCAAAATTACTTAATGGGAAGTGAATTTTTGGGTGCAGGTGGTTGAATTGTTGAGGAACTATCTTTAGAAGAGGAAATGGGCGGGGTTTGATGGTGGTTTAGGTGCCAGTGTGGTTAGTTTGCCCAGGTGAGATAGGTACATAGATGTTATGGACCCTAAAGGGGCATTCTGTTACTACACACAGTGATGCAGAGGGTGTTTTTGAAGGCTTCCATACTAGGACCCTAAGGAATGTGTTGACACTATATTAGGTTTTAGAGTGAAGCTGTTAAACAAAATCTTCCAAGGGATCAGTGTGGTATGAGGTAGGGTATATAAGGATGGGGTTTTGTTTTTGGGTTGCATAACGGATTGGATGAAGGTAATGGGTGTACAAGGTCTATGGATATTGTAGATGGATGAAGAGGAGGTATGGCAAGTTGAAAGCAACAGCCATAAGGGATTAACGTGGTTGGTATGTGAAGCTGTATTGGATGATGACAGAGGTCAATGGCTTGACAGGTGTGAGTTACATCATTGACTGAAGTATAATGGGTACATGCTGAAGAATTTATGCTGGTATGGTATAGAGGTATGTGGTGGTACAAAGACTGCAGGTGTGAAGCAACGTAACTTGTAGGTGGGGTGTAGGTGAAGCAACATAGTTTGTTGGAAGGAATGGCTTGATCAGGTATGAGCACATGGATTGGTGAAGGTTGGTAAAGCATGTTGCATGATGAGGTTTGAAAGGTGATGGGTCAAGGAATGGTGTAGTGTGTCCTTCGTGTTCAAACTTTCGACAGTGATAGTCTTGTGGAAGGAACACAACCCATGACCAACATTTAGGCAGTCTATGTAGCTAAATTATATTGAGAAAAATGTAAGACAATTCTAGAATAGTGAGGGGGTCCATGTGATGAGTAATGGAATGGTGGTCAGGGTGACCCCTAATGTGGTAATAGGTGCCTCCATCAATAGCATCAAATGAATGTAACATGTGTGGGTGTTATCACCGAATATGCACATTTGAGATTTATACATGGCAGATACTGAAATCATGTTAATGATTAGTGCCTCCATCAATCATCACATGGTGTACCCGTATGTCATCAATGTGGACTAGAGATGCTAAGAAGGCTGGGTCCAGAGTCATCATTTTGGTGTGGCGCAATCTCCTCCTCTGAGAAGCTAAGGGAGGCCACTTGGTGAACAAGGTGAGGTGAGAGATGAAGGTGGTAATTTGGTGAGAGAGGCTACATGATGGGGTGTGATAATGGAGGCTACGGGTGTAGGGTCATTAAGTAAAACCTCAATAGATTGAAGGACCTCCATGAGGGCTTAACGATGTGACTCTGAGGTTTGGATGAGGTCATAAAAGGACATTTTGAGGGGAGATTGGTGTATTTGTTTGAGCATGGTGTGATGTGTGACTCCATTGGAAATGGGGTATACAAGGCCACAATATAGTTATTTAAAGAAGAGGTTGAATGGGTATGTGCAAGGGTAGCAGGGGAAGGTACATGACAAACTTATATGTTGGGTATAGGATTGGTTGCACTGTTCAATCCTTTTCTTTTGTATGGCATGTGTAGTGACATGTATCATGTTGATTTGAGGGAAGTTGGCAAATGGAGAAGGTGTAGGGTAAGTGGTATAACGACATGAAGGGAAAAAACCTACTTGAGGAGAAAAAAAATGTGAGGTCAGAGAAGGCGTAATGACATTTGGGTGGTGGTGTATGCAAGTTCTCTGATGTGAACCATGTTAATTTTATATATCTTGAAAATTCTCCCCATACTGTGGCTCTAGGAGCATGAGGGTGGAGGTTGTGGTTGTTGAGTGGGCAGTGTAGGAATGGGTGTTGGTGAAGAAGGATCCTTTTCGAGAAGGTCCCATCATCATCAAAGTTGGTTTCTGGTGGACACAATTGGATAAGGATGCTTTTCAAGGCCTTGCAGTGATCTCCACATCATGCCCTAGCACATGATGGTATGCACAAATTTTAGTATCATCAAACCCTTTTGGCTTGGGTTTGAGGGGGTCATAAGGTCAGAGTGGCGGTAATGTGATAATAGAAGTCTCGAGGAGGTTGGTTAAAATTTTGGCATAGGACCCTGCTAGTGGATCACAATGGGAAGTGAATTGGGTTTGGTGTAGGTGTGGTTGATTCCATCTTGGGAATTATTTTTGGAAGAGTAGGAACGGGTCGAGCTATGGGTTTAGGTGCATGGTGTGGTTTGAGGTATCTTCTTTGTTCGGCCGTTCACCTTTGGGTAGGGGTACAGTAGATGGATGGGTAGGAGGGTGTGGGGTTGTTTTGACTACCTTATTGTGGGGTAGTGGGGTTTTGTTTTTGGGTTGCACCTTCTTGGGTAAAGGTGATGTGGGTGTATGAGGTCTAGAAGGAAAAGTAAATGGAGGAAGAGGGCGACTTACCCATGGGGATAATGGGGGTGCTATGAAGGTAGATGATGTGGGTCGTGCTTGGGGTGTGAAGGACAATGACTAATGTGTAGTGGGTAGTGAAGCAAATAGCTGAAGGTATTGGAGGTATTGGTGGTAAAGAGACTGCAGGTGTAGGTGTAAGTCGATGTTGTGTGCTTTTGGGTAGGTGATAGGTTTGTGAGGAAGGAATGGGTTGTTCTGTTATTGGTTTATGGATGGTTGAAGTTTGTTTGACCATGTTGGGAAGTTGAGGTCTGAAGATAGATGGGACAAGTACAGGTGTGATTGGTGTGGTCAGGGTATGAGGTTGATGAGTTTGTTTCTTTGGTTTGGTGTCTTCCTAGGTGTGGTTTTGACGTTGAAGGATGTAGCTAAATCTAGTTTAATAGGTGGATGAGTAAGGCTAGTGGTTGGGGTGACCCCTAAAGTGGTAATAGGTTTAGTTGAGGAAAATGTTGTGGGTATGGGTTTGGGTTTAGATGTAGGTTGGGTTATGGGTAAGGGTGTGGTTTGAGTGCTAACAGGTATCATGGAAGGGGTTGCGATAGAGGTGGTTGTATTTGGTTTGATTGGTCGAAATGTGTTTGGGTAGATAGTGGAGGTATCAGCGAGGGATCTCTGCATCTGTGTTGAGACAGGGAGTAAGAGGCACCCCCATAGTAAAGCCCTATCCACATAATCTAAGTGATCAGCCAAACATGAGAAGGACACATCTATGGGTGGAGTTGGTGAGGACCTAATGGAAATTCCTGTAAAATGTGTCTTAGAGATGGGGAATTGGCTAGCTTCAACTTCCGTGGGTAAGAGAGCCAAAAGTAGGTCGGTTGGATTCTAGGTAGCTGATGGAGAATGCTCGGCAAGAGGCAAAGGTATCTCAACTGGGTCGATGATAGGTGGAGGAGATGATGGGAGCTCCTATATAAGTGGAGGGAACATATGGGCACGCCTCTATGGGTGGAGGAGGCAATGGGTGCTCCTCTGTGGGTGGAGGAGATAATGGGAGCTCCTCTATGGGTGGAGGAGGTACTATAGGTAAAGGTTCTCTAAGTGGTGAAGCTAGGGGTGAGATGGGCTCAATGTTAGCAAAAGACCCCTCTGTTGGTGATGAAGGAGATGAAAGGTGTTCCTCTATTGGTGAAGGAACAGGGGAGGTTGGTTCCAATGTGGAAGGAGGATTTCAGGCTAGGATCTCCTCTATGGAAGGAATATGGGGTAATTGGGAGGTGAAAGGTACCTCGTTAAAGATAGCGTGAACCTCACGGGTATGGGTATCATGAGTTGATGTCTCACCGGTTTGATTGGATGAAGGGGCATGATTGGGAAATGGTTTTTTGAAGATTTGTAGATTTTGGTTGGGGGTGGCGTTGGGATTATCCACAGTTAACTCACCTTTCTCGAGCATTTCTTGGACAATATTTTTGAAAGTGATGCAGTTTCCGTCACTATGACCCTTTACTCGATGATAGTTACATAAATCATGTTCTTTATACCATGCGGGCATGGGGCGAGCAGGGTCAAAACTAGTGTGTGGTTTTATGGGTGGAAGGGTGATGGATCTAGATTTGATAAGCTTTTCTAAGACAGAAGAGTAAGGTTCCCCAATCAGGGTATATTTTCGCTGCTCTCATCTGAATTAAAAAGTCTGGACAGGTGAGAGATTACATGAGGGTGTAGCCTGATTTGATGGATGAGCTGGGCCGGCCTTAAGTACCATTGCGTTAGCGGTGCCCTTATTTTTTGAATAATTGGTTGGTGGTTTGGAAGAAGAAGAGGTTTCATTCGACTTGAATGTTGAATTCTTATTTCGTAATTGGATTTTCTTCTCTTCGATGGCCCAAATCTCTAACTTTCGTGCCATAGTGAATGCCTCATCGAATGTTCAGAAGGTTTGGACCTGCAAGGTTGGGGAGATATGTTTAGCGCAAGCTCATGTGAAGAGCTCGATGAGTTCAGTTTGTGGAAGTTGGAAGGTAAGTTGATTGATCAGGCTGTGCCAGCGAGTGACAAAATCTGTGATAGATTCATCCTCATACTGACATGTGGAATATAGATCGGTCATGGTAACCTTCTTGATGATATTGATAGAGAAATGATCCAAGAAGGCTTGGGCTACTTGATTGAATGAGAATATAGAGTGTTTAGGTAACCCACTATACCAATCTAATGCAGGTCTAGTGAGGGACATGGGAAAGGTTCTCAAAAGCAAGGCATCATCATGAGCGATCAGATAACACCCATGTTTGAACGACCGCAAATGTTGTTGTGGGTCTTCTTTGCTATTAAAACGATTGAATTTAGGAATTTCCCAATGCACAGGGTATGAACGAATAGGAATGGATGGGTGAATAGGCTCATTGCAAATATCATCATAGGTGAGAGTGTTGTAGGAGATGGAAACCGATGCCTCCAATGTCTTCATATTGTCTAACATCAATTTAATTAGGTCGTTGGTGGGTTGTGATGATTAGATGCCTCCCATAGCATGAGAAGGTTGGTTTTGGCCATATAACAGCGGTGGTACTCTAGTATATGGGGCTGCCATGTAGGGTGGTGGAGAAGAAGGCAATGAAATAGGGGGTATGTACCCGGAATGAATAATGGATGAAACAAGAGGTTGTTGGTAGTATGTATATGGGGGTGGAAGGGTCGTGGTAACCCTTCTTGGAATAACATGGAAGGGATTGCCTTCATGCAGTGTATCCATGGCCGACCAAGGATCATATTATAATTGGTTTCCTGATCTATAATATAAAAATCGATGAGGACCATCTTGGGCCCTGAAGTGACTGGTAAAACTATGGTTCCAATCGAAGTGGCTTTGAGGCTATCATAACCTCTTAACGTATTTCACGTTGTGGAACAGTTCATCTCTCCATATCCTAAATTTTGAAGAAAAGCGAAGGGGACTATATTAACTGTTGCCCCATCGTCAACCATTGCACGTTTAACATAATTATTGTAGACCCAAACTTGTAAATGTAAAGTTGGGTCACCTCTTCATGCAATTTCAGCATCTATTGGCATTTTGCTTATATCGAATATAAATTCCGTATCCCTATTTGGCTGCCCTGGAGGGGGGTAAGTGCACCAAGTTGGGGGACAATTAAGTGGACATCAAATCCTGAATTTTACATTAAAAACAACAAAACATCAAATTTAGTCTTCCGCGGACTTGAACCATGCCAAAAAGTAAAAACTATGTCATAAAAATGGTACCATTGTGTAGGGGAGACTATTAGCTTTTTAGAAATACTGATTTTAAAGTGAATAGAAGAGGATAAATATCATTTTATAATTTTTTACTAATATTAGGTCTTTAAGACACTTTTTCCTGTGAATGTTTATGTCTACGTTTAAGACTGCAAAATTTGTTTCACTTATCAGAATGTGATAAAACTTATACCATCCCAACCGTGGTGAAATTATATACATGTTAAAAAAAAATTATTTGATTTCAATATTTTTTGATGAAGTTATGGCGGGCAAACGGAAAGTGCTCTGTTTTCTTTATGTTTTCATACCACTTTCACGGAAAAAATCATAAAAAATAAAATATTACTCAAAAAAATACAAAATTAAATCCATCCCAAGATAGATAGTGGCATATAACTTCTCACCAAAGGAAATATATATATATATATATATATATATATATATATATATATATATATCAATTTTTGGTCATCCAAATTATGGGCAAACGGACTATAATCTTATTGGCGTTTTAAAAAAAAAAACCAAGTCATTGAATCTTGAGTGTTTAATATAGCTAATCTTGTCCATTTTTTACAAAAATTAGTATTTTAGAAACTAGATTCCGGATTCTACAATTTATATTAATATAATTTTGTCTAATTTTGATTGTATGTATTGCTAATAATCCCTACAAGTTAATATTATGTTGTTATTTGCAATATGATGTCCACGGATGACCCTATATTTGTCCATCAACTTCCTGCACTTACCCAGGGTAAACGTCAAAGTCCACATGGTTTACTTGCATTTCTGAGGGAGGAGTGATGTTGATTAAATGACTAAGGCCTAATGCTTCTAAGAGAGCAGCCCTGTGGGCGGGAGAGTTTTTTAACAAATCCAAAAAGGAGATGTGAGAGAAGGTTTTAGTTAAATTGTTAACTAAATCATAGGCGCCTATGGGTTTTACCAATGTTTGTTGACTATTGTTTAATTCCAATGGATAGCTTGGAATAGGTTGGGATGAATAATCTCGTGTTCTTGTTATGGTTTCTATGAGTAGCTCAGTGTCTAACTCCACTAAACTGACTATCTTAGTTTGAGGCCGAGTTCCTAATTGGGGTGCGACTGGTGGATTTAATGAAGTTGAAGCTTCATGATCATTGTTTCCTGTTACAACACCTTTGTTTGTTTCGTTAGGATCTAGCCTGTTGTTGTTGGGGTGGTTTGGGAGCGGGTCATTGAAGATCAAGTGAGGGGTGCATTTTGAGGGGAAACTGCCCCTGCATAAGCGTTTGGCGTGGGTACTACAGAATTTGCTAAAAACATATCTATAAAGAGTTGTTTTTGATCTTCTGGAAAATGCTGCATGAATTTATTGTATTCATGACAAGTCCTAGTATCGTGGCCTTGAATCTTGTGGAAGCCACAATATAGATTGGGATTATAGTTTTGAGGCTATTGATTTAAAATTTGTTGCGACCCGAAATTATGATAAGGTTGTTGGTTGTTAGAGTTAAATTTTTGAGGCTGTTGCATTTGGTTTTGACTCTGATATCTAGCTGGGTTTCGATTTGGACTTTGTGTTTGGATTTGTCGTCGTCATCATCATCGTTGTTGTTGTTGTTGCCGTGGTGGATGAATAAAATCCACTTCGTTGATTGTTGGAGTAAAATTGTTATTTCGTTAACTATTAATAGGTGGTGAAATGTTTACAACGTTTGCCCTTTTAACTTGGTCAGTCACTCCATCTGTTGTAACTCCGCGGTTCTTGTTAAGGATTTTAGGTTCTTGATTTACGTTCCTTGTATTAGAATAGGCTGCGGTGTTTTGATTGGGAGTGGTTAATTTCCCGTTTGTCCCATATGTCTTGCGACCACTATCTATCGCTGCTTGGTCAATTTGAAGAGCACTCTCGAGTACTTCATCGTAAGTTTTTAGTGGGAACTTCGGGACTTCTTCCTTTGTCTCTCTATCGAGAGAATTAAGGAATAAATCACATAGTTCCATTTGATCCATGTTTGGAGCACTCGCTGATGAGTAGAGAACCGTATGCCATCTTTGGATAAAATGAGCAACGAATTTCTTATGTTCTTGTTTAATATGTAAGAATTCCTGATTCTCGTTCTTAAGAACTTGTTCATGTTGAAAGCTTTGATGAATTCTAACATGACTTGTTTAAATGAGTGTATCGAAGCTTCAGGTATTCTATAATACCAATCAAGGGCAATACCCTCTAAGGTCTTAGGGAATATTTTAGTGACAACCCCATCCCAAGGAGTAACTCTCGTATGGCTATGACATAGGCCTTAATGTGTGCATTTGGGTCTCCTTCCCCTTTGTATTTGGGTAAATCGAGAAGAGGTGTTAGAAGCATAACACTTCATATGGTGAAGTCTAGGGGCTCTTTTAAATATTCTGAATAAGTCCCTACTATGTAGGTCTCGACCATCGATGGGGCTTACTGAGGGGGTTGAGGTGGAATGGGCTGTTGATATGGCATAACATATGCGTTTGTAGGGACATAAGGGAATCCTTGTGGTTGAACGAACATCCCGGGAGAAGAGAACATGTCTCCTTATGGTGACTTTGAATAAATGTTTAAGTAAGTAGGAGCATTGTTCTGGTATGGGTTGTTTGGTGCCAAGGCAGGAGGTGTCATGTTTTCAACTGGAACGACGTTTGAAAATGTGGTCCTAGCTGGTGTTTGCTGTGGGTAACTATAAGGATTTTGAGGAGGCATGCCCAATGTGCCTGTTCCTATAAGGAGGTTGACCTGACTGGGATGATGCAGAGGGTTGGGAATTCCTACTTGTCCAAAGTATGAATTTTGGTTTTCTTGAGCAAGTTCCAACCCTTTAACCTTTTCAGCTAAGGCTGAAATGACCTCCATTGGCGAAGACACAACGCTTTGCCTTAAGGGTGTTTGTTATATAGCTTGAGGTTGTAAAGGGCTATGATACCCTGCTATGAATTGATCGTTACCCTGCCAAGCTTCACCGAGGTTATTTCCCATAGGTGGAGGAATGGGGGTGTTCTCCTGGAATAGGGTGTCAGATTGTATTTGCAAACTTCCTATTGGTGGATACATGTTTTGGAAACGTTGTTCGCTTTTAGCGAAGTGTGCTAAGTACTCCTCATCCAAAAAGGGGAGTGGATTTGATTGTCTACTGATTTGTGGTGTGAACAAGACCCGACGAGATGAAGTGGACTCTCCAGTAAACGTCATATTGTTAGAGCCTGATGGCTCTAGCTGTTGTGTTTGTGCAAACTGATCAAACTCCTCGATTCGGAATGAAGAACTTGAGCTAGTTCTTTGAGGGGGAGTTTGTGACGACAAGTAATTATTTGAATAGTTATTTGCCAATGCAGAAAGTGAGGGCGATGGTTGTCTATTTGTTTGACTATAGTTTGTTTCCAGACCTGAGAGAGGTCTGTCATATGCATCTTATCCTGACATATTTGGGGGGTATATGAATACCCGCAGAATAATGGGAAATAGAGAAGGTGGATGAGAGAAATGAAGAATAATAAAATGAAGTATTGTTTGTTTATGTCGGGTTCACCAATTTTGTATGATGGAAAAGTGGGATGCGAGCATGGGAATCTACAAGTACCTCTTCCTCGTGCCCGACCTCTCGAGGTCATGTTGAGACAACCGGTGAATGTTGAATGTGAATAGATATAGACAAGCTAATTAGGTAATCTTATATCCTTAATACGCAATAATGGAATCTGCAAATCTAAGGCGAAGAAAGCCATCCTAACCTGAATTTCTGTAATGGTTCATTTAGATATAATGGCTGCTCGGAGGCTCCGATCAATGTCGAGCTCTGTCGAGATCCTGTTTCTTGGTTGTTGGATAGGTGGGAAGTGACTTGTGGGAGCTTCGTATATATCTCCAGACAAGGTCATAAAATGGTGATGGGTGATTTAGTGGGTTCGCAGTTAACTATGGGTGGTTTTCTAGTCTAGCCTAGAAAATATTAGATTGATTGGCTTCTATGTTTAATATATAGAACTGTACTATAATATCTGGCGGGAGTGGTGAGGATCTAAATACTAGTGTTCGTAAGCCGGTGTCAATACTTAACTGATTTGTAGGCCCATTGGGCTGTGGGACTTGGGGATCACAACCGTGAGTTCGTGGTTGTTGTGGACCTGTTATGGTCATGTGAAGAATCAATTCCTTCTCATAACTATCCAGTAATTGTATGCCTTTTCAGCCTCTATGTTTACAACTAGAAGTTGTATGATTTTCTCGGAATACCTAACAGGTGTTTTGGAAATTTGAATGCGTAAGCTAGTGTCTATGTCGATGAGGAGGTCTCCCGTGTTAGGCTATGGAACCAAATGATCACAACCAAATGTTTACTCTCATTCGAATCCTTGCACAGTCATTCAGATGTTTTATCAAGGAAATCTATAGTTTGATGGTTTGACTAGAATGTGTAAGCTTTGTTGTCTTCGATGTTTAATCCTCTTAGTTGTTCACTAATTGCTTGTAAGTTTGTTGTTGCTCAAAAGACTTGTATCATGAGGTCCTGATCTATATCAGCTAATGTTGTAGGTAGATTTGGCTGAGGCACTACGGGTTCAAATATATACTCTCTAGGCTCTTTAGGTCCTGTGATTGTCATACGAAATGATTCAACTTTTAACTAACATTTAATAAATTGATTACAAAAGAAGTATTACACTATGCAAGTATTCTTTTATTTTTGTATTCTCAATGACATATTTTAATAAAATTAAAGAGTAACTACTCTAGTATATCTATAAAATGAACAACTAATCTAATAACAAAATAAAAACAAGCAACGTAGCCTGGTATGGCTATTTGCCTGTGTAGTTGTGATTTTATCCTATATATCTAAGCAACTATATATTTTGAATTTGAAAGGATCTCGATCCTACCTCAAAAGTGAGGAATGAATCACAGTTTCTCAGAAACTATCAATCCCCACAGCTTCCCCAGTGATATCGAGAGTGAACTTTTAACTGAAATGAAATAATTCACTACTTTATTTGCTATGTCGTAACTAGAACTTCAATAGCTCAAACTTGGCGTTTACAGAACATTGGTAAATCCAGTTGTATGTGATTTTTTCCCCTCAGTGTGATCTCCTTGTTCCTTCATGTCCTCGTGAATCCAGAAAGTGTGTATATGATCATATCAACAGAGGATGGTATTCAAACAATGGTAGCTTTGGATATAGACCGAATACAATGCGAGTAGGAGAGAGATAGCGCAAGTGAATAGAGCTTGACTATGCAATTCCTAGTGGGATTTATTGCGAGAATACAACACAAGTGTACCGAGAGTTTCAGAAACTACCCTTGTGACAAAACAAAACCTGCAACTTTAATGGATTCTAGTCTAGATATGAAGCTATTCTATGTTAAACTGATTGTATGCACCAACAATGAAACAAGACTGAAACAAGAAGATGATATGACTTCTAAAATGCCAACAATGGAAGCAAAACATGAAACTAACAAAATTCTAAGCAAGGAATTAAAATACTGAACAAGAGAATTGAGAGGATGAGGGGCCATTTGCTTGAAAACAAGCTGGCTATTTATAACCAATGCATTTACCAGAGGGTAACTCCCATTAGAACTCTTTTGCTATAAACAAAGGAAAAACACTATTACTAGGGGACCAAAAACATTAATGCAAGCCAAAGTGGTTGAAGAAAGCATGTAAAATCCAAGATTTATGTTTGACGCGATCGTCAGAAGGATATGGAAAATGCGTATAGGACCACCGCCCTGTCCAGGGTGGCGGTTACGGGACCGACGCCTTGTCTTGGGTGGTGGTCACGGGACCACCGCCCAGGCAGGGCGGTGGTTTCGTCACTGAAGACAAAATGCAAGAAGAAAAGGGGGAAAAGAGCAAAACAAAAAATGTGAAGGCTAAGCAGGGCATGCGAGATACAAACATATACATGGCAAGCCTTTCTGGATTCCAAACACCTTGTAAGGAGACCTGTATCATCATTGGGGCATGTGTAACATCGTTCCAGTGGTGTAGTACCCTACAATTTTGGCTACGTACAATGATCTACTAAAAAAGGGTTTGATGCTACTTCCTATCCTAAATATGCCACTAACTAGACCTAGAGAGAAACTAAGTTTAAGTCCTTAGTAGATCTAGATGATCAATGCAGAAGGGTGTTGCTACATGTCAACTGCAATGCTATATTCTCAAGAAGACCCAAGTCTTCTCAAAAGTACACCCCTGCAGTTGGCGTATGCCAACATCCTACAGAAACTACCTCGTCGAGATGTAAACCATAATAACCCCTAGGAGGTTATCAATACATTATATAATTTGGATTGTGCCTTGATTACAACAACCCTACTAAACCCTAATCCAACACTCCATAAGTTCTTTTCTAAATTTAATTCATTTAGTCATTGAAGAACTTCCTTAACTTATGATTGCTCAATTTAATGTTCGTTTACTCAGTTTAACAAGCAGTTAACCAAAACAAGACAACAATATCATAAGTTTCAATAAAATGTACTTTAACATTCAGGAAGGTTTAACAACTGCATAGGTCCAACTAAAGTAGACTTCATACAAAATGAAGTCTAATGATTAATAATCATATCTCCAATCCTTTTTGGTTTACATTCATTTGAGAGAGGAAGAGTCTTCCTCTACATGATTAAGTGTTAGGGTTCATCATTCACAATATCCATGGTTCTTACTACATGTTCATTTCGCATCACATCACTATGTTAAATTGTTTAGATAATACACATAATCTTATACAACTTAACAAGCTGCATCATTACAAGGGAAATTGAACTGATTCCCTTTATTAATCTTATCAAGATAACAAGATAAGCATAATATAATATGAAGAATATC
Organism: Taxus chinensis; assembly: GCA_019776745.2. Lineage (NCBI taxonomy): Eukaryota > Viridiplantae > Streptophyta > Pinopsida > Cupressales > Taxaceae > Taxus > Taxus chinensis. Next base: position 120,775,231 of record CM034153.1, on the reverse strand, counting down.
AACAAGATAGAACTTCCATCTCCTTCATAAAAGTATGAGATAATTTACACAACCAATGCAAATAATTCACAACTCACAATTCATCATTATAACTTATAAATTTACAAGACTATGCACTTGAGGTGTACTACATAACAACAACCTTCATTCTATGAAGTATACAACTTTTCTTTTTCAATACAACTAAAGAATGAATCAAAATTCTTTACAAAGAATTAGACTTATATCAGACAATGCATCATATAAGTTTTTGCCTTCTTTTATCACTTATGATGTCCATCTGCAAAAAATGCTAGCACGGTGTAGACACTAAAATTAGGTCACACTCCCCTTTTGTCCCTTGACATATAAGTACCCTTTATTATATTTACCTAGCCATGACCCCCTTCACCCCACTAATATTAATTTAATTAATTTAACTAAATTAATGCATTATCCTCACTATATTTATTATTTAAATATCTTATTTAAAATAATATCTACACATATAGTTCACTTAGACACCTCACCAAGCCAACTCAACCTAAGACCTACTCTTAGCAAGTTACCATAACTAACTAAGACTTACCCAAACCCTAAAAATCAATGCCTACATTCCCTCTAACCACATTCCCGCATGCTCACAAGAAGCTCCCAGTCTAATCCGCGGATAACGACATGAGATCCAAGAAAATCAAGAGGATCTCCTTAAGTTTGGTAAACCTAGGAAATCCTACCTTGACCGACGTCGGTTACCCCTAACCATTGCCGGCTAAGCCAGACTGCCATCTATTACCCCTTTTAACCCAAAACAACCTTATTCTCAAGGTTGGAACTTGGAATTTGGAAGTTGGAAAAACATTGGGAGAAAGTTGACGAGCAAGAACAAATCTCAGAGAGATAACGCATCTTCAGAGAGAAAATTCCAGCAAAAACTCACATCCAAGGAAGGAGATTGAGCATCTTCTCCTGCACAGCCAGCCCAGCCACGATCTGATCTATCCAAGCAAAGAGGAGTGTGCATGCAACCCATGTAGAAGCTTTTCTTCAGTTGGTGATCACTTGCAGCCTTCAAAACCCATCATCAGTACCTCCATCCTTCATACACATAGGCCTTTCAGGAATGAAATCGAAGTAAGTATAACATCATACTTCTCCGGTTTGTTTCATTTTATCATTATTTTATCACCCATTGTTTATCTTGCTCCCTATTGACCTTCTCCATATTTTCACCTTTGTAGACCCAGCAAAAACTTGCCAAAGCCTACTCCAGTCACCCATTACCTCATCTCGACCAACCAAAATACTTTGTGCAATCACAAAGGAGACCAAAACCCTGTTCTGTGACATTTCTAGATCTCACATTAACCGGCGCTGGTTATACCTAACCGACGCCGGTCACCCATGATCGACGCCGGTCTCTGTGTTTACCCACACAGTCTTAAACAGAGACCTATCCACCTAATTTTACCTCACCCTCACTCACCTGTGACCTACCCAAGACCTTTATCAGACCTGCAGAACCCAGAACCAACCATTTGACATGTGGATTCTATTCTAGCTTAGCTTGTTAGATTAGATCTATTTTCTTATTGTGTTTTAAGTGAGATACCTAAATCATTTTAAAATAACAATAGGATTTACTTTGTTTATCGGACATTAATTTGTTTAAAATAGTGGATTGATAGCCATCTAGGAAGTATCATACTTCTTGGATCTAGCTCACGCTAGGCAGTTCACTGCCCATATTGTTTAATTCCTTCTGGTGGTTTTGTTTTCATTACAGGTAGTTCCTCCTAGCCAAAAGGAAGCTCTCATGGTCAGCTGTGGATTCGGAAGTCATACGCACGCAACAACCCATCAACCGACATTTGAACAGGTATTCCTCCTATGCCCGTTACCCTATCTGTTTCATCAACAAATTCAAAGAAACAATCTAAGAAAAAGGTGAAACATTTTGGCACACCCGGTGGGACCCATCCGGGTTCCTTGCATTTCATTCATTCCTAGGAAAAAATTGTGTGTTTGTTTCCCATTCTAAAAAAAAAACGTACACATTAATTTTCTTCCCTGGTAATCCACCTCTTCTTTCTATTTTCTCTAAAGGAAACTTTTCTTTTGGTGTAATTAAAAGGAATCATTTCTTCATGTTTTCTACATTGTAGTGAAAGAGCATCCCTCTTCCTATTCATCTTATTGTGTCATCCAATTTCACATTTTCAATTTGGGTTTAAAAATCATTGCATTTCATTCTAATTCTCTGCATTAGCTCACATTAATTGAGGGCAACCTATACGCTGGAATTCATGACCAGCTGATGGTTGACAAATGAATCGTAGAAAAGCACTTCTATCCTTTTCTCTTTCTCTGAGTCTTACCAAACCACACAAAAATTCAAATACATACATTCTTAAACAACATCTTACCTAGAAGAAGCTGTAGGTGATCACACGATCACGACATAGTGGGCACCCAACTCGCTGTTCTATCGAGTCATACTTCAGAGCGAAGCCCGCCCCCATCATAACATACATGAAACCTCACCCTTTAGATCTCCTTCTTTGTAGGAATCCATCCTCACCAAAAACTCTATTTCACAATTCATGTGTCAGTCCGTAAATAACATAAGCTAAACAAACATAATAGAAAGGGCACTCCTAGGATCAAATTTTCTTAGTGTTTTGCTTGGCTTGCATTTTGAGGTGAGTTCACAACTCTTTATTTTTATCATTTCCTTGCACGGCTGGTGTATTCCACTTCATCTGAGTGTGCCTGGGCCATATCATCATCATTCCTAGAATTTTGGGTCTGATTCCACATCAAATTTTAATTCACAACCACTTTCTTTCATCACTGTTTCAATTTCACAGTAACCATCATCGGTTACCCCTGACCACCATCATTTACCCTTGACCGACATTGGTTATACCTTACTGACGTTGGTTCCAGGTCCTTTTGCTAACCTACTAAAAAGGACAGTTTCACTTCACTTTTTTCTACTTTCCATAGTCTCTGTCACTGACATTTTATTCCCATTGACATTTTACACATCCCCAGATTTGGCATACTTGTCAGATTTTACCTTCTGCCTCGTTGTTTACTCATTGTCCATTTTCTACAGTGACTGGTAGTGGTTACCCCTGACCGACGTCAGTTTCACCTAACCGGTATTGGTTAGTCTGTTTCACATTCCACCCACCATTTGTTACTTCATCCATTTTTTATCACCATATTCACATGTTCCTGCTATTCTCTGTATCATTTACAGAGAAGTAGCCCTACCTGATCAATACTGGTTCACATGGTGCTGACCCGAAGTCAAGTGAATGCCCTCATGTTCCACGCCAGTTGCCAACTACTCCCACCTAGTCCTTCACCACCTTCTATTTTATCACCAGCCATGGATCCCATCCAGCCTACCACTATCGCTACTGGAGATGAGGAGTTTGCACGACTCCTTGACCAGAACCCTGATGCCTTACAATTTTACCTCTCCCACTCATCCACTCGAGACGCCTTGGGTCAGTTGATATACAACATACCCATATATATCCCCCCAACTCTCGCACCCACTTCCACATCGACCCCATCTGGCTCCGTGCTACCCGCATCCACTTTACCCCCAGTCGTTTCGCAGTTAGGTTCTATACCCGCCATGACTATTGTGTCTGTTATTTTTGTGGCACCCATTACATCCACCATACCCTCGACAACCACCCCAAACACAACCTCATCTACCCCTAATGTCTCATACATACCTGTAGCTACATTCCCACCTCCAGTATCGGTGACCCCTACCCCATTTTAGAATGTGGTTCTTTCCATTCCATAATCATTAGCCCCTATTGCCACTAGGGTTACCACAACACTTCCACCCCCATACACATACTACCAACAACTGCATGTTTCATCTATCATTCATTCCGAGTACGTACCCCCTATTTCCTTGCCTTATTCTCCGCCACCTTACATGGAAGCCCCATACGTTGGAATGCCACCCCCATTATATGCCCAAAACCAACCTCCTCACGCTATAGGAGGCATCTAATCATCACAACCCACCAATGACCTAATTAAATTGATGATGGATAAGATGTAGACACTGGAGGCATTGGTTTTCGGCTCCCGCAACACTCTCACCTACGATGATATTTGCAATGAGCCTATTCACCCATCCATTCCTATCCATTCATACCCTGTGCATTGGGAAATGCCTAAATTAAACCACTTCAATAGTAAGGAAGACCCACAACAACATTTGCACTCGTTCAAACATGGGTGTTATTTGATTTCTCATGATGATGCCTTGCTTTTGAGAACTTTTCCCATGTCCCTCACTAGACCTGCATTAGATTGGTATAGTGGGTTACCCAAACACTCTATATTTTCATTCAATCAGGTAGCCCAAGATTTCTTGGATCATTTCTCTATCAATATCGCCAAGAAGGTTACCATGACTGATCTATATTCCACACGTCAGTACAAGGATGAATCTATCGCAGATTTTGTCACTTGCTGACACAGCCTGATCAATCAACTTACTTTCCAACTACCACAAACTTAACTCATCGAGCTCTTCACACGAGCTTACACCAGACATATCTCCCCGACCTTCCAAGTCCAAACTTTCTAAACATTCGATGAGGCATTCACTATGGCACAAAATTTAGAGATTCAGGCCATCGAAGAGAAGAAAATCCAATTATGAAATAAGAATTCGGCATTCAAGTCGAATGAAACCTCTTCTTCTTCCAAACCACCAACCAATTATTCAAAGGGGGTATCGCTAACGTAGTGGTACTCAAGGCCGGCCCAGCTCATCCGTCCAATCAAGCTACACCCTCATCTAATCTATCACCCGTGCATGATTTTCAATTCAGAAAAGAGCAACAAAAATATACCCCAATTGGGGAACCTTACTCTTCTGTTTTATAAAAGATGATCAAAGTTGGTTCCATCACCCTTCCACCCATAAAACCACACACTATTTTTTACCCTGCTCGCCCCATGCCCACGTTGTATAAGGAACAAGATTTTTGTAGCTGTCATCAAGTGAAAGGTCATAGTGACGGCAATTGTATCACTTTTAAGAATATCATCCAAGAAATCCTTGAGAAAGGTGAGCTAACTGTGGATAATCCCAACACCACCCCCAACCAAAATCTACAAATCTTTAAAAAACCATTTCCCAATCATGCCCCTTCATCCAATCAAACCGGTGAGACATCCACTCATGATACTCATACCCGTGAGGTTCACGTGATCTTTAATGAGGTACCTGTCGCCTCTCAATTACCTCACATCCCTTCCATAGAGGAAATCCTAGCCCGAAATCCTCCTTCCACGTCTGAACTAACCACCACCATTCCTTCACCAACAGAAGAACACCTTTCATCTCCTTCATCACCTATGGAGGAGTCTTCTGCTAACATCGAGACTATCTCACCCCTAGCTTCTCCACTTAGAGAACCTTTACCTACCGTACCTCCTCCACCCGTAGAGGAGCACCCATCACCTCCTCCACCCACAGAGGAGCACCTACAATCTTTTCCACCCGCAGAGAAGCACCCATTACCTCCTCCACCCATAAAGGAGCACCTATCCGTTCCTCCACTTATAGAGGAACTCCCATCATTTCTTCCACCCATCATAGACCTAGTGGAGATACCTTTGCCTCTCGGAAAACACTCTCCATTAGCTACCCAACATCCAACAGACCTACTTTCAGCTCTCTTACCCACGGAAGCTGAAGCTGGCTAATTCCCCATCTCTAAGATGCATTTTACGGGAATTCCCATTAGGTCCTCACCAACTCCACCCACAAACGTGTTGTTCTCACATTTGGCCGATCACTTAGATTATGTGGATAGGGCTTTATTATGGGGGCACCTCTTACTCCCTATCTCAACATAGATGTAACATTCCCTCGATGACACCTCCATTATCTACGCAAACACATTTCCACCCATCAAACCAACTACAACCATTGCTGTCGCAACCCCTTCCACGATACCCATTAGCACTCACACCACACCCTTACCTATAACCCAACTTATGCCTAAACCCAAACCCATACCCACAACATTTACCTCCACTAAAGCTATTACCACTTTAGGGGTTACCCTGACCACCATCCTTACTCATCCACCTATTAAACTAGATTTAGCTACATCCTCCAACTTTAAAACCACACCTACTCTAACACCCAAACCAAAGAAGCAAACTCATCAACCTCACACCCCTACCGCACCAATCACACCCACAATTTTCCCGTCTACCTTAAGATCTCAGTTGCCCAACATGATCAAACACCCTTCACCCATCCATAAACCAATAACACAACAACCCATTCCTTCCTCACATACCTCTAACCTATCCAAGCACATAACATGACTCATACCCTCACCTGCAGTCTCTTTACCACCAATACCTCCAATCCCTTCAGCTATTACTTCACTACCCACTACACTTCAGTCATTATCCCTCACACCCCAAGTACGACCCACATCATCTACCTTCATAGCACACCCATTATCTGTATGGGTAACTCGCCCTCTTCCTCCATCAGCTTTTCCTTCCAAACCTCGTACATCCACATCACCTTTACCCAAGAAGGTGTGACCCAAAAACAAAACCCCACTACCCCACAATAAGGTAGTCACAACAAACCCACACCCTCCTACCCATCCATCTACTGTACCCCTACCCAAACGAACCCGACCAGTACCTCAAACCACACCGGCACCTAAACCCATCGCTCGACCCATTCCTACTCTTCCACAAACAATTCCCAGACATCCAACCGCTGTTGTATATATCTTCCCCCCGGGTAAATATAGACAAACAGAAGAATATGGAAATCAAAGAAACTCAAAACCTAACATCTATTTGCGCCACTAGTTGCACCCATGGCGCAGGTTGGAGGCACATAACAAAAGATGTCGACATGAAAAAAGTCGCACCCTAGCGTAGGTTGGAGGCGCATAGCAGAAGATGTTGACATGAAAAAAGTCGCGCCCTGGCGCAGGTTGGAGGCACATAATAGAAGATGTCAACATGAAAAAATTCACACCCTGGCAGAGGTTGGAGGTGCATAACAGAAGATGTCGACATGGAAAAAGTCACGCCTTGGCACAGGTTGGAGGCGCATAACAGAAGATGTCGACATGAAAAAAGTCGCACCCTGGCGCAGGTTGGAGGTGCAAAGCAGAAGATGTCGACATGAAATTCTCAACGCCTATGGTGCACTTAAGAGTATGTTGACATGAGGATGGGTGTGCCAAGGTGCACCTTCAGGAGGCGCAACATTTTGAGCACTGACACTCCAAACCCGACAGGAAGCAAACCCTGACCCAGATATTCAAATGGCCATAAATTTTTACAGGGAGCTCGGATTCATGCAAGGTTTGACTTTTTGGAAAGCTTACAAGGTCCTCTGTCCAACTACAACTGGATATATTCAATTGGGTGAGAAAAAATTCTTCAAAAATGCAAAATATAGTTCGCCACTTTTTGGGTTTGCTAGGGTTCTCACCTACCACCAGAATGAGATGAATTAAATACAATTTGGAGGTGGTTTGGGTAGATTTGGAATTCCTCTCTCTTCCCTCTCTCATTCTTCCTATAAACTGTAAGGAGGGGCTTCTTTCTAAAGGTTGGACATTCTTGTTTTACCCCTCCCTTCTTCTCTTTGGCAGGTGAATTTGTGGAGTTCAAACCTCCCATCTAAAACTGTAATGCAACTTTACCTCTTGGCATTTTGTAGTGTGTTGTATCAATATTTGGAGCAAATAATGCATGTCTGTGGATGATTATCAACCCTCTCTATGTTCATTTGTATCCTCCTGATCTTTCACTGCAAATTTTGTTATCTGTGCATGATCTTGCATTGCATTTTAATGGTTTGTGTTTATTGGCAAGACAAGTGTTCTTCATTCCTCGGTGCATCACCTTTTTTAGTTTAGGTTTTATTTTATGCATCTTCTTACCCTGTCTCCTTGGAAAGTTATTTTAGGTTTTTGAGTAAACCCTTTACATTTTTACATTTGCATCTGAACAGAGGAATAGGAACTGGCCTTCATCCGGAGAGCTTTTCCGATTTCGCAAGGTCCCACACTTGGGAAAAGCTCCATGTTATGCAATCACACTGAGAGTCTCAACCCATCGAGTTGCAGACATTCAAGGGTTCTGGGATGCGGGTCACAAGGGGTCGTAAGACACGAATTTGGTGTCTACATCCACTAGCAGGGTCTTATGCCAAAAATTTAACCAACCTCCTCGAGAATTTTGTTATCACATTACCGCCACTCTGACCTTACGACCCCCCTCAAACCCAAGCCAAAAGGGGTTTGATGATACTAAAATTTGTGCATAACATCGTGTGTCAGGGCATGATGTGGAGAACTGCAAGGGGTTAAAAGCTGTCCTTATCCAATTGTGTCCATCCGAAACCAACTTTGATGATGACGACCTTCTTGATAAGGATCATGTTTCACCTACACCCATTCCCACATTACCCACTCAACAAACACAACCTCCACCCTCACAGCTCCTGATAACCACACACAAAATTTAAAATTAACATAGTTTGTATCAAAGTGTTTTCCACGCCACCACCCAAATATCACTACGCCCAACTCACCTCACAAGGATTTTCTCCTCCCAGTAGGTTTTTGCCCTTCATGTCGCTATACCACTTACCCTACACCCTCTCCATTTGACGAATTCCCTCAAATCAGCATGGTACATGTCACTACACGTGCGCAGAAAGGTAAAGAAAAAGTACTTGACCCACCAGCCAACCCTATACCCAACATACCATTGTACCCATACCTAAGATAACTATTCGCGGCCCCACATACCCCATTTCTAATTGTGTCACACATAGCATCATGCTCCAACAATTACACCAATCTAAAATGAAAATTTCCTTGTATGACTTCATCCAAACCTCAGAATCCCATCATCAAGCCCTCATGGAGGTTCTTCAATCTATCGAGGTTTTACCCAATGACTCTACACCCGTAGCCTTGATTATCACACCCCATCATGTAGCCTCCCTTACCAAATTACCACCTTCATCCCCACCTTACCTTGTTTACCAAGTGGCCTCCCTTAGCTTCTCAGAGGACAGAGATTGCGTCATACCAAAATGATCACCTGAACCCAGCCCTCTTCATCTCTGTACACATTGATGACATACGGGTATGCCGTGTGATGATTGATGGAGGCACTAGCGTTAACATCATTTCATCCCATGCATTTTCTCAAATTCACATACCTAAAAATTGCATGCACAAACATCTGGTCATGTTGCATTCATTCAACGATGCTATCACCTCCACACTAGGCACTGTCATCCTACATATTTGTGTGGGTCCCCGCACTATTCCAAAATTGTTTTATGTCTTTGAGGTGGAATTCCAATATAACTTGTCACTTGGTAGACCTTGGATTCGTGTCATGGGTTGTGTTCCTTCCACTTTACATCATTGTGTAAAGTTTGAACACGAAGGACACACTTATACCATTCCAGCTGACCCATCACCTTTCAAAACATGCAACATGCTTTACCGACCCAATGATGTACTCATACCGGTCAAGCCATCTACTTCCGCAACCACTATTACTTCACCTACACCTCCACCTACCAGTACAACCGCTACTTTCACTACACATACCTCCTCTATTCCTACCACTGCTATAACCTCCACGGCTGACCCATTAGCTTACCCAATCCGTTAACTCTACCTCCACATTGACCTCCGACACATCATCCATACCAGCTACCCACATACCAACCACTGATCCCTTGGAAGGTGTTTTTTAATGCCTCACTCTAGGGGAGTACCACCTATATAGTGTCAACACATTCCTTACTCTGCACAAGTATGGAAGCCTTCACCAACACCCTCTCTATGATCACCATATAGGAGAATTCCTCCTTTATGGTCCTCCTCATCTTTGTACTAGTCTCACCTATGGGGGACTTGATACTACCACTTACACACCTGAACCACCATCACAACCCTGCCCATTTTCCACTGACTTCCAATCACTTACCAATCACCGTTTAGCCCACACCTTCCTACACCGCTGTGCGTGGAAGGGTTTTGGTTTTGGATTTTATGAGCAAGGCCACCATACCATTATTCCATGTACCACCTGCAAACATAATGACCGTAGTGGTATCAGCTTCCCCAAACCTCCTACCAAAAGTTCCCGCATTGAACTCATTTCAAACCCTAGTCCTTCTCCACCTTCATCACCACCCTCACCAATAGAGTCGATGGATCCTGAATCTATCCCCCCTAACTTTTTTTTTCATAAACACCATTTCCTTGGGGCCTTTGACTTATCAACGTGAAGGCGCAGGCCCCTTCCACTCTCCCATTCCTGTATCCTGAGATGATCGACAATGACACACCTACCATTAACATCATTCAATGTCAAGATGATGAATCCATACTCACCTACCTTGGTGCCAAAGACTCATATATTCATCGGTCGTTACCCTCTGAGATGCAAACCATGTTGAATGAATTGACTATCGAGATCAACATTCATACTCAGGACGACCTGCACATTCTAAAGATCAGACAATCTTTAGATGCTACTAAATAGGAAGCCATCACTTCTTTTCTCAGAGATCATAACCATGCTTTCGCTTGGTCTTACGTAGGTATGCCTGATATTGACCCCACCATAGTGGTCCACAATATCGTAACCATTCCCGATGCTAAACCTATCAAACAAAAGCTGAGGAAAATGCACCCTCACATTGCTCTTCTCGTCAAAGAAGAACTTCAGCGCCTTCTTTCCATTTCCTTCATCTTACCCATTGATTATCCTCATTGGATTTCTAACATTGTCCCTGTTACTAAAGCAACAGGGGGACTCTGCATTTACATGGACTTCCAAGACCTCAACCTCGCCTGCCCGAAAGATGACTTTCCCTTACCCGGTATTGATCAACTGGTTGACCTTACCGCTGGTCACGAGATGCTCTCACTCATGGATGGTTTCTTGGGTTATAACCAAATTTTGCTTGCCCTAGAAGATCAGCACAAGACCGCATTCATTACCCCTTAGGGAACCTTTTACTATCGAGTCATGCCTTTTGGCCTTAAAAATGCTGGTGCTACATATCAGCGTGTTATGACTTACATCTTCCATGATATCATGCATCACATATTGGAAGATTACATGGATGATCTCTTGGCCAAATCTAAACATCACATCGAGCACCTCGCTGTCCTCAAAACCATCTTTGACCACCTCATTAAATATTGCATCCACCTTCAACCTAAAAAGTGTGTCTTCACGGTTCTCTCAGGAAAGCTCCTAGGATTTATTGTTTCCCTCTGTGGTATAGAAGTTGACCCTGCTAAAGTCAAGGCCATTCTGGAAATTCCTCCACCCACTAACCTTAAACAACTCCGTAGCTTGCAAGGTAAATTTCAGTCCATTCACCATTTCATTTCATAATTATTTGATTGGTGTCAACCATTTCATCATCTGCTTAGGAAGGATGTCTCCTTTAAATGGGATGATGACTATCACAAAGCTTTTGAGGCCCTAAAACAATACCTTCTCCAACCACCCGTACTCATTCCACCTAAAGACGATCAACCTTTTTACCTATACATATCAGCTACCGATCATTCCTTGGGAGCCATGCTCGCTCATCGCGATGAACAACATAGGGAGCAGGTGGTTTATTACATAAGCTGTACTCTTTTGGACTATGAAACCCGATACAACCATCCAAAAAAGCTTTGCTTAGCCTTAGTTTTCGTTTCCACCAAACTCCGCCATTACCTACTCAACCACAAAACCTATGTCGTGACCAACACCAACCCTTTACACTTCATGTACGCCAAACCTTATCAAAATTAGTGTGTTGCACATGATGGATTATGCTTTTAGCTGATCTTGACCTCAAATTCATTCACCAAAAGTCCATTAAGGGTCAGGCTATCGCTGACCAACTGGCTGATGCACCTATTGCCAGGGACCAACCCTCTAATTTTGACTTTCCTGATGAGTTAATTGCTACTCTTTCCTTGGACGAACCCCCTTACCAAATGACATTGTTCTTTGATGGTTCCAAGTGTCAGCGTGGGGATGGAGCTGGTATTATCCTCATTCCTCTGGATGGAGAACCCATGCCTTTGTCTTTCAAACTAGACTTTGAATGCACCAACAATATTTCCAAGTACAAAGCACTCGTACTTGGTCTCTAGACCACCTATGCTCTAGATGTCAAATCAATCCACATCTTTGGTGATTCACAATTGGTCATAAACCAATTCAATGGTATGTACCAATGTCGTAACGAGATACTTCAAAAGTATAAACATCATGTAGACATACTTTTGACCACCTTTGATCGTTACACCCTTCAAACCATCCCATGTATCAACCAAAAAATTTGCAGATACCATGGCCTGCTTAGCTTCCCAAATACCCCGCTTCCCCTACCGATTCCAAAATATTTGTCACTGTACAATGCCTCCATTCACCTTCTTATTTACCTCACGATGTTTACTCAATTGGAAATGACACCCCTAACCCGAGTGACCTTTGGTATAAATAATACTCCGACTACCTTTCCCTCTCCATCTTACCTCCTAATCTCACCCATAACAGACAATGCACCTTCCTTAAAAAGGTCTCCCATTTCCTTATCCTAGGGGGACTCCTCTATAAGCGCGAGATTTGATGGTATTCTCTTACGATGCCTCACAAGTTCTGAAATTCCTTATACCATTAAGGAGGTTCATGATGGCATATGTGGAGGTCACTTTAGTGGCCTTGCTGTTGGCTAAGTGTATTCTTCACCTAGGCTATTACTGGACCGACCCTTAACCATGATTGTTGTGACTATGTCAAATGTTGTGTGAAATGTCAACAACATTCCAACCTTCATCATACACCCAGTCATGCCTTATAGGTCACTCGTGACCTTTGGCCCTTCTCTCAATGGGGTTTGGATCTTGTCAGAGAAATCAATCCTCATTCTTCCCAATGCCATCAATGGATCATAACCACTACCGAATACTACAAAAAATGGGTGGAAGCCATACCGCTCATCTCCATGAAAGCTGAGAAAATATGTGAGTTCATTAACCATCACATCATTTTTCCACTTTGGTGTCCCTCATTGCCTCATCACTGACAATGGAAAACAATTCAAAAACAAAACATGGAAAAAAAAATTGATGCCTTTGGCATTCAACTTAGTTCCTCATCACCTTATTACCCACAAACAAACAGCCAAGCCGAATCCATTAACAAAACCCTCAAAAAAATTCTTATGAAAGTGGTTGACAATATTGCAAAGGATTGGCATACACACATTCCTTATGCCCTATGGGCATACCGCACTAGTATTCTCACTTCCACTGTGACTGCACCCTTTTCACTGGTCTACAATACAGAGTTTGTTCTACCTCTCGAAGTCCAGATGCCCCCACTTTACATTTCTCTCTATGACATGCTTACTGATAATTACTTTCGTCAGGACCACTTAGCACAACTAGAGTTATTAGATGAAGTGTCATCTTAATGCTTTGGATCACCTTCAATTTCACCAACAAAGTATTAAACGTGCTTATCAAAAATGTGTTCATGAACGCACCTTCCAAGTCAAAGACCTTATCTTGAAATAAAATCAACACGTAACCAAAGTAGAAAAAAGTAAATGAGGAAAATTCTGCTCCTAATTGGCTTGGACCATACATTGTAACTCATACCTATGGATTGGGTGCCTATTGTTTGTTCTCACTTGAGGGTAAACCTGAATCTTGAGCCCCTTAATGCATTACATCTTCGACCATTCTATTATTGACTCGTTGTCCTACCTCACCTTTTGTCTCTTTACCATGCTCGTCCATTGAGCGTTATCCGCTCCATCCACATCCCCTAATGATTAAACAAGAATCATGTGAGTACCCATCACTTGTTATTTTCTCTTGAATATGTGTACCATGACACTACACATAACATGATTTTCATGGGTACTTTTTGTCTACCTTTAGATGACATCCCATAGTCATTCCACCTCACCTTTTAAAGAAGAGTCCTATCCTTCACCTTGGTCTTGTCCATGATTTCAAAGACTTCTAGTGGGACCAAACTCCTTAAGTAAAACTTCTAATAAATGAGATGACTCCCTCAAAAGGACATCTTCCTCTTGACCAAATTGCTACTATAAATAGATTGTTCCCTCAAAGGACAGCTATGTGAAGATTTCAAAAAACAAAGAGAAAACAAGAGAAACTAAAGCTTCCTGCATCGATCAGATTCATGAAGACCTCAAGGAGTACCATATTATTGATCCCATATAGAATTCCTGCATTAATCAGTCTATCAAAACAAAATCAATTTTTAGTCATAGACTTGCCCATTGTGAGCTTGGACCTCTTTCCCAAAAGACTCTGTCACTCCAGACATATACAATTAACTACCTTTCACCCACCTTACCATTTCTACTCTCATTTCCTAAATCACCTCAAGGGAAATCTTATACCTTCGACATTTGGTGATCCTGTGATTACTTTCACTATAGAAAATTTAATTGTGAAATGCCTTTCAGATCTTGTGTTCATCACCCCCCTTCACGGTATGATCTACTCGGTATGATCCTATCCAATCAGGTGGCTTTATTGCCCCCCTCTTATCTTTTGACCATATTTGTTTACATTTTTATTACCTTATACAAGACTTGGTCCTTGATGCTTACCTTTGGGGTAATCCCTCCCCTTTCACCATATTCGCCTTCACCTGCAACATTTTACCTATAATCTACCCTCACCTATTAAACCTAAACCCATAATATGCCTAAAAACTTGTCAACTCATTCTCATATTCTTCCCTAGCTCATGGGAGAACTACATCAGCTTGAGGTCTTTTTTTACCAGGACTATGTAGGCAGCACTCAGAGGGCATGGGGCCCTTGGTGGTTAGCTCGAGCCACTCTTTACCCTGAACAATTCAACAACCATGCCTAACTCACCATTTACCCCACATTTCACTTAGTTCCCCTTTTCTAACAAAATTGGAAATTAAGCCACATACATAATAAGTTGTTTACCATTTTATACATTTGTTACACCTACCATCTCTCTATCATCATTATGCATAGATTATACAACATTTCATATATGACCCATAGTATTATTCCTTACAAACAAAAACGAATCATAAACCAACCTAACTCAACCACGCCTAAACCAACCTAACTCAATCCATGCCTAAAACCTAACTCAACCATGCCTAAACCAACTTAACTAATCCATGCCTAAAACCTAACTCGATCCATGCCTATAACCAACTTGCCTCGCTCCATGCCTATAACCTTACTCGATCCATGCCTATAACCTTACTTGATCCATGCATATAACCTAACTCATCCATGCCTATAACCTGATTCGATCCATGCTTATAACCTGACTTGATCCATGCTATAACCTAACATAATCCATGCTTATAACCTAACTCGATTATGCCTATAACCTGATTTGATCCATGCCTATAACCTGAATCATCAATGCCTATAACCTAACTTGATCCATGCCTAAACCAGCCTGACTCCATCATGTATAACTCACCTACTTTCCATCCATATCAAGGTAACACATCCATATCTCACCTAACGCAAGCCATAAAACCAATATCTCATGAACATAATAACACATCACAAAATACCATGAATCTCATTGTATAAATCAATAAATGTGTATCTTAAAATACATACCTATCTTGTTATGGCCATCATCTCAAAAATGTCGGCATGCAGGCCAATATACAATACAAAATGTCATCACCATGCAGGCCGGTCTCATATATATACACAAAGAATGAATGAATCTATATAGAAAAATCTTCGGCATCTTGCAGGTTGGTATATGCTCACAACATACAAAAAAATCACTTGTACATCCTCACTATCTTTGGCATGTAGGCACAGTATGTGATCAAAAATAAAAAAATCTTCGGCACACAGGTCGGCATATATATCAAAAATAACCACTACTATACATCACAAAATCAGGGTGGCTACATAGCATACCTCTCGCCGGATGTCCTCCATCTCTATGTCCCCTACACCCTCGGCCTCTTGTGCTCCTACTTGGCACATCACCTCACTTCTGGTCGCCGTATGCTGGTGGCCTTGCCCTGATCGGGCCTTGAAGCCCGTTGACCTCCTATGCTCTCCACACTATGTGTGCGGGATCTCATCCTCTCACTGGATGCCTGCTGTGCCCTGTTGTGTCTACAATATACCTATCTGCATGATTAGCATGGTCTGTGGTGGTCCCAAAGGTCTTGGACCCTGTATCTACCCTACGCCAGCTTGTTAACTGGGACTAGCTCCTTGCACCTGTGGAGGTACCCCCTGCCCATGTGCCTATGGTGGTGCCCCCTGCCCCTGTCCCTGTGCCTTTATCTGGGCCTGTAAGACCCCAATCTGTGTCTGGGTTGTGGCCAAATGAACTTGTAATCCTACCACATGAGCCTGTAAGGTTGTCACCTGACCATCTCTGTCTCCATCTCCTCCATCACCTCTACCCTTTCACCCCTCCAACTGTGTTTGTAGTATACCTATCTACGTGATCAGCGTTGCTACCTGCCCCTATAGGGCGTCTCTCTACACTGTCACGGTAGCTAAATCTGGCTACCTGGGTCTCGGTGGTATGGCTCGTAACTACGCCGCCCACCATTGCCTGTACCTATATGTGCATCTGACATCATCAATATACCCATCCACTGGCTACTCCTCTCCTGTCGGTACTGTAGGCTATGGTAGACAGAGAGGCCTCTCCACATCATCTCTCTGATACTGTGGGAATGGCAGAGGAATATCCTATACGAGCCCGAACTGCCATCAGACCTTGTCGACTGGGATCATCTCATCCTCCCCAACACGACGACCCTAAATCCACCTCTCCACCTGGAGCTTAGCTAGCTTCTCATGTATGTGCCTATATGAGGGGAATCCCTCATATGGCCTCCAGATAATGTCCACTTCGGACAACCTCTCTAACAACTACCAAAAATGGGCCACATTATAAGTCGGCCTATCTAACCTCCACTCTCTTGCAAATAACACCCATCTCCTTTATTCCAGCCACACACATCTCAGTGGGAATGCATCTGCTCGGGGCATCCCTATAGGTCGAACATAGACTATGTGCTCGTAGGCCCAGTAGTGCAGTATAAATGTACAACATAGGCTAAACCTGCACAGCTGCCCATATGCCCACAACTCTTTGTAAAGCTAAACCAAAAATGCAGGTGCCTAGGCAAACCATGTCTCGTGTACCATCATATCGTGGAGCACCCCCATCAGTGAGCAAGGAAAGTGTCCACCCTCTGCATCAGGTAGTGCATAATAGCACACTACCTCCATAAATAAAACTACTAGCCTCATCTCATTCGGACGGACTAGGTACATCTCGCCATAGCTCAAGCTGGTGCTATGGAAGCTCAACTCCACTGGCCCCTCACCAAATACAGTCTCGATCAGCTCCTATGAGGCCTCAGAGGAGATAGAATATACCTGGGCCCCCTAATATGGGTAACCTCAGAATCTGGAACACATCCTCCAGGGTGATGGTCATCTCACCCGTCGGAAGGTGGAACGTGTTGGTCGCGCAGAGTCCAATCTATCGATGAGTGCGACCATCAAACTAGGCTTCCAAACAACATGTCGGTAGCACTAAATACTACTCAAGCCCACTGCCTCCACGTGCTGCAGCTCTAACGGGCTCGCTAGGCCATGTAATGTCACCAATAGTGATGGAACTCTATCTCGCATGTGTAACTGTGATTGACTCTGCATCCAATCCAAAGCAAAACATTAATCTACCTTTTACCATGACCTTATTCATCACTTATCATTACCCACCACCCTATTTTTTACCTTACCCATCTCAACCACCAACCTACATCACTTTTTTGGACCCTTTTGCCTAAAATCCTGACCGGTGCCAGTTCAGCCTAAACCGACTTCGGTCACCCTTAAACTGGCATCGGTCACCTATTTGGTGACTGATACCAGTTCACCTTGACTGACCAAGGTTACCACATAACCGGCATTGGTCACCTGTTAGGTGACCGATCCAGGTTCTACCTAACCGACACCGACCAAGCTTGACTGACGCCGGTCACTATCACGGAATAATCTGCAACTTCCCAAATCCCCCTTTTTCTAAAAACCCTCCCACCTATCCCTTTTCATCACCTACATTGACCTACACTACCCCAAAACCCCTACCCACGCCACCTATCTAATTTCCTACCCCTACCCCCTCTTTTTTGAAAAAATTTCCCCCCCATACTCGATTTAACTTTTTTCCCACCCACAAAATCCAAAAACCCACCCAAATCCAAAAACAAACAACCCTTACACCCTATTCTCTATCTAATTAACATTAAAGAGTTAGGTGCTTACCTCGTTGTGCTGCCGCCATCTTGGTGGCACATCTGGCCGCTGTACTGGTGGTCCACCTAATCCCTCTCCCGCCTTTGCCATCACCGAATATCTACCCACACACTCCAACCAATCGGATCCCTCACTAAGATCTTGTGGACCCGCTACTAACCAACCCAACCACCATCAACTCACCCTGCTAGCTCACTGTCCCGTTTCTTTTGGATGCTTTTCTCACGTTTCTCTCGTTCTTGTCTTTTCTTCACTTCGTAATTCACAATTGAAAACTAAACACACAGATTTTTTGTTTTTATACCAAACCTGACCTAACCGACGTCGGCTCCCCCAGACTGACATCAGTCTTGTGCCCTACCTAACCATCATCAGTTTTCCTATACTGACATCGGTTATCCATGACTGCCATCAGTCACCCTGACCTACACATTTCCCTTACATTACCATTTTACCCCACCCTCTACCTTGCTATTTACCCCATACCTTTACCCAACACATTACCTTACCATTCCTGACCTCATCATTTACTACCTCCATTTGTCCACATTTGGGGATTCATTATTTTACCCTTACCTCAGCCTTACCCATGCCGTGATCTCAATATTTGGACCTAGACCATTGCTAGTGACCTTTGACCTCATGTGTTCACTATACCTTGCGGCACTGTTACCTGTGTTGATTGACCCAATGACCTTCCCTAGCCTATTGTCATGACTGTTTATCCTGACCCTACCTTTGGTGTACCGGAACATACCTAAACGTTCCTGCACCTAACCTACATTGTGCTTCCTGACCTTATCCTATACCCTGGATACTGGATTCACTTTAACCTTGTTTGGATAAACCTATCGACCTTAGACGATGTAGAGTTTGCCTGCTCTTCAACCCGGTAGCGTGTTGCAGTTTATACGTGTGCATGCATTTGACTGTTGCTACCTTTGACCCTGGCCCATTACCTAGATTGCTCGAGTAGACCTTTCAATCCTTTTTCCCTATACCCACTTACCTTTTCCTCACATTTACCTTTTATCAAACCACTCACCGCTTCATCCTGCTGCCTCGTCAGTTCCTGGTTTGAGGGGGATCACCTTCACCCTCACATGGGGCAACCACATCTTATTTTTGTTAGCATCGCTTACCAATACAAGCTATGCAACAAAAAGGGGCAAAATGTAGACACTAAAATTAGGTCACACTCCCCTTTTGTCCCTTGACATATAAGCACCCTTTATTATATTTACCTAGCCATGACCCCCTTCACCCCATTAATATTAATTTAATTAATTAAATTAAATTAATGTTTTATCCTCACTATATTTATTATTTAAATATATTATTTAAAATAATATCTACACATATAGTTCACTTAGACACCTCATCAAGCCAACTCAACCTAGGACCTACTCTTAGCAAGTTACCATAACTAACTAAGACTTACCCAAACCCTAAAAATCAATGCCTACATTCCCTCTAACCACATTCTCGCATGCTCACAAGAAGCTCCCAGTCTAATCCACATGATAATGACATGAGATCCAAGAAAATCAGGAGGATCTCCCTAAGTTTAGTAAACCTAGGAAATCCCACCTTGACCAACGTTGGTTAGCCCTAACCGTTGCCAATTAAGTCGAACCACCGTCGGTTACCCCTTTTAATCCAAAAAAACCTTATTCTCAAGGTTGGAACTTGGAATTTGGAAGTTGGCAAACATTGGGAGAAATTTGACAAGCAAGAACAAATCTCAGAGAGATAACACATCTTTAGAGAGAAAAATTCCAGCAAAAACTCACATCCAAGGAAGGAGATTGAGCATCTTCTCCTACACAGCTAGCCCAGCCATGATCTGATCTATCCAAGCAAAGAGGAGTGTGCATGCAACCCATGCAGAAGATTTTCTTCAGTTGGTGATCACTTGTAGCCTTCAAAACCCATCATCAACACCTCCATCCTTCACACACATGCCTTTAGGAATGAAATCCAAGTAAGTATAACGTCATACTTCTCCGGTTTGTTTCATTTCATCATTATTTTATCACCCATTGTTTACCTTGCTCCCTATTGACCTTCTCCAACATTTTCACCTCCGTAGACTCATTAAAGCCTTGCAAAAGCCTACTCTAATCACCCAATACCTCGTCTCGACCAACCAAAACCCTTTGTACAATCACAAAGGATACCCAAACCCTGTTCTGTGACATTTCTAGATCTCACAGTAACTGGCGCTGGTTATACCTAACTACTGTCGGTCACCCCTGACCGATGCCGGTCTCTGTGTTTACCCACACAGTCTTAAACAGAGACCTACCCACCTAATTTTACCTCACCCTCACTCACCTGTGACCTACCCAAGACCTTTATCAGACCTGCAGAACCCAGAACCAACCATTTGACATGTGGATTCTATTCTAGCTTAGCCTGTTAGATTAGATCTATTTTCTTATTGTGTTTTAAGTGAGATACCTAAATCATTTTAAAATAACAATAGGATTTACTTTGTTTATAGCATTAATTTTTTTAAAACAGTGGACTGATAGCCATCTAAGAAGTATCATACTTCTTGGATCTAGCTCACGCTAGGCAGTTCACTGCCCATATTGTTTAATTCCTTCGGGTGGTTTTGTTTTCATTACAGGTAGTTCCTCCTAGCCAAATGGAAGCTCTCACAGTCATCTGTGGATTCAAAAGTATATGCACGCAACAACCCATAAACTGACATTTGAATAGGTATTCCTCCTACGTGCCTTACCCTATCTATTTCATCAACACCAATTCATAGAAACAATCTAAGAAAAAGGTGAAACACACGGATCAGTTCAATGAACTGAGCATGATAAGCACTAAGAATTAAAATGAATTGCATTCCACTAATTGTTTCATTAAAGAAACACTGTTTTAATGAGATAATTAATATATCATACAATAAGCATAAGTGATACCAAATAGAAAAGAAGTACAATAATAAATCTAGATCCACTTTTAAGAGAAGACTAGAATATAATCCACAACATCTTCCTAAAAAGTTAAAGTTCAATTGATCCTATTAATAAATTTTAAACAAACAATAGATCTTGCTATCCCATTATTTCATAATTCTATCCTAATAGAATACAACAAATTTATCTTTTCTATAAGACAAAAGAAGTGTTTACAACATGGTTCATTCGAGGATGATTCATCTAAATCTTAAGCAAGAATAAAAAGAACCATTACGTACCATACCCAAACTTATAACATTCAAAAAATAGATCAGGTTCATAACATGAATTATCTGTTTCCTTTTTGGGATAACAATCTTATAAATTCAACATTAAAGATATACCTCTAAACATAATTTCATAAAAATCCACGAAGATATAGAAAATCAAAACAATCTAACTACAATTCTAATTCTAATTCTACATGTTAGAAGTTATCAATAAAAGATCTGAAAGCAACATTCACAATCAAAGTAGTCCCATAAAGGAGTTAATCTCTACTTGAGTTCACCCAATAAGATAGATTACAAGAGATGAAACCTACTCCTATCCATCCAAACAAAGCAAGGCTTAGTCAATAATAGTTGAACCCACAAGTATGCATTCACTTATCAGTAGAACCGACTTAGCTACTATCTTTCTACATAATTACAACAAATTATTCGAACAAAGTAGGCCAACAAGCCATAAAGAAATCACCATCTTGTAAGAGAATCGAGTGCAGAGAAGTTCCATCAATGAGCTTATCCTAAAGACAGAGAAAAGGAAACTTTATAAGGAAAGGGTCCAATAATCAATCATTTCATTAAACTAAACAAATGAATTTCTAGTTTGAAATAAAATCAAAATGAAAAACATGTTACAGTCCCAAAAATAGCATACTGATTCCAAGAGAATATAAATATTTTCTCTCTTTAAAAGAAGCCCAAGGATTCATTCACTATATCTGACAAGAATAGAATCCTGAACCAGTAAACTAACAAGTTCAGAATTATCCATGAACTCAAGACTGAAGACTCACAAATGCTTCACCACTTAATACGAAGAGTAAGTAGTTCATGATTCAAAAGAACTAAACACAAAACAACTGAACGGAGAAAATATCCTTCCCGTATAAATTCAGTGTCCAAGGGTAATAACTCAACCTTCCACTAAGACCCAAAATTATTTTAAAGAATCATAAGAGAGAGCAAGAACCCAAAAACGTCTAAGTCAGAATATGTCTCAATCATATCTCCAATGCAACAGAAACATAAATCCAAAACAAAACTTCCACAACCACAAAATTGTGACTGAGGTGACTTAGTTTCAAACAAAACAGTCAACCCAAAACATGGATTTCCTCAAAACAAAGGGGAAAGAACACCCCCTCCAAATCTCACGCCATTACCATCTTAGAGAAGACAATACAGTCATAAAACAGAAGTTCCACATTCTTTTAAACAAGACGTTTCTAGTTCTAAATCTCGAAGAGATTTCAAACGACTCAATCAAGCTATCACCCAGTTTTCTGGTGAGTAAGTTTCTCAATAAAATAATTATAAGCTTAAAATTTTAATAAAAGCATAACCCATCACAAAAATACCAGAACATAATCGAATACATCGATCCAAATAAAAGCTCATAACACTCTAGTGTCAAATAAGAGTATAGTGTTGAACACGAGCTTCACACAAAAGTTCAGAACTTCACAAGAAATAAAATATGAGTACAGTGCCAAATACGAACTTCAAGCAACAACTCAACATTGCATAAGTTTCCAAACACTGGATCAAAACAACACAAAGCCCCAACATAATTTTATATCCAAACACAAAACCCAAAAAAAAATCAAATAGAACTCAAGGTTCCCCTAAAGTTTAGAACCCTATATTACAATAAAGGTCAGTTCCAAGCACAAAAACCTTGAATACAAGTTCCAGAATGAAAAATAGAGCTACAAAAGTAAGTTTCGCATATAAGCTTCACATGCATGTTGTCATAGAACTTAAACAGAGAGAAAATTTCCAAAACAACATTATTTTTGCCATGGATTCATATCCAAAAATCACAAAGATTCATTAAACCTAGCAAGAAAATAACCAGTCAAACATGAAAACATGAATCACATGAGAGCAGAGTTGTTCTAATGAATCATTTGGAAGAAAGCAAAGAATCTTAATGGTTAGAGCCTATCATGCCTGCTAGTGCTTCTGCCAAATTGAAGGAGACTTCTAGCCGAGCTTCCAACTCTTTTTCTCCTCCACGAAATATCAACAATCAAACATCTTATATTCCTATGCCTCATTAACTTTCCTTCAATAAAAAATAGACAATAGAAACCAAAAATAGCTTTGAAGTGAAGTTCAAACTGCTGGTTCAAAGAACCAGATAGCTCCATGCAGAGTAAAATCTGTAATTCATGTAAAACCAAATAACCTCCACAAACCTGCCTTCCAAGTTTCCAAGAGGGTTTACACATAAAGACCGAGGCCCATTAATGTCATTAATGCCATTAATTCCAAATTTCCCGCTTATCTTTCCTTGCCACCATCTCATAAATCTGGCGAATACCAATTCCATCCAAAAATACAATTACATCTTTAGTGGAGCTTCCACATATGCTTCCACCAAGTCAACTAGCCCCTACCAAAACTGGTAGTACCACCATCCATTAAACCCTATCAACTCACTTAAATGCCATTGGAATTGTTGCCTTAGAGACATGTGACCCCTTAGGTTCCCTTTTTAATAGTTTAGGATGGATCCCCTAAAACTTAGGTTAGTCTAGCAATAACCAACTTAGGTCTTAAAAAATTTTCCAATAGTAATTCCCACCTTAGGTTAGATTCAATTCATACCCATTTAGTATTAGGTATTAGTTAAAATAGCCTAGCATTACTTTAGAAATCCTTCCCTTATTCATTTAGCACAATGCTTAGGTTAGGACGCCAACCTAACAAAATAGAATAAGAGGCTTAGGTTAGAATAAAATCCAAATAAGTAAACGTAGCTAGAACATAGGTGTTCTTACCTAGATTACGATACTATTAAGATAATCCTTAGGTTTTAGGACTCCGAACTCCTCCTTTTTCGTGAATTGAATTTTGCTTACGTCCTTAATGTCCTGCCAAGATCAATCACCAAAGACTCGAGCACAAACATACAATTGAATGAAAACACGTTCACATAAGACCAAAGAATTTGTAACATACAATGTTCAATCTTCTATGTCCCTCAAACTACTGAATTTCAATTTACCATTCATTCTATGAAGAAGATTTGAAACATTCCTTAGATCACTGAAATTGATCCAAGGATGTGTCAGAAGAAGGAATAAGTCTGCAACTCTTAAATCCAGATTGCAACTCACCTTTCCAAAGTGAAAATGAATTCTTGATAACCATACTATTTTATTCTAATGATTTTTAAGAATAGAAATGATTTATCCTTATCAAACATGATCTTCAATAGTCAAAAGAACACATCTTTATCCAGAAAATCACATGTCAACACTTGGAATGCAAAAGAGGAATATAACAGTTGTCAAGGGTGTTATAGAGGAAATTATAGATATGAATCCAAATCTTATTCTCCAGGAGGGTGTAATTGATAACGTCTCTAAGTTGTTTGAGTATCAAAAGGCCATAGAATTCAGGTCTCAGGTGTTGCAGGATTTAATCAAGAAATTGGAGGATAAACGTGTTGAAATAGTGCATGGACTGAGTGAAATTTTAGAATAACTTGATAACATCAATTGTAAGTTCTTCAATGATAATATTTGTGCTCTTCCGACTGATTAGATTAAAGTAAGTTTCAAAGGTTTAGTTAAGGAGGATGATGAGGTAACTAAAACTTTCAATATTAATTCAATTCACAAATTAGTTTCATGTTATAATTTCATAAGCTAGCTGAAGAAGGTGGTGAACAAATTGAAAAGGCTTCCAATTAAGGTTGCGAGAGAGGTTGATACAATAGATGTCATAAATCATTATGCGTGTGGGCTAGAGGAATAAAAGATATAAGGAATTATCAAACATTTCATTGATTACAAGCACCATTTGGTTATGTGGGAAAAGGATCAGGAGAAACCTGAACAAGAAACATATGCTGTAGGTCCCAGCTAAGCTTAACAACCATTGTTGGAACGAATCCAAAGCTCTGAGTTAGTCAAAGTTATAGGGTTGACTTGGTCAAACCCATGTAACAAATTTGCTATATTTATGGGAGCATGTTTCCTTAAACTTAATTACACTCTATTTTTAGTAACTAGTTAGTTAAAAGTTCAGTTGTAATGGCTCAACCTCTTGAACTTATAAATAGTTAGATGCATTAAGTTTTAAAGAGAATTTTAGATCATTTGGGAAGTTACTCTTCAAGCTTGGAAGCATGCTTCAGATACTTTGAGCTTTTCAGTTATATTCAGAACAATATTTTGCCATGAAATATTTGGTTATTGTGTTAATCATTGATTAATTTATAGCTTGTGAATGTTTAATTCCTTGATGTGATTGGTTAATCTACCTTTATCTTAGTTATCTTATTTCAATCTATGTGAAAAATGATATAGTTACTTTGAATATCAATTGTGGAAAAGTTGTCTCCTTTATGTTATAAAGTTACATTATTATTTACAATCATGGATGGAGGAAGATTGCAAGACATGTGCATATCATATACTGCTGTGAGGATTTGATTGTGCATTTAAGTAGGTTTATATGTTAAATATACTTGGTGCATCACCTTATTTTTCTTTTATTTATCTCTAACTTTAAGCCCCATAAATTGAGTAGATCAGAGTTATTTTCAAATGTTTTAGCCCTGTATATTGATCTTAAATCAAGTGCTCCAAGCCTCAAAGGAACCCGACCTTCTCCAGAGGTTCATCCCAAGGAAACAAGGTCCCACACCTTGGGGATGTTCCAACGTTGTGCGGGATCACTCAGAGATTTAACGGGTGCACGATCTGCGTGACAAAAATGTGATAGGGGGTAGTGTGCCCCAATGGATGTGTATGTATGCGATGAGGTTCATTTGATAGTCAAGAATGAACCATAGAAAAAGAGTGCGTCATGGACAAATGGTTTGAAAGTGTTCGCTAGAAATATTGATCATGAAACACAGAGCATGAAATGTGAAGAAGGCGAGGTTCATTTCAAATTTAGACCCTTAGCAGTCGAGTACGTACCATAGAACTAGAGTACGTCACAGGGTACTTACGATACAAGTTGTGTATGATTGATTCTTAGAAATAGGAAGTATGAAGCATGGATTTGAACAGTAGCAATGAGATACACTTGATAAGGCTAGGATGGGAGGAGAATAAGCATGATGCCCCAAGTGTAATGATAAAACTAGTCGATGAAAGTGAAAGGCCAGGGTCCTCCACCCGATGTCTGAGGAGATAAAGGCGTGTGACCACGCTCTGAGATTGATGGTGT
Source organism: Taxus chinensis (assembly GCA_019776745.2). NCBI lineage: Eukaryota > Viridiplantae > Streptophyta > Pinopsida > Cupressales > Taxaceae > Taxus > Taxus chinensis. Next base: position 120,748,403 of record CM034153.1, on the reverse strand, counting down.
ATGAGGCTGAGGATGTACATGTGACTAATGATTAGGTGGTGAACACCTATGTGATGGAGACATAGGAGGTGATAAACACCTATGTGATGGTGACCAAGGAGGTGATGAACACCTATGTGAAGGAGACCTAGGAGGTGAAATCCTATGTGAAGGGGCTACTTGAGTAGGGGACTTAGGTCAATGAGATGGACTAGTGGACCGATGAGAAAAAGTAGGTTGTGTATGAATAGGAGAGCTAGGTGTAGAATGTGCATTAGATTGGAGAGGCCTGGGGGGGTGGAGATGCTCTAGCTAGTGTAATGACAACCTCAAGAGGAGGTCGAGGCAACAATGTGCATGGTGGGACACCTTTGATAGTGATAACTTGCTTGTTGTGAATGAATTTTAGGAATAAGTGATTCATGGAAAGGATAGCTTGATCGACACAAAGCCAAGGAAGACCTAAGAGCATGTCACAAACTTTGATGACATGTGCCATAATGAATGACACAAGCATGGTGAGAGGCCCAACTATAACTGGAATCTTGACATGACCATAAGATTTGGGAAATGGATATGAAATATTATCTAGTGAATAGTTGATAGCAACAAGGAGTGTAATAGAGCACACACCCATAGGTAGTGATGGATTGATCAATATATTATTGATAGCACAAGGCCTGATAGAAAGCATTGATGTGTAGTGTATTAGAAGAAAATGTAGCGTGATAATCATGATCATAAAATATGATGAATGGTGGAGATGCATCTACATTAGCAACTGGAAAATCAAGAGGCCCCGATGGAGGAGGAGATATAGTGTGATATGTATGATTGGCAGAAGAATCCACAACTTGCTTTTCATGATTAGGTCTTAGGATCATTAAAGATATTGAGATTTTTGTTATCATTGATCGAATTAAATGCCAAAGGCTCAGGGAACTCAATTGCATTATTGTCAATAAGATATTGTATAAGATGTATGAGTTTGAAACAACAATTAGTAGGATGCCTAATGCAATTATGATAGTCACATCTAGTATTTTTATCATAATTGTGTCCTTTAGGGCAAGATGGATCAAGATTCAGTGGTGGTGGAAGCATAGTGAGATTGCTTTCGATAAGTTGTGGCAATAAAATGTGCGTAGCACAAGGTAATTTTGTGAATGTATGCTTTGGTGGTTACCATTGAATATTTTAAACAGTATAGACAATGTTAATAGTAGCCTTTGCTTTGGTGGGCTTAGGAGATGATGTGAAAGTATATTTTCTTTGAAACTAATTAGAATATGATGAAGCCTGATCACGATACTTGAGTTTGCCCATAGAGATAAGTTTTCCTTCATGTAATTTAAGAGTATGACGTAATTTATAAAATGAAGGAGAGGTCTCAAAGATCACACTCTCTTGCAATAGAGATAAGAGACTCTGGACAAATAGATCTTGAAGTTTTGAATCAATGAGTACATTAGTCATCTTAGCTAAATTGTTCTTATAATGCAACACAGTCAACTATATATTCATTAGATACTTGTTTGAGTTGTGTAACTTGATCACATGATATCTTAAAACTGATATTGATATAGAAATGTGCGAGAAAAGCATAGGCTAAATGCGTAAATGATATTACCAAACAAACAGGTAGATTGTAGAACCAACACATAACATAATCTTGGAGACTTATAGGAAAGAGCTTTGCTAGTAAAGTATGATCATCCACATAATCTAAACATGCCACATGGAAAGATCTAATATGCTCTTGAGGGTCACCATGGCCATTCAAGGTGGGCAACTTAGGGGTGACAAAATTTGGAGGAAGTGCATAAGTGGAAATGGTGGGTGTGAAAGGAGTGTAAAGGAGTAAAGCAGAATCAAGAGATGGGGATGCAAGAGAAGAAGCTAGTTGAAGTTGACAGATTTGAACTTGGAGATCTTGATAGAGAGAGGCCAGGTCTTGAGTGCCAGAAGAAGAGACTTGTTGTGTGTGGGAAGTGTTAGGCTGAGTAAAATGATTAGTGGGAGTAGGCATAGAAACAAGAACATTGGAAGTAGGTGGAATGGTGGAATTAGGAGGTTGGGTAGCAATATGAATGAAAGTGGTAGTAGAAGTAGGAACACTAAGCTCATCTAGATTGGTAGCCTCCTCACAAGAAATGAATAAGAGCCGATCTAGATATTGTGGGTGTTTAACAACATGATCATTGAGCTCTTGAAGGTGAGCTTCAGTAAAGGGTTCATAAGATTGAGCCATCATAAAAATAGTGTAAAAATGCCTAGAAGCAAGGTTAGGTTCACTAAATGATTTGACAAAAATAGATATGCTAATGTTAAATCCTAGATATTGCAGAGTAACTGATGTAAACTATGAAATAAATCTGCTAGAATATAAAGGACACAAGCAATAGGCAAAGTAGATATTAAAAACCCTAAGTGAAAGAGAGATAAAAAATGACTTAGTTGATTCACACTTGATCCAGAATTGTGCAGATTGGGAAAACTGATGAACTGGATGGACATATCATCGTAATCACTCAGGATAAATTCTATAAATGTTTGACAAAGCTAGACCAGGGTGCCTAGAACGGGGCAAGGGTGACTAGGCATCAGAAACATCTGTTAGGTGCCTATGACCGCGTAGGAGCTCAAAATTTGAATTTTTTAGTGTTATAAGAGAGTCGCTACTAGTCGCCATTGGTCATCTGTATGTCGCACCTTTTTCACAAAAATCACCTATAACTTGTAAAGAGATGTTGACCTACAAAACCCTCAAACTACATCAAATACTAGAAATAAAATATGCAATATGGGGAGTCAGAATAACCCCCACGGTCAGCCGAATGAGTGAACTTAAGATCGAGTGTTGTATTACATCTCAGAATCCATGTAGTTCTTGTGAGTGTGTGAAAGAATTGTGCCCTAGGAAGCCCTTGTGCAAGTGCACTTGATAACGGGTGATAAATAGATGTACCAATGTAAATAGATGTGTGGATGGAAAAATGAACTTCCCTTCCTATGAAGTGTATGTAGAAAATGCAGTCCTCTGTCCCTTAAATGGATGTTAGATGGATACCTTTTGTGCTCTAAGATTCCTTTAAATGCAAGCTTAGGTGATGATAATAGATGTTTAGAGCTTGGTCCCTTATTTTGGTCACATATCTTTGTATTTATATGATTCCCTTGGTTGGATTTCATAATTGACAACTGGAAGGCTAACCCATGAGAAATTAAGATTCCCAAAAGATAAAAGAGACCCAAAAGAAGCGAGTAAGATAGAAAAGGGTTAGGGGAACCCAGAGGGGACAAGGGCACTTGGGCGTTGGCATCCTAGTTTGGTGTTAATGTCCGAAGTCATAAAATATAAACAAGTTGTTATCCTGTAAAATTGGCAAGGGCAATTTTACAGATAACCATACCAAAATTTTGTTCTGATCCCTCGTGTTCAGAACATCGCAAAATCTCTTCCTGGGAAATCTTAAGTTTCCGAACTTAGTCGTTTTTGGTCTTTTTGGCCGGGTGCATATAATGACTATACAACATCAAATTTTGATGCACCCCCTTTAAACCCTTTGGCGCATGCTTTCTTGTGTTAGCAGGTGTTTTTGTGCGCCTCTCTATGTTGAGTCTTTCCTGCGTGCGCCAAGGTGCGTGCGCCTTCCTGTCAACATAACTTTTGTTGCACCTCTTTTTGGTGCACAAAAGGTGCACATATTCCTCTGTCGACACCACTTTCGGTGCGCAAAGGCAAACATATCTTCATGTTGACAAGCCTTTTGGTGTGCCAAAGGGTGCATGTTTTTTCATGTCGACAGCTCTTTTGGCGCGCCACTTGAAAAGGTTGGTGGCGCATTTATTGCTACCTCGCCTATATATAGGCGTGTCTATGCTGTCATTATCACCAGAGCAATCACGTGACTATTTTCATTATTTTCTCTGAGCTTGTCAGCGCACCTGCCCCGTCGCTTTCGATTGCTTTGTGGACCCCTCTCATGCATTTCTTCATTATAAAAAGCCGAGTAAGAGGTCCTCCTTCTTTTGTGCTTCATGTTTGTAGTTTTTGGCTGTTTATGGATATGATTTGGATTGAAAAGGAATAAAATCATGAATTTTCTTCCCCCTTGCTGTTTTTTCCACATTTCCTCCTCTTTCCAGATCTGCTGGTAGAGGAAGCTCTGTCCTGAGATGATAGGTTGAAGCCCCTTTTGTCTAGCCATTTCAATCACCCAAATGAAACTTGCAAAGAGATCTTAACCATATATAAACCCCTCTGAAGAATCAAAGTTTTATAGGAAACTATATTTTCCTTTGGCGCGTTGGCATACCATGCAACATCAAGGATAGTTGCACCCTTGGTGCATCTGTTGCCCCTGTTACACAAAGATAGGCCGCGCCAATGGCGCACATTTCCTGCCTGCTACATCATAAAAAGATGCGCCCTCATGGCGCACTTCTCTCACTTGCTGCAAGTGCTTTCCGTGTGCCCTCTTGGCCCATAAGACTTAAGTGTAACATCATAAATTCCTACGCCCCTTAGGCGCACCCAGCATCCATGTAGCAGTCTTCTTCTATGCGCTAAGTGCAAAGCTATAAATGGCGCAGGCGCGTCCATCATCGCAACAACATTGTGTCATGCAGACCTTACATGCGTTGCACTAAGTTCCCATTCGGCGCATGAACATATGATGTTACACACATTATTCCTGCGCCCTTTGGCGCACCCTGTACCCATGTAGCATGAAAATAATCTACGCCTTTTATAAAATAAACACATGGCGCAGGAGCACTTGTCCTTACAGCAACAAAGAATGCACCCTGTAGCGTCTATGCGCCATGCACCCTTCGGCGCCGATCTAACCCTTGCAACACCCTTTTCCTGTGCGCCTTGTCTATTTAGCTCTGCAATCTGCAATATCCATGCGCCATGTGCCCCGAGGCCTTTAAATTGCTAACTCTTTCTTCTGTCAGCATTTCAATGGAAAATCAAGCAGCTGACATGGCTTTCTTTGATTGGGTTTCACTTCTTATTCTTGCAGATCAACAGCTAAGTTCAGAAGAACATATGTCAACATCAAGCAAGAGACCTACCAAATCCAAAGGCAAGGCCAAGCTCACAGAAGAAGAAATGAAGTATAAGTATCAGAGGGTCAGAATGCCTGACTCCCAGGTTGAGTGTGACCTAGACATCAGAGACTCAGAGTTGGGTCATATCGATAAGGAGGAATTCTGGGTCAGGACTCAGAAGGTCACAAGAAGTCCATGGATGGACAAGCTGATAGGCAGTGCCCTGCACTTTGCTGGGGGAATCCCAGTTAGCGCCGTTGACAATGAATTCATGATGGTGGTTGCCTGGTGCTACAATAAAGACACAAGATGTGTCGTAAATGAGAAGGGCGAGGTCATAATCAACCTCATTGCCCACCACTTTGAGATAATACTCAGCATTCCTCATCACCGACACTTTGTGGCCGTCAGCCGAGAGGATTGTATCAAAGCCTGGGATGACAATGAAGATCAGTGCATGCAACTGATGAACGAAGTCTATCTGAAGAACAAGAAAGTAGTGACCCGTTGGCCACAAATCATTCACCGCAGTGATTTTTCGGAGGAGCTCAGTGACACCATCACATTCCTGAGTAGGGTGTTTGGGCTTCCTGATGCCCACTATTTCCACAAATGGATGCTACGGTATTTAGAAACAATGAACAAAAATATGCCTGATTAACGCTTCGAATGGGCAGAAATTATAAGCAGCACGATATCAGAGCAGCTGTAAAAATTCCTCACAATGGGGAGGTTCTACATGAATTCCTATGTTGTTTATGCTGCAGCTTCTGAAAGGGACTATCCAGCTCTGATGCGGAGTGGGGTTTGGCCCCAAGTTAGAATCTATGAATACTATCCAGAGCTGAAGCTGGAGAATAACATCCCTCAATTTACAAAGATCAATGATGCATTTTTCTATTTCATCATCTGCCTACTGAGGCCGAATATGACTTACGGTCGCACGACCAAGAGCATCGTGGCAGCCACTGAGAAATGGGGGGCCCTATTCACCCAATTCCCCACATTCACTTATCTGAGAGCGGCTAACTTCTTGGGAGAGCCAACTAGACTGCCAAGATATGCTTGGCCCAAGTTGATTCTGCTAGAGCTGTCAAGATAGCTAATCACTTATTATGAAAAGTGCCTAAAAAGAAAGAAGGGTGGAACTCCTTTCCCCCTCACAGTGGGTAGATATACATGTCTTACTCACCACAAGGCAAAAGACATGTTTGCAGAGCTGGAGCTACTGAACCTGAAACATGACTTCCTGGTAAGGCCTACCTTCAACCCAAGAAATTTTCTACCAAGGGATAAGCTCGATCCGATCCACATCCCTCAGATCAAGGATATCTACATTGACCTATATCATGAGGTAGAGCTCAGGAGGAAAGACCATTCTCGTTTGGCCTTGGTAGAAATCATCCAATATGGGGTAGCCATCATCCCCAAAGGCTACCAAACTACTGAAGAGGAAGTGGATCAAGTATATCTTGACATAGGTGGGGATGATTGGCCTTTTGTGGCAATTGATAGGACTAAAGCACCTAAGACAATTGAGGAGAGGGTCAAATAAACTCTACACAGAACAGAGCATTGGTGCCGAATGAACGGACTCATCTACCTCGGGGTTGATTTCACAACCTCTCCATTGGGCAACGCACCTCCTCGATCAAAACAGCAGCCTAAAGGCAAAGGAAAAGGAAAAGAGGGTGAATCCAACACCACTCAAGAGGAAGCCCCTGCAAGTCCTCCTTCCGCTGCACCTAAACAAGTTGTAACTCTAGCTTCTCCAGAGAAAGAAGCGGAAAAAGATGTTCCAATAGGCCCACCCACTCAGGATGTCGCCATTGCTGCAACAACCGAGGTCCCTTCTATCCCTTCTTCTTCTCCTCCTTCCCCTCCTCGAGTGACTCAAACGACCATTCCTTTGGTCGTGTCCTCTCTCCCTTCTTCTACCATTCCTCCTGCTTCTTCGTCCATCTTCTCATCTCTCGCGGACCTGTCCCCCTCCATTTCTTCTCTCATCTCTGAGCTCTCTTCCCTTCCTATGTCTTCCTCTCCTGCAGTATCTCTTCCTCCCATGAGCACTTCCTCAGCCTCCCTCTCGATGCCGCCTCCAAGTGTCTCCACGTTTTTCCCTTCTACTACTGTAGCTGCCCCCTTCTCTGTTTCTGGCCCTTCTCCCATAAGTCCAGCCTGGATCTCCCAGCACTTAAGTCAGCAGAAAAGGAAAGTTCCCATCGCTCCGATGGAATTTGCCGTAATCCCATCCAAAGGGGCAAAGAAGCAGAAGCCCGTCACACACTTCTCTCAGAGTGCTTCGGGAGAGAGGGCTAATGGAGATCGCATACCCCAATCCCCTTAAGGATAAAAAGGATCTGTCTCTGACAGATTATACAGTGACCCAAGTCACAATGGGGACGTCTTCTGAAAGCCTTCAGGGAGAGGCCCTATCTGCAGTTGACGCCCTCTGCAAGAAGCTTCAAGAAACAAAAGAAGAGAAAAGGATATTGAAAGAGCAAAACAAACATCTGCTCCAAGCCTTAGAGAAGATGGGCAGTGCACCTCCCACAACTGCCGCCGAGACTCATAAGCCTCTGAGCCAGGATAAAATTAATGAATATGCAAAAATCGGCGAGCAGGGCATGGCAGTTTCAGCTTGGAGGAGCCAAATCCTAAAGGACAGTGAACGAGTAATCGCCAAGTTCTCTGATTTGTATCTGAACATCAACAAGGTGAATAAAGAGCTCCAAGATTTAGCAGGACCCATATCAAAAGAGCTGGACCATGCTAGGCTGCAGCATGAGACCTTTCAACAAATTTTGACTGTTCAGTCGAAGATCTGGTCAATTTCGGCGTCTTCGGTCATCCCAGGGCCCTCAATAAAGTCATTTCAACCCTGGACTATTGGGTGGATCAACTGGAATTTGTCCTTGAAAAGATCGATAAGGTAAAGGAAGAAGCCCTGGACGCGATGCACCAAATGGAACAAATCGTTCTCAACATGTCGCCAGGGTTGCTTACTCCTTCCTTCGCCTTAAGGAAAGTTGATGAAACCATCCAGATCTTCAAGGAGATCGTTTCATAAGGGTTGGGGCCAGAGGTCACTTGTGACGTGGAGTCCATCAATAACCTGCTGGCCTATCGAGACTTCATCGGGTTCCTCATAGAAGCAGAGAAAGAATATTCCAAACTCCCAGAGAAGCTCATAGATGAGAGGGAGACTTGCGAGGCAATCAGTGAGCGACACAAGGATCCTTCCCAAGATCAACTAGGGCCCATGATCAGCAAGTTCATGGAATACCACGCTCAATTCCACATCTCGTCACCTGAGCAGCAGCAAAAGCAGGCTACCCCCTTTCGGCCGCAGGATGACGACGATGAATAGCTTCTTTCTTCTTCTTCTCTCTCTTCTTCGACTTTCTTTTTGTGAATAGCTGGAGTATTTTGGCACAAATGATGACATCATCCATGTTGCACCATGGGATGATGTCATCCATCAAGTTGTCAAAAGTCAACATGACTTTGAGATATTTTATATATCCTTGTAGATATTTTGTAAATATCTTTGTAAATAGGTGGTTGGCTCCTTTTTGACTTCTTTTCTCTCCTTCTTCTATAAATACCCCAATACTTGTTGTATTGGGGAGGAGTGAATATCTTTCAGATGAAAAATAGAAGTGAGGAGAAAAGACTTTGAGCCTTTTGTAACAGAAAGAATTATTAATACAATATTTAGACTTTGTGCTGAATACATGTGTTATTCGCATTGGATCTTCCTTACATTAGATCTGTGTGTTTGTTCTGTTGGATCTACTTCTGTTTTATTGTCATTTATTCATCAGTATTGCTTTGCTCGTTTATGTGAGTAGGTTTGGCTCTGTTTATTACCAATCCCAAAACATAAACCCTCTGACCTTTCTGCTTTGGAATTCATTTCTTTTCTTTCTTCAGATCTGATCTTTCTCCATCCTCTCCTTCATTCCTTTCTTTTCGCAATCGGAAACACCCTACTGGGATGAGATCCCAAACCCCCGAAGGCAGAATATTGTGAGATTTGCATAGATTCCTGCTGGTAGAATAGCAATAAACCAGTTTCACTTTGCTGACTCAAAGAGGGGCTATGCCCTGCACACTGTTGGCTCGTCTATCCATAGATCTGCCCAAGTGACAGATTTTCGGACCAACACAAGTAAAGTACTGACTGGGCTATAGGTGTAAAATACCAAAGAGAACATAAAAGACATAAAAGATGCCAAAGATAGTTATCAATTATTAATTTTCTTGCTTAGGAATCATATGAATGGAAGTATGTATTTAGGACCTAGAAATGTACCCAAGTGCATGATTTTGTGTCTACAATGGAAGATAACCAAAATATAAATGCTCAAAAATATGCTATGATAGAGATCTGATGATAGATATAATGATAAATTAAGACAAGAGATTCAAACCAGACAGGGGTTGATGGTGAATGTAATAGAAAATTGAGATACTGGGGTGTCAGATAGGAATAACATAAATATTGTAGGATCTAGGTGTTGTAGAAATAGAGAAACTAATGACAAAAGGGACATACTGCAGAAAAGTAGTTGAGGCAGATCGATTCGACGACAACCAAAGGACAATCGATGGTGACTAGGGTTGACTTAGGGTTTGGTGAGGGTTGATAAGTGCCGAACAAAGTATGTGAAGAAAAAAGCTCAGCTGATGTGGTTGTTGTTGACTGGATGAAATATGATGAAGTATCTGAGGCACATAAGAAAAGGATGTGTAGGAAGGGGATGCACAGGCATGCGTGGAAGTTTGGTAAATAAAGGGCGTGCCTGGGAAAGACAGAGTTCAAGACTTAGTCATTTTGCATGTTACGGGCTAAAGATAGGTTGGAGTGCGGAGCACACATTGGATAAGGACATGAAGACTTCAAAGATACACGAAGGCTATTTTGGGAATAAGAAGAAGATCAAGATTTGTGCACATTTTGAGCTAATAATACGATTAGATTTGTAGTTAATTGTAGATAATATATTATTAGGTAAAGCTTGCATTCTTCTTTAATTATCTTTGTAGTTACACATGGCTATTTTGAAGCATGTGGCCTATTTTGTGAGTGCATGGGAGATGAAGGGAAATTCCCCATGTGTGTGTGTGTGTGTGTGTGTGTGTGTGTGTGTGTGTGTGTGTGTGTGTGTGTGTGTGTGTGTGTGTGTGTGTGTGTGTGTGTGTGTTGATTTGCATGGTTTTGAGAGATAGAGATCGATATAGAGACTAAAACCTAGATCTAGATTATAACAGAGTTATGTTGCTGGTACGATTTGGCGTGCATGACTTTGTGATGGTAGTGTTATGTATGGATTCAGCTTTATGTGGTTTGTCATGAATTAATACAATGGATCATTATGGTTCGATATTGATTCTTCATGTCTCTATTTATGGTTTTTGTATGGTGAATCTGGTATTAATCCTTATGTGATCTCTATGTTTACTTATTATGCTTATTTCTAAATTGAGCTCATGGATCTGATTGTTAGACTAGGATATGCACTTTTAGTATGGTTATTATGGACATGCATGCTAGCACCCTAGTAAGATAGTAACAAAGAGGGACCTAGTACCTTTTCTCACTTTGGGTCAGTGCTCAGATCTATCTGAGTGATGTGTCAATGCATCTAGGGTTTGAGTAAGAAAATAAGACTACATTTTGGTTTCATTACTGAGACCTCTTTTCAAACTATTTACCACAATGTTGCATGATAATGGCGTATCGGTTGACTCTTGCGGCTATTAAAGATTGGGTGATTAACTGACGAGATCAATTTTCAATATATGGTTCTAGACTTGATTTCAATGCACATACATGGGTTGAAGAACATCTTTATCATGCACTTTATGAGGAATTCTTTTGTTACTTCCCAATGTATTTTTATGAGTGGTTATCCACGTATGCATCAAATAAATGCTAGTATTTTAGACCAAGGACTCTAATGTGGGAAGATTATTAGGATTTTTTTGATGCAGATGAACCTTGGACACATGTTGTAGATCATTAGTGGGATGGTGTTATGTGTAGTTATACTTTTGAATATATTGTGTCTATTTATTCTTGTTTAGAAGTTGTTGATTTTTAATTTTTATGTGATCCCAAAGGATATTACATCCACAATATTCCTTTGGCTATTAAGATCTTGATGGTGGTGCTAAGTTTAGAGTGTCTCCCTATGGCTAGCTAAACATCCCACCACATGCAAGGGCAGGAGAAGGTTTGGTTAAAGATGGCGGACCTTGTGGCAGAAAGGCAGAGAGAATAAAGGTAGCTTAAATATAATGAATTTCAAGAGAGGTAATTGATGAAGAAGCATGATATTGAGGAGTTTATGGAGTTGTGGAGGATGATGCCTCGTGAAGGATTTGAAGCTGATGTAGAAGATGTGGAACTAGATCGTCAAGATTTCCCCCACTTAGGAAAGTGTAGTAGAGAATCCCCTTCGGCTTCTAATGAGAGCACATCTAATGAGGAAATACTAAGGACCACGGGCACGCATTTGATCCCACATGATGACCTAGACCTTGCGCTTGGTGTTCAAGTTCTAGAAGTAACTATTGATAAATAGGTGAGTGTCGGTAATCTAATGGTTTTACGTAGATATCATTTTCCTTTGAGTATAGAAGTGTATCAGACAACATCTATGGCATCACAAGTAATAGCATCTTTGTTGTTTAGAGGAACGATTGGAGGAATATTTTCTGGCATGTTATCAAGATAGAGTGTGGGCATGTAGAACATTAGGAACACATCTGAAAGCACTACAACTTTGCATATTTTGGGAGTTCAGTTTAGCACTACTAGTGGGATGAAGGAATTACATCCACTGGTCCAACGCACGCTACAAGAGGTATATCAGGTAGATTAGGAGGCTCGGGATCAAGTGGATAAGGTGCTTCTAGTGGTGGAGGAAATACTTATGGTGGTTCTGGTTCGGGATTTGGAGGACAAGGCCCACATCCCCATAAACCCCTACATCAACCTCAGTAAATTTATGATGATGATGTCTCTCCACCTTTCTGGAATATAGAGGCATTGAATATGCTATAGAACATGTGCATAAGTGTGAGTTGTTATGGTGTTCTAAAGGAATCACTACTTTAGATAGGAAGGCGAGTCCAGTTTTACTACTAATCTACAAGGGCACACGCATAGATGGTACAGAAAGAATGACCTGCACTAGAATGTGGTGGATTATGATATTTTGTGCTCTACCTTTTAGCCAAGTTCCATATCCCTAAGTTTAAATAGAAGAGTATCAACGCGTTTAAGGACATTAAGAAGGGCTTGTCAGAAAGCATTCAGGATTATGACTCATATTTTTAAAAATTTATCGTCAAAGTTGTCTTATGACATACACCCTAGTAAACATGCACAGTGGTTTGTTGGAGGGTTGTTGACTCCTTTCAAAAGGGTGCTATCTCATAAGACATTTGTGGATCTGTGTGACACTTTAGAAGTGGCTTTGTGCACTAAGGAAGTTGAGAGTGTGGACACCGGTGTGATCCCATTTTTAGAAGCACAAATTACAGCTATGGCGAAACAGTCGGAAAATATCTCTACTAATTTGTCTCATGAGACGCGTAGTGGAATATGGTGTACAAATTCTGAGGTTCAAGGACATACTAAGGATAGTTATCCTTGAAATGTGGTGCACATCATGCTATTAGATTATGAGATTTGTCATCTAGACCATGATGTGAGTAGATGTCCTCTTTACCACGTGCAATCCAAAATAATGTATCTATGTATTGTAAATTTTTCAAAACTCGTACTCATGATACTATTAACTATAGAGTTATTGATCATATAAATGAAACCATTGAAACTGGTGTGCACCAAACTAGTGTAGTAGGTGGATATAAGGAATAAGGAGAACAACATAATGAAGGGTGCAGTAATGGGGATAACATGAATAAAGTATTTCGTTGTGGATATAGAAGCCGAGGTCATGGTGGAGGAAGAGGAGGATTTACTAAAGGAACTTGTTTTACTTATGGATATCTTAATCATTATTAACACAAATGCCATCAGAATGTAGTTTTCTCATGGTTTGGAAAGCAACATAAATTTGAAGAATGCCCTAAATTGTATGAGCATGAGCAAGAAACACAAGAAATACAAGGGAGCAATTATGCTTAAGATACAATGTGCGGATGGAGATCAATGGATGTTGAAGGTTGGGCTTAATTTTGAATTGCAACTAGTGTTAGTCACCACACGTGTTGAGGTTACGCACACTCGTAAACCTCTGAAGTATAAGCTGACTATAACAAAGTAAGAAGTTATAAATGTAAATTACCCTAAAGATGAACATCAAAAATAATTTGACCTAGATACTATGGATATTATTAGGAATCTACAAAGAGAGATTCAAAATTTAAAGGAGCAGTTGCACGTGATGGAACAAGCTAAGAAGGTTTAAATCCCATATAAGGACATAGGAAATTTTAAATGAGGTATGTCGAATGTTGCACTAGGAGAACATAATCCCCTTGTTAGAGAGTGGATGAGAGAAAGATTATCATGCGCAGGTAATGAGCACGAGAGGTAGATACTTCATACAAATCTACCTCCCCTTAATCATGAGTATGATAAAGAGATTACATTGAATGTGGTTATTGATGGATGGCTTATGAGGCTAAATCCCCACCATTATGATATGGATGGCTTATACATGTGCAGAAGTTAATGTAATCATGTTGGATACTTGGAATCAGATGGGAAGACCACCATTACAACCTTCTTTGAATGTGTTCTATATGGCAAACAATACTAGTGCTAATTCAATTGGGGTATTAAAATATGTGACTATTATGATTCAGGGAGCCAAGTTTACTAGGGACTTTGAAGTATTGGATCTCGTAAAGGCATATAACTTCCCAGCCTTACTTGGGCACCCATTGTGCTATGATAATTGTAGTCATTTTTGCACCCACCAAGAACAAGGGAACCTCATGTGCGTTGACCTATCACTTAGTGGGCGTTGGGATCTCACCCGAGGCATGTAAGAGGGAGCCGAGTCTCTCTTTTATGTGAGTCTAGTGGAAGGCATAGTTCATGATTCTGACTTAGTGATTTAACAGACATGAAGAAGCTATAGAGCTCAGGACGACTTCTACAACCCCTTCAGTCACCAACAGTAAGAGATCAGGACAACTTACGCAAAATAGAAAATAATAGAACCAAGAGTTTGTAAATCCACAAATGTACTTAATCATTCAAGTAAGGTCCATGATTATACAAGATCAAAAGTAGAGTAAAAACATGCAGATAATATAAAAGGAATATCTTAATGTAAACATGGTGGTAACCTTATCATATTCATTCATATTCTTGCTACAAATGTATCACAGAGAGGCAGACCATAGTCATGAGCAATATATGGATCCATACATGTATTCTCACAAAACAAAATTTGCATTCCCCATTACATCCTTACTAGAATCCTTTACCCATTTTCATCCCATAGTTCTCGCAGTAATTCTGCATAGCTCCGCTACCTCACTTCTCTCTTTGTTCTTTGCCAAGGGTGCGCATATAAATAGGCATCTAAGTTACTAACAAACTTCTCTGCAACCTCATAATCATGGCCCCAAAAGTGTCAAGGTGTGGGTCACCCCAGGTGCATGCCTCTCCATGTCATGATTAACTTTTTGATAGATCTTTCTATCACAAGGTATATTCCTCACTAGGACACCCTGTCAGCCAGGCTGGAACCTTATCCAAATGGAACACATTCTTCGATGTGTTCAGTCCAAAAGGCCAAAAAACTAGGCTAAGTCCCAAATTGTTCTTCACACGACGTGCGGCCTTGGTTCTCTAAGAACCCTTTTTGAATCTTGCCTTTTAAATGCCTTCACTTGTGCACTTCAAATCTGAGCTATGTGCACCTATGCACCTTTAATATTTGGAAGCCATATTAGGGGCCCAACAATAATAATGCAAATTTTTTGCTTCAACAAGGGTATATTAGCTTTGAAAACAAAGAAGAGCATGTTATTATACCTTTGACAAATGCAAAGGCTGATCTGTATGTTGAGCCCTTGAGTGTAGAAGACCTGAACAGGATATAAACGTGTACAATTAGAGATCCTGAGGTAGTTAATCCATCCAAGGAAGGAGTGATATAATGCGATGATGCTCATTCAATTAGTGATACTACAAATATTTCTTGTGACAACTGGGCGCATGGAACATATGAAGTAGTTAGACAAGAAATCAAGAATATTTTTACTCACGTTATCCGGTGACACATTTTTTGGTGTTTGAGTCATAACCAGATACCTCGGTACAATGGTGAAGGTAACCCTTATATATTTTTGTGTGCCATGGAAGCCCAATGGAAGGATGAGGGTGATAGAAGAAATATGCTAGTTTATACCCTGTGCAGGACAACAATGCATTGGTGGACTACACACAGAGACAACCTATTGGAATGGCAAGAGGTGAGAATCACCTTTTCTACTAGGTTTCTAAGGAGCAATGTACCTTCACAGATATGTGAATTCCATGGGAAGTCCCTTGATTTACACCATGTCTGTGAATGTGAGAGAATTTGGACAAAGGGGCAGGAGGCCTTACCACCATCACTCTGTGTACATAAGTTATACGCCACCCTAAGTAGTTGTGCACACGTGGTATGTCCATGCAGAGTTGACATGGGAGATAGCTAATTGAAAGAGATGACCTCAGGTATGATCCATACTTTTAATTACTTTTCTACTAAACCTCATGTCAATGAAGCACTGCAGATTATGAAGCGCCTTACTATGGGATATAGTGTGAAGGCTTGAGGAACTTCTGTTAGATATGTTTGGGGAGTTGGATTAGAGGCGTACCTTGACCTTGAAGAGACTAGAGAAGAAGAAATGGTCCACACCTGTGAAGAAAAGGAAAAGGGTAAACTTGGTATGTGCAATAGATGATGATGATGAGGATAATAACCTAGATGTTAACCACACTAAAGGTACATGCGAGGTGATGGACACAGTAGATGAGAAGGCACGCACGTATCATGAGCCTATGAAAACAAAGAAGGTTAACATTGGGACAAATGCAGAGCCTAAAGAGGCCATTATTGGTGATTATTGGTCTGAGCAGGAAGTGGCTAAGATTATTGAGCTCCTTAGTGAATTTCAGGACTTATTTCCGTGAGGCTATCATGAGTTAAAAGGAGCACACCCTTCTTTAGGTGAGATGAGAATCAAACTTAAAGAAGGTGCACATCTGATTAGGAAGAGGCCATATAGGATGAATCCTAATTTGCACATTAAGGTGAAGGAAGAAATAGATAAGATGTTGCAATCTTGAATCATTGAGCCCATTAAGGAATCTGAGTGGGTGAGTCCCATGGTCATTAGAATTAAAAAGTATGGGAAGATAAGGATTTGTGTGGACTATAGAAAGCTAAATGCTTCATGTGTTATTGATCCTTTTCCTACCCCATTCACCGAGGAGATATTGTAGGGAATTGCAGGGCGTGAGATTTACTCCTTCACTAATAGATTATTTGGTTATCATCAAGTTCATATTGCTAAAGAAGATCAGGAAAATATGACTTTCACCACTGAATGGGGAATTTTTTCATACACAGTTATGCCCTTTGGGTTGAAGAATGCGCCTGCAGTCTTTTCACGCATTGTTGTGCAAGCATTTTAGGACTTCATTCATAAGTTTTTACAGGTGTATCTTGATGATTGGACAGTGTATGGTTTGGTTAAGGATCATTGTGACAATTTGAGGCTTATGTTTGAAAGGTGTAGGTAGTTGAGCATCTCTTTGAATATTAATAAATGTATCTTTACGACACCTTTTGGCACTTTTCTTGAGCATATTATTTGTAAGGAAAGTCTTATTGGTAGATCCAAAAAAGGTCACTGTGATCTTAGGATTAGAAGAACCTAATAATCAAAGTGAAGTGCATGGATTTCTTAGACATACAGGATATTAAAGGAAATTCATTAAGGGCTATGTAAATATTTTGTGCCCCTGGAGGAACTTTTGAAGGCTAAAGGAAAATTCTATTGGGGTGAGGTACAACAATAGATGTTTGAAACACTAAAGGAAAGGTTGACCACTGCACCTATTTTTTGCTTTCCTTTATGGGCCAAACCAATTCATGTTCATGTGGATGCTTCTCGGATGGTGATTGGCATCGTGTTAGCACAACCAGGTGAAGGAATTATAGACCACCCTATTTGTTTTGCAAGAAGAAAGTTGACACCATCTGAACAAAATTATACAACTATTGAGTGCAAAGCTTTGTCCATGATTTAGGAGCTGCACAAGTTCAAACAATACTTATTGGAAACACCATTTATCTTTTTTATAGATCATATGACACTTAATTATTTGGTCAACAAGCCTATTTTACAAGGGCACATTTGCAGGTGGATACTACTATTTTAGGAGTTTCAGTTTACAGTGGTTATGAAACCAAGAAAAAGTAGATCAAGGCCTTATCCTTTGTCAAGAATCAATTCTAGTGAGACACACAGAGCATTGAGGACAAAATTCTAGATGCACATCTCTTTAGATTGAATCACGTGCCCACTGAGTTGGAAGATATTGTTTTATTTTTGTACATTGTACATGCGCTGGAGGGAATGAAGACCTTGGAGAAGAAACAACTTGTAATACGCGTGGTAGATGGATATTTATACAAGATAGGTCCTCAAGAATTTTTACACTGGTGTTTACAAGAGCATGCACATGAGGGGATTATGGAAGAATCTCATGCAGGAATTACATGAGGTCATTATGGAGGAGATGCCACCACGTGCAAGATTCTGATGGTTGGCCTTTGGTGGGAAACTTTATACAAGGATATTAAAGAATATGTCAAGGCATGTGATCATTGTCAGCACATTGGGAAGCCTGGATCCAGCGATGAGATACCTTTGAGGCCTATTGCAAGTGTTACACCTTGTGAGAAATGGATGATTGAATTTGTAGGTCCTATTTCCCCACTCGCACGTAGGACTAGCACGCACTATATTATAACTTGTATAGATTATCTAACAAGGTGGGCAGAAGTGGTGCTTATAAAGGATTACACGGTAGCTACAATAATAAGATTTCTATGGGAAAACATTATCAACAGGTATGGATGTCCTTTGATCTTGACAAGTGATAGGGGCACTCATTTTCTTAATGAGACCATCAAAATTCTTTTGGCTGAGTTTATGGTGGCACACCATAAGATAACGCCCTTTCATCCGCAGGCCAATGGTACTGCTAAGGATTTCAACAAAATTTTGGGACACACATTGATAAAAATCTATGATGTTGGAAGGAAATATTGGGATAGTAAAGTTTCTGTTGTACTTTGGGCATACATGACCACTTACAAAAGATTGAATAAAGCCACACCCTTTTAATTGGTGTTTGGCGCGGAGGTTGTATTTCCTATGGAATTCATGTTGTCATCCCTACATATTGTGCATAGGAGGATTGGATGATGAAAAGCCATTGAAGAGAGCATAGACAAATTGATGCAGTTGGATGAGTGGCACACTATTGCACGGTGGAGCTAAAAGGCAGAAAAAGTGAGACAAAAGGCATGGCATGATAGACATATTCAGAATAAAGCATTTGAGGTGGGAAAAATGGTTCTTTTATATGATTCAAAGTTTATGCGTCACCCAAGGAAGTTAAAATTTCATTAGTTGGGACCCTTTGTTGTAATGAAGATACTTGATTTAGGCACTTGTCAGTTACAGGCATTGGATGGCACTTATTTTTTCGGTTACTTCGATAGGAGTAAGTTGAAGCCCTACTATAAATAAGTCTTCTTGGTGTTTGTAATAAGGCAGTATTGCCACTTAGATTAGATTTCCCTTTAATGTATTTTCTTTTGATGTGTTTCCTTTCCTCGTTCTTATGCTTTGTCAATTTAGTTCAATGTTTTGTTGTAATAAGCGCACTTGCGCTCTAGGAGCTGATTATTATCTAGTGGATTCATGTGCAGAGGACCGCACATAATTTTAGTATGGGGTGGAGTAGAATAAGTGATTGACATGGTGCTTTGAGTTGAAGATTGGTAGTGCATAGGTGGGAAAAAAGAAAGATTATAGGTGCTCAGAGAAGAGAAGGTTGCTTTCAAGAAAATTTCTTAGATTGAAGACCACACATAGATGGATGAACACATCAATGTAACTTGAGGTAGGTAAACAACATGGGAAACTACTTGGGATATGAGGCACAATGGTTGAGGTACTTCAGTGCATGAGGGCATGCATGTAAGGAGGTATATGGCCAAGAAGTAGTGGGTGCATGCCAAAAGGTTATGAATTGATGATCGCACGAAGAATATGGCACTGACACATGGAAAAGCAGAAAGGTGGAGTTAATAATCCATGTAAGGTGGTGGTTGGGGAGAAATTAATGTGCAATGGATTAATTGGGATATATAAAGTAGGTCGAAGCTTACAATGTTATTGATTACCTTGCATCCTTTACTGTTATCAAATTACAAAGTGATGAATCGAAGCAGTAGACTTAGTGTGATGAAAATCTGTGAAGATCGACGAACAAGTAGAGGTTGAAACACATTGTTGGTAGCATTCTGCATAGAATTTTTATTGAATGGTTATGCGTGTGCTTGGGTCATGCGAATAGGGTTTGAGGAAGCATGTTTCACAGCTAGGTACGACAGGAGAAAGAGTCTGGTTCATTTGACATGTATAAGAAAAACGTGATGTGTTGAAAGTTAGCCCGGGATGTCCTCATATTAAGTGAATAAAGGAAAGCTGGAACACTGAGGTGAGCACTAAGTCGATGTGATGAATAGAGGCCAATGGTAGTGGAGGAATAGTTAAAAAATGTTGTATCTAGAGAGTTTGATGAAGGGACACCCTAAGGGCAAAGATATAACAATGGAATGTAAATGGATGTTAATGCTTGGAGATCATAGGACCAAACTAAGGTGAAGAAGGATATCCTCAGTGATTGGAATGAGTTAGAATAGGAGACATTAAGAATGAGTACACTAAATTTTTGATTCATGTATGAAGAATAGTTGCCCAAGTTGTTGAAGTATTCTTACATCCTTTTACCATTTTGTATAATCATTCTTTACTTTGTTATTATTCATTCTGGAGAAATAATAGTATGAGTACTCATTTGGGAAGGAGGGTGGAAATGACACTTAGTGTGGGGTAAAGTTGAATGGATGAAATATGATTAGATATGTATCAGAGGTTAACATATGATGAGGGGTGTGGAAGAAGTGGGCATTCAGGTATTAGTATAAAAGGTTGGCCAAATTTGCAAGGTTTCACAACCTAGAGGATAAGGACAAAGTTTGTAGACTTATCCGTTTTGACATGTTATGGGCCTAAAGATAGGATGGAGTGCAGGTCATGCCAATGGATAAGAATAAGAAGACTTCAAAGGCAAGACAAAATCTATTTTTTGAGAACATCACTGGAAGATTACAAAGAGACATGCAGTGGTCTGAGCATAATAATAGGATCAGATCTAAAGTTAATTATAGATAATCTATTATGAGTGAAGATTGCATGATTCTTTAGTTATATTTGTAAACGACACATGGATATTTTGATCATGTGGGTTATTTTGAGAGTGCATGGGTGGTGAAGGGAAATCCCCACCCCCTATATATATGTATTGATTTGTCACTGTTTCAGGATGTGACCAAGGTCTACAAGGATTGATAACAGAGTTATGTTGTTGGTATGTTTGATGCGCATGAATTTGTAATGATGGCACATGTATGATGTATTCAACTAATTGTGTTTGGATGATGATTTAATATAATGGATCATTATGGATGGATATTGATTATATGATGTCTCTAAAAATCATGGTTATTGTATGTTACCCTTTGATCTTAATTGCATTATTTTAAGGATCTCTAGTGTTCTACTGCATTATGTGTGTTTCCAAATTGAGCTCATAAATGTTGATGCGGATATACATATATTGCATAAAACAATGCATGACTGAACTGGGAAGCTTATGTATGAACATGCATGCTAGCACCTTGGTAAAATATTCATATAAATATGGAGACTCTGGTACCATGGGGAAAGCTTGAGCCTGCACGCATTCATATGTGTATCTAGAGGACCTGTTTCAACAGACCTGAAAAGGTGTTTTGAGTAAGAGAATAAGACATATCATTTCTAGAGCTGCAAAACAACTAAGGGACCTACAAATGGCTAATGAAGTGATGAAAACAAGAGAGGTCTTCCAAATAGCTGCAATACACCAAATCTTTCGACGGAGGATAGAGCTAAGTACTTGAAAGCCTACAAAATGTTTTGGAGCAACTAGAAGAAAAAACATAAGACATCATTGGATTAGATCATACTAGAAGAGTGTTACATATGAGGCATACGGGCACAGATGCTGGTGTTGGGCCATCTCATGCATTTAGAAGATCACTGTGCATAACATTGGTGAAGAAGATTGAGGAAGAAATCGGGAAAAGGTGAAAGTATATTCTTGTCAAGGAAAGTGAGGAGGAAAAGTATTCACATAAGATTCACACAAAATGATGTTACCACACCTAGTTAGGAGGCACAAGAAGATGAGGAGATAGACAAGGATTTACCTATGTGAAGTAGCTTAGAATTTAGTGATACGAACCCTATGAAACCTTAGATGCATTGGCACATCACTCAGCCTAAATTGAGTGCTCACCTGAAGCACACAAAGATACCATGTCACTCTTTAGGGTTGCTGTAGCAAGATGTTAGCTTGATGAAGACTTAACATATATAGTTGTATTACTAGATCATCATTCTACAGAGCATACTAGATCTATATACCAGGAAAAGTAGAATTAAACAGTAACCATGACGAGATCAAAAACATACTAGATTTAGATACACATAGAACTAACACTTAGATTCAGCCAATGTCCTTCACTATATTCAATGAATTAAGTTTACAGAAGACTCATTACAATATCAATAGTATGTGCGTAGTAGTTTTAACAGTCATATCTCTTGTATATATCTCGATCCCTCTATTACACAGTTTACTGCATATTTGTTACACAGTTTATTACATATATAAGGGTGGGTACTTTCCCTTCACCGCTTATCATTTCCAAAAATAGGTGCAAGCTATTCTTAGCCATGTGCTTTTACAAAACTAGCCACACATGCAAGTCCGCTAATAATAGACTACTACTAGCCAACTGATAGTAGCTGATCTATTTCTGGCTTATGTCCATGTAAAGTGCTTCGTATCCAATCCTCTAAAAATAGCCAATGTGTGACATGCACATCTTTACCTTGTTTGTGTGCTTTACACATCATCTCTAAAAATAGACCTTAATGAGTGAAATAGCTAAGTCCTGAAAACTAAACTTCTATTCCATGCGCATGATCTCCCTATCCATTCACACCTTTGGATATGAATTACTTCCTCACGTAGACTTCTTATGTGCTTTTTGTTAAGTGTTCTTTGATCAAAATTACCCCACACTAATTTCATTATCTCCCCAACAATAGTCATATCCAAAAACTTAAGTAAAGAATAGAAGAATGGAAACAATGGAAGGAATGAAATAATGTATGAAAGAATATTTTTACCCCGCAATCTCTTCTTCAGCCTAAACAACTAATTCATGATATTCCTGTTTTATTTTAGCCTCCAAGATCTTCCATTCAGCAAGTGCTTCCTCTAATTTTTCTGGAATTTCCACAGCAATGGACTCCAATTCATCCCTCGTAATCTCCCCTTTTCCATTTTGCAAGACCAACACAATTATGGACATTGCACTCATCCTTCCCTCTAGTAAATCCATCTTTTGTGTAATGAGCTTCCCAACCTCTTCCAGCCAAGTCTTGTGTGGTTCTTATGCTGCTACCAAGGCCTTGCGCTTCTGCTTAACCATTGATAATATTTTTGTAGCCCAATGTTTCATCCTTCATTTATTTCTAGACCTCATTGTTCTCCTCCAGGGTTTTTATGTTGACGAGTGCCTCTGAAGCTATGAAAATGTTCAAGGTTTGGTCTATTTTCTTCAATTCTTCTTATAACCCTTGCAACAGTCCTTCATAGGATGTAATCTTCTACATCACTGAACCTTTCTCTCATTCTACCTCTTCTGCTAGATCCTTTAGCATTGGTATGCATAGAGGTTCATCTTGAAGCACTAGGTCCACCAAATTTCCTACAGTGTATTACTGAAGGAAATGTCTGTGGTACCTTTGGCTCTAAGTGTAGCCTAGCTCTTATGACATTATTGCCAATCTTCTCTGTAATGATGATAAATACAACATTATTTTTCTATGCTAAGTATCTCTCCTACGTTAGGCATGCTATTTTCCCATCCTTAGTTCTGATCTCTTCCTTGAGTACCCTAATCATGATAGCCTTTTCCATATTCCACATCAACATCTCTGTTGAGACTTTGACCAATCCATTACTCACATGTTCATTTGACATGAAAATAGGATTTACTGTCACGTGTCTAGCCTGAGGTGTTTTCTTCAACCTCATTGATACGCATGACTCCTCACACACATCTAAATCTGTGTCATCCATGTGTTTGTGCATGGACCATGAAAAATGCTTCCTCATGTGCACTGTGGCCATATCTTCATCCATTAGTTCCTAGCCATATAATTACTTTTGTGGCAGAGTGCTCTGGAAAAGGGTGTGGAAAATTTTACCTGTGTCCTCTGCATAACCCATGGCTGGTGGAATGTGCTCTCTACTTGTTCTTCTAGACCGAGGCTGCTTAGGAACTTGATCTTCCAAATTTGGGACTTGTGTCTCCATGTCCTAAGCATTTTCTATAGTTGTCTCATCTGTTCCCTTTTCCTCCTCTTGTCCTTGCTTCATTTATTCATCTTTCTTTTCTACATTTTCTATAAGTGTAGGATAATTAGGCATGCTTTCCTCTGACTCTTCCACCTCCTCATTCAACTTCATTTTCCTTCTCCTTTGCGTGGTTGTTTCCTTCTATGGAGAGAGTTTGGGTGATTTGCACACTGTTTGCAGAGTAGCACCTTGTGTCCTTGTTCTCGTGAATACTTGCTTAAATATATTCTCTCCTTGGACTGCATCCAAGTCCTCATCATCACCTTCTTGTGGTTGAGGTGGTGTAGTGGTACGCTCAACTTCATCCTTGTTCATAAGATGTTTTCTACCTCTATGCTCCAAACCACTACTATCCTTGTACTCATCTTCTTCATCCTCCACTTTAATTAGTTCTGTGGGCTTAGGTACTAGGACGTTCTCCATTTTATGCATTCCCTTTGGTGGTGCTGGAAGTGCGAGCTCATCTTCCACATACTTGTTATTCTCTATCTTGGGCTTCAGTTGAAGATACACCAATGCTGATCCAATATCTCCCACAGTTAGACTTATTGGTTTAATTCTTAATTCATCTAAAATGAGCCTTTAAATATATGCAACCCTACCCTAGATACACATATTTCTTCCTTAGTTTGTGGTAGTCACAGTCTACCTTATCTGCATTTAACATGTTAGGTCACCGCATGTCAGTGAACCTGTGTACTGACAGATGGAAGTACTTTGATGTGAAGGCATATGGTAACTTACATCAAGGGCTCCATGCTCCATATTTCTTGGAAAACCACTCTATACAAAATTTTTTTTATACAACGAACTGAACTGCCTTTCCAACCACCAAAGGCAAGTCCTTGGGGATGTGCCATTCTTCTCTCAAAAGCCATGCAGAGCCTATCATACCACTTCTGAACCATTTGACTTGAACTGTATATGTCATAGATCCCTCACACAAGTAATTTTTGAATTATTCTGTAGGTGGCTTGTGTTCCATGGGATACTCCCATATCTTCTCCTTTGGTCCATTAGGTACTCTAATCTCCATAAACACCAGTGATAATAGAACAGCCCCAAAGATGATCTTTCCTCCTATGCGCACATTTCCTCAACGATTGTTTCTGTCAATATAACTTGAAATGTTGCAGACTACCCCCTTCAGACATCATTTTAGACAATGTGAAACCACATGGTGTTCACTTGTGAGCACCTTTCCTGGTCATTTAGCTTTGTAACAAGATGCATGGCTGCTTACACCACTAGATACTTTCTTTAGTTTATCAATGTTTATACCGTGCGGACCCTTCATGTGTACCCCCAACTCCTTTTCTAGTCTCCAATATTGTGGCCTTATCTGTTAAATCATCTTTCAAATCTTCTCTTGTGCCTTTAAAACTCATTACCATGGAGATGAGAACGTGACTAAAATTCTGTCTCAACGTCTTGCAAAGTAGAAAAAAATATTCGTGCAATCTACTCATGAGCCACTGGTACAAGGGCTCATATTTCCTGAAAGTAAGGGAGTTCGTATAGCTGGTAAACTCCAATATTCTTTAAGATATTCTTATAAGCATCATCATACACTAGCATGTCTTCCTCCGTGCGTTTATTTTTCTTCGTGTTTAGTAACACGTTAAGCTCCTTCTTATTCTCTATGGTACGATGATTTTACTCACTCACCTTACTTTTCCTTATGTGAGAATCCCACTCCTAGCCTATGATAACCCCCTTTGGATATTGCATTTCAAAAAAATTAATTTCAGGAGCCATCTCCTCTTCTTCTTCGAGCACCTTCTTCTTTCCCTTCACTCCTGCTGCAACTGCTTTCTTGGGTGTCATTTCTACCTTCCAATCCTTTGTAGATACTTACCTCTTGAATTCTGTAACGTCCAAATCAAACCCTAGCTCGATTCAACATGCCCTAGGTGAAATCACGTGCCCTCACTCCTCTTTGTCACCTTGCTTTGCTCAAACCCTTCACCATCAGGGACACAAGCTCTTTCTGCGCACAGATCTCTTCATCACGACTGGTTACACACCTCTCGCACCCAATTCGATCACTCGGCTCTTTGCACTTAGCTCTTTTTTAAATACTCATAATTACAACGGTAAAAATGAATTCACATTCCATCCTTATATAATTTTTCAAATTTTTGATGCATTCATTGCTCCTTCACCTACCAAATATCCTCTCATTAATTGATCAATTCCATCCTTTCCGCACGTTACATCTTCATGCCCCAGCTAAAACCTTCTAGCACGCCTTCCTACCCTCTAGTCACCAACTTCTCTTCAGCACGCTTCCTTGCACCTGAGTACCTCATCACTACACCTTCTACTGGTAGTTGTCATGGCCTCTGCTTACCTTGCATTATAATGTCCCTTCATTCATCTCCATCTTTGGTCACTTTTTAGAAGCAATCCTTTGACTTGAAGAGCACCCGTCGCAGCTTATTCCTTCCACCTTTCAATTCCCACAATCTTATACCTAGATACCAAAAATCCATCCACCCCACACTAAAAAATATGTGTAGTCCTCTATGCATAAACATGCTTCATATAGTAATTAGCTTCATTCGCGCAAGCGCGCTTATTACACAAGAACAATAAATAAATTGACAAAGCATAACAACAAAGAAGGAAACACATTAATTGAATGCAGAATTGAAAACCTAATCTAAATGACAATACTACCTTATTGCAAACACCAAGAAGACTTATTTATAGTAGGGCTTTAGCCTACTCCCGTTGAAGTAACCGGGTAGCCATGTTTTATCAAGTGCTTACCTGGATGGCGTAAGAACTTAGAGTCATAGATAAGTACCATTTTTCCAATCTTAAACTTCTTGTCCCTTATGTTTCTGTCATGCCATGCCTTCTGCCTAGCCTTTTCTTGCTTATGACTCCAACGTGCTATGGCTCTTGTTCATCCAGCTGAATTATCTTTTCAATCCATTCTTTTAAAGCTTGCTCATTAGCTAGACCTCCAGGGCACGCAATACGCAAAGAAGGTAACATAAATTCCATAGGAAGATTGACTTATGCACCAAACACTAACTGAAATGGTGTTTCTTTTTTCAACCTTTTATATGTTGTTCTATATGCCCAAAGTACTACAAATACTTTATCATCCCAATCCTTTCTTCCAACATCACAGATTTTTGTCAATGTCTGGCCCAAAATTTTGTTGAAAGCTTTAGCAATTCTATTTTCCTAAGGATGATAGGGTGTATTCTTATGGTGTGCAATCATGAACTCATCCAATAAAAATTTGATTGTCTCATTAAGAAAATGTGTGCTTCTATCATTGGTCAAACTCAAAGGACATCCATACCTTGTAATAATATTTTCTCATAGAAATCAGGCTACTGTAGCCACTGTACAGTCGTTGGTAGGTGCTGCTTTTGCCCATCTTATCAGATAGTTTGTGCAAGTTATAATGTAGTGTGATCCAGTTCTACACGAAGCTGGTGAAATAGGACCCACAAAATCTATAGCCCATTTCTCAAATGGTTCTGCGCTAGTAATAGGTCTCAGAGGCATTTCATCTTGCTGACCTAGTCTTCCAAGACATTGAAAATGGTCACATGCCTTACAAAATTCCTTACAATATTTATAGAGGGTCTCCCACCATAATCCAGTGAGTAGAATCTTGCATGTTTTGGCATCACCTACATAGTAACCACCTGCAATTCCACCATGAGCTTCTTCCATAATGCCCGTGCGCTCATGTTCCAATACACAACGACGTAATATTTCATCCTGACCCATTTTGTACAAATCACCAGTAATTAATATATAAGTTGCAACACATATAGCAAGTTGTTTCTTCTCCAATGATTTCATGACTTCTAGTGCCATTCCTGTGCATAAAAATACAACAATGTCCTCTAGTTATGATGGCACGTGTTGTAACCTATATAACTATGCATCTGGCATGATATCCTCAATTGCATGTGCTTCTTCTATTGATTGTACTCTTGATAAATGGTTTGGTCCAAAATTACTTTTTCTTGGTTTTACCACAACTGTGAAATCAAATTCTTGAAATAAGATGTAACATCCTCATTTTTCACATTAGAACAAGTCAATTTTTTTTTTGATAAATGCTTCTTGATTCTAAATACATAATTTAGAACTCACAAACCAAATAACCATTCTTAATAACAGATAACTGTACGTACCCAAAATTGTAAGGTACTGTACTGCGGAACGATGTAATAAGTGCCCCAATGATGATACAGGTCTCTTCGCAAGGTGTTCGGGATCCAAAGAAGCTTTACAGATATGTGTTAACATCCTGCATACCCCGATTAGCCCCCGCGTGCTTTGTTTATCCCCTATTTTCCCCTCTTTTCTTGGCTTTTTGGTCTTCAGTGACGAAACCGCCGCCCTGAACAGGGAGGCAGTCCTGTAACCACCGCCCTGAGCAGGGCGGCGGTCCTGTGCGCGTTTTCCAGAACGCTCTTTTGACGCGACCCGCGTGAAATATCACGACTCACCAGCTTTTCTTGCCGACTTGAGCATGCATCAATGTTTTTGGTCCCCCTGGAATAGTGTTTTTCTTTTGTTTAATGTTTAAGAGTTCAGTTTGGATTTGATCTTTGGGTGTTTGAATTCCTATAAATGCATGGTTTGTGCACATGCAAATGACCCCTCATTCTTGTTTAGAAACTCATCACTTTCAGTACTTCAGTCTTCTAGTTTGCTTAAGTTTGATAGCATAGCTCATTTCATACTTCATTAGTATTGTGTTGGCAGCTGGTAAGCCACATATCCAACTTGTGCAAGTGCAGACATTATTTTGGGCCACCATTTTCACTCCAACTTTCATGTTTTCAATGCTATGTCCCTTTAGTTTGCTTAGGATTGGTAGTATAGTTTGTTGCAAGTTTGTTTTAGCTTTGTGTTGTTGTTGGTAAGCCACAGATCCAACTTGTGCAAACAATATTATTGTTTTGGAGTAAAATAGTCTAGGCAGCCATTAAAGTTGCAGGTTTTGCTCTTCATACAGACTATTCTCAGGTTCTGGATGCCTTTTGTTGCATGATTCGCAGTAGACCCCCGCTAGGAATTGCATAGGCCAAGCTCTGTACTCTTGCGCTATCCCTCTCCTATCCGCATTCTATTCTATCTGCATTCTGAAGGCTGTCCATCGATCCAAATATCTATTCCTGTTGATGCAAGCATTCCATGCTTTTCTGGATTCACGTGAGCACAAAGAACAAAGAGATCATACTGAGGGGACAAGAACACACACACCGTCGGATTCGCCACTATTCTGTGAAATCCAGGTTCCATCTTTCAAAAGTTTTAGTTAGAATTTATCAAATAACGTAGTTAATCATTTTATTTCAGTTATTTCTATTCTCGATATTGTCAGGGAGGTTGTGGGGATTGATAGTTTCTGAGAAACTATGATTCCATTCCTCACTTCTGAGGTAGGATCGAGAATTTTGCAGATAGATTAGTTATTTTGTTGTTTAGAATAGATATACAAAATTGCACAGACAAATAGCTACAATCGGCTGTTTTGTTTGTTTTACGTTATTAGTTTAGTTGTCGATTCTAAATATTTTAAATAGCTGCTTTCCTATAAATTGCCAGAAAATACAAAAAAGAAATTATATATGCTAGAAGTGCACTTAGATTTTACTTTATTATAGTTTGTTTCATTACTACTTTTGCATGACAATTACGGGACCTAGGGAGCCCCAGGGGAATACATTTTCGAGCCAATTGTGCCCCAGCCCAATACCGTAGTGGCAATAACTGATATTGACCAAAACCTTAGGATATAAAGTCTTCCAAACAACAGCAGACTTACAACAGATCAGGGCACAGTTGAGAGGGTTAAACATCGAAGACGACCAAGCACATTTGTTTTGGTCAAATCAGCCAAAACTACAGATTACCCTAGAAAATACTCACATGGCTGTAGAAGGGCTCGAAAGAGAACAAACATTCGGGTGTGATCCTTTAGTTCCACAGCCAGACGCTAGAGACACCCTAGTAGATATAGATACCAGCTTAAGAATCCAAGTTGCGATAACACTTGTAAGGTATTCTGAGAAGATCGCACAAACTGTTGGTTTCTAAACATAGAAGCTCAAAAAGCTTACGACTACTGGATACTAGGAATCAGAACTTGATCTCCCGTATGACCATAACGGGACCGCAACAACTAAGAGTCTATGGTTGTGATCCACAGATCCCATAGCCTAACGAGTCCATAAGAGAATTAGACATAGACACTGGCCTACGTAAATTAGTATTTCAGTCTACTCTGATTCCACCTCTCATCATTCAACAGTTATCCCTACTAGACATAATAACCAACGAAACTAGAGAATTTTGGACTAGGCCAGAGAATCGTCCATAGAGTTGACTATATCCACCATATGACCCTATCAGGAGAAATACACGAAACCATCCCGGGTCATTTTCCACGCATCCCACAACCCATAGATCGAATCACGCTAGAGTTCGATATTTATTGGAGCCTTCGAGTAGTCATCCTCGCTGATCGATCTATCACACCAGTCCAAGTTAGAAGGGCCTTCTTTGCTTTAAATTCGCAAATACCATTAGTGCGTGTCGAAGACATTAGACTGCCTAACTAGTTTGCTTGCGCATTCTACCCACACCGGCTGTCTCGGCACGACCTCGGGAGGTCGGGTACGCAGAAGAGTTACTTGTTGATTCTCAAGCTCACCTGTCACTTTTCTGACGTACAAAATTGGTGAATCCGACGTGAAACAAACAATTCTTTCACCTTCTCTTTGAGAAGTTTCATCTTCTCCAAATCACCTTCGCTCCTTCCCATTATTCTGCGGGTATTCATATACCCCCTGAATATGTCAGGATTCGATGCATACGGCAGACCCCTCTTGGGTCTTGAGGCATACTACGTCCAACAGAATAGGCAGTCATCACCCTCACTCTCAATGTGGGGCGACAACTATTCAACTAATCAGTTGTCAACACAAACACCAAGGACTAGATATAACTCATCCTTCCAAACAGAGGGGTTGGAGCAACTTGCTCAAACACAAACAGAACCTTCAGGCTCGAACAAAATGACATTAACTGGAGAGTCTGCTTCATCTCCTCAGGTATTTACTCAGACTTCCTATTAGTAGACAGTCAGATCCATACTCAGTTCTAGATGACGAGTACTCAATACATTATCCTAGGAGTGAATAACGCTCTCAAGGCATGTACCCACCCGTAGGAACTTTGCAGATACAGCCCGAGTTCTCTCCTTAAGAAAATTCCTCTATGCCATCACGTATGGAAAATACTCTCAAGAGAAACTTGGCAAGATAGCAATCAGTTCATGATAGGCTATCACATGCCTGTACAACACCAGGATATACAACAAACGCCATCAAGGCACAATATCATGGCTTCGCCGAACGAAGTCATTTCAACTCTAATAGAAAAGGTTAGAGGATTAGAACTCGCCCAAGCAAGTCAAAATTCGAGAATCATACAAACAGGGAGTTCCAATCCTCCGCACCATCCTAGCCAAGTAGATCTCCTCACAGGAGTAGGCACGTTAGGTATGACTCCTCAATATTCGCAACAAGTGCCAACTAGACCCACTATCGCTAGCACTGTTCCTCCTGGTCCAGTACAAAGCAATCCATTCCTGGATAGTACACCTTCGTACTTAAACATGTACTCCAAATCGCCACAAGGAGATATGTACTCATCCCCCGGCATGTTTGCTCCAACACAGGGACCTCCTTATGCCCCTGCCAACGCGTATGTTATGCCATATCAACAACCCATTCCGCCACCACCTCCTCAACAGGCACCATCAATGGTTGAGACGTATGCAATAGGTACTTATTTAGAATATTTAAAGGAGCCCTTGGATTTCACCATACGAAGTGTTATGCTTCCAAGGCCTCTTCCCGATTTGCCCAAATACAAAGGAGAAGGAGATCCGAATGCGCATATCAAAGCTTACGCTACAGCCATTCGAGAATTACTTCCTTGGGACGGGGGTTGTTGCTAAAATATTTCCCAAAACGCTTGGAAGGCATCGCTCTCGATTGGTATTACAAAATACCCGAGGCTTCCATACATTCATTCAAACAACTCGTGTCTGAGTTCATCAAAGCCTTCGACATGAACAAACTACTAAGGACAGGAATCAGGGAGTTCTTGCACATCAAGCAAGAACATAACGAGTCTGTCGCCCATTTCATCCAAGGGTGGCGCACAGTCCTTTATTCCTTGGCAAGCACTCCAAACATGGATCAGATGGAGGTATGTGATTTATTCCTTCATTCTCTTAGCAGAGAAGTGAAGGAAGAAGTCCAGAAGTTCCCACTAAGGACTTATGACGAGGTACTTGAGAGCGCCTTGCGAATTGATCAGGCAGCGATAGATAGTGGCCGTAAGACGTATGGAGCAAATGGGAGGTTAATCACCTCTACTCAAAATACTACAACCACCACAAGCGTCAATCAAGGACCCAAAATCCTTAACAAAAATCGTGGGGTAACAACAGATGGGGTAACTGACCAGCCCAAGAGGGTAAATGTTGTTAATGCTCCGTCACAAACAAGCAACCAAAGAAACAAAAATTTTACCCCCGACGATCAATACGGTGGATTTTAATAATCCACAACAACAACAACGGCAAAATCCCATACAAGGACCAAGCCAAAACTCCTTTGGTTATCAAAAACCAAAGTCAAAACCAGAAACAACAATTCCAAAACATTAGTCCTAATAGGCAATAGTTTGATCGGAATTTTAGGGCCACAATATACACCAAACCAACAAAATGGGAATTATAACCCCAATTCTTATTGTGGTTTCCATAAAATTCAAGGGCATGACACTAGAACGTGTCGTGATTACAACAAATTCATGCAACGCTTGCCAAATGAGCAAAAACAATTCTTTATGGATATGTTCTTAACAGATCCTACGTCACCAACGGCAAATACCTTCGCAGGGGTAGTTTTCCCTCAGAATGCCCCTCTTAAGATCTTTAATGATCCACTCCCAAGTCATGATAACGATAGGTTGAAACCAGCTGGAACAAACAAAGGTGCAATAACAGGAAACAACGATCACGAGGCCTCAACCTCGCTAAATCCGTTAGTCGTGCCACAAATAGGAAGTCAACCACGACCTAAGGTAGTTGGATTAGTAGAGTTAGACTCCGAATTACCCGTTGAAGCAATTACGAGAACACGAGAGTATTTCTCTCAACCAAGTCCAAGCCACCTGCCGGAAACAGATAACATCCAGCAAATCATAGAAAAACCTATGGGTGCTTAAGATCTAATTAATGATCTAACAAAAACCTTCTCGCATATTTCATTCCTTGATTTACTAAAGAATTCCCCCTGCTCACAGGGCTGCTCGTTTAGAGGCGTTAGGTTTGGGTCATTTAGTTAGTATCACTCCACCACCGGGAAGCGTAAGTAAATCATATAGACTTTGATGTTTATCCACCGGGACAAGCGGATAGGGATGTTTGAATTCATATTTGAAATAAGTAAAATGCCTACAGATGCTGAGATCGCACACCGAGGCGATCCAGCCCTACAATTGCAAGTACAAGTTTATAATAACTATGTAAAATGGGCAATGGTTGATGACGGGGGCTGCAGTTAACATAGTCCCTTTCTCTTTTCTCCAAAAATTGGGATATGGAGAAACAAACTGTTCTACTACACGAAACACCTTAAGAGGCTATGATAGCCTTAAAGCCACGTCGATAGGAACCATAATACTACCGGTCACTTTGGGACCTAAAACAATCCTGACTGAGTTTTATATTATAGATCGGGAAACTAACTATAATATGATCCTCGGCCGACCATGGATACATCGAAGGAAGGCAATCCCTTCCATGCTATTTCAAGAAGTAAGGTTCCTACATTTGGGAAAGGTATTTGTAGCCAAAGGTGATCCAAAGCCGTTTGACGTACACCTAGCTGATTTAAAGAAAAGACCAGGTATACACTCAGAATTCGAAGTTTCAACAAACCAACTTAACAAACCCTCTGACCCAAAGCGAAAGGAAAATTTGGTACCTACGACAGATCTTGAAACTACCAACATAGCCAAAACAATTCCAACCCCTAAAGGTAAAACTAAAGAAATAGTATCATTAGGGACTACTGCGAAGATCGTTGAGTTGATAGAACAAGATTCACCAATGTCCTTACCATTCGATTCAGTAGGTATCGGATTTTCCCTAGGTATTGGTTCCTTGCCAACAGAAGATCTCTGTATGGTAGGAAGTAGAGTGTGCAAACACAGCTGATACACTTACATCCATACTCCCGGCTAAGTATTGAACTCTCCATTTCGATGGAGCTAAATGCCGTTATGGAGCAGGGGCAGGTATAATTCTTACCTCGCCCGAAGAGAAGGTCCTCCCATTCTCTTTTAAATTAAACTTTGAATGCACAAACAACAACGCTGAGTACGAAGCCCTCCTCCTTGGCCTTACCTTAGCCAAAAGAATTGGTATTGATAATATCAGAGTTTTAGGAGACTCGCAGTTAGTGGCAAACCAAGTTTCAGAGGTATATGAAACTAAAGCCGAACACTTACAACTTTACAAGAACGCTGTATTAGATTTAAGCAAGGCATTCAACTTCATATCCATTGAAGAAATCCCGCGAGAAAAAAAATCTTCTCGCCGATTCAATAGCAACCTCAGCATCACGTTTTACTCCAAACAATGAGCTAGAAGATACTCATTTCACGGTATCCATTTGTAATGAACCATTAATAAAAACAATGATGGATCCTCTTTCAAACGGAAGTAAATCTACCATCCTAGACCATGTTGGAAATGATGCGGCTACTTTGGATTACTTAAATGCCTTTGCAGCACTACATCTCTCCTATCACACGCTAGATTTATCTCTGATCTCGCATTCATCTTCCTACTTCAGAAATCCTGTAATTAATATTCCCTCACAAAAAGAGCCTAATATATACGTGGTGGAAAACGGGGATGATATAGATCTACCTCCGGCACCCCCTGAGTTCGAAGAGGGTAATGCCTCTTTAATTGAAGAAACAATCGATGTCAATATCGGAACGGAAGATGAACCAAAAATTTTAAAGTTAGGTTCTTTATTAACCCCAGAGGAAGTGGAAATACATACTCAGGTTCTCAACGAACATCAAAAGGCATTTTCATTTAATTAAAAAGAGATGACAGCAGTCCGCACCCCACATTGCGGTACACAACCTCGTCACTAGATCAGATGCAAAGCCAATTAAACAAAAATCAAGACCCATGAAGCCCAAAGTAGACCCCTCATGGTAAAAGAGGAGGTAATAAAACTCCTCCAAGTAGGATTCATCAAGCCAGTTGACTACTCCCAATGGGTATCTAACATCGTTTCCCGTTCTCAATAAGAATGGAAAGATACGCATCTGCATAGATTTTCAAGATATCAAAAAAGCTTGCCCTAAGGACGACTTCCCTTTACCATCCATAGACGTTATTATTGATGCAACAACAGGTTTTTGAACTCTTGTCTCTCATGGATGGATTCTCGGGATACAATCAAATCAAAATATCTGAGCAAGATCAAGCTAAAACCACGTTCATAACTCCTTGGGGAACCTATTGTTACGGTGTTATGCCATTTGGTCTTAAGAACGCCGGTGCTACATACCAGCGGGCCATGACATACATATTTCACGATTTAATCCATAAAATCGTGGAATCTTACGTAGATGACTTGTTGGCTAAGGCCAAGAAGCGTTGTGACCATCCTGAAGTACTCCGCATCATCCTTTCACGCCTGATAGAATATGGAGTTACCCTAAACCCAGAGAAATGCGTCTTCGGTGTAACAGGAGGAAAGCTCCTAGGTTACATCATATCGTCACGAGGGATCGATGTTGATCCAGCCAAAAATTCGGGCTGTCCTCGAAATGGTCCCACCCTCGAATGAATCTGGAATCAGATCATTTCTCGGAAAGTTGGGTGCAATCCAGAGATTTATCCCGGATCTAAGGCTTCGCCGTTCATCCAATCAACAATTTACTCAAGAAGGACTATAGCATTGATTGGACTGAAGATTGCAATGAAGCTTTTGATGCAGTCAAGTGTTTCCTGCTATCACCGCCTACGCTAATGCCACCAAAGCTAGATCGCCCTTTAATTTTGTACTCACGAGCTACCGATGTTTCGTTAGCTTGCATGCTAGCCCAAGAAGATGATGACAAAAGAGAGCGTGTGATTTATTTCATTAGCCGAACATTGCTCGACTACGAAACGCGCTATACACAAGCAGAGCAAGAATGTCTGGCCATAGTCTTTGCTACTAAACGCCTAAGACACTACATGCTAAATCAAGAGACAAGGGTCATAGTAAAGACGGACCATTTACGGACTTTTCTCACACAAGGGTCCTTGTCCAAAAAAGCTGGACGTTTTATAACCTTAATGGGAGAGTTTGAATTAACTTTTTTTAAACCAAAATTCAGTTAAAGGGAAAATACATCACAGATTGGTTAGCTGATAACCCGCTAGACGGAGGTGACTTAGTAGACTTAGACTTTCCAGATGAATGCGTATACTACGTCGAAACCCGACCTGCTATATCTGAGTGTCCTTGGTACGCTGATATCATTAGCTATATCATGGACCATAGGTATCCAGAAGGAGCTACACCTCAACAAAGAAGACTGTTACGCATTATCGTAGCTAAATATGTCATTATAGAGCAGGTGCTCTATCGGAAAGCATTCGATGGAATGCTCTTAAGGTGTGTTGACACAGAAGAGTCCAAGAGGATTCTCCATGAATCCCATAGCGGTATATGTGGAGGCCACTTCGGTGGCCATGCCACTGCTCGAAAAATACATTGAATGGGCTATTTCTGGCCCACTCTAGAACATGACACAATAGAGTTTGTACGTAGGTGTCATAAATGTCAGGAGTTCTCTCACGAGATCCACATGCCGGCACAAGCTTTGTAACCAATCGCTACTCCGTGGTCCTTTTCTACATGGGGCCAAGACTTAATAGGGAAATTTCTCTCCCTCATCCACAGACGGCCACAATTTTAATAATTAAGGCCACAGAATATTTCACTAAATGGGTAGAGGCTATGCCTCTTACAATTGTACCTAGTTTCGTAATCGCTAAGTTCATTTTGAACCAAATCATTTGCAGGTACGGTATCCCGCAAATCATTATCTCAGATAATGGAACTTCTTTCAAAAACGAAGAAGTTCGTGAGCTATGCAGTAAGTTCAAAATAAGCCATCATATGGCTTCCTTATATTATCCCCAAGCCAATGGGCAGGATGAAGCAACAAACAAAACGTTGAAAGCCATTCTCCTTAAAACGGTAAAAGAAAACAAACGGGATTGGCATCTAAAGTTATATCCGGCCTTGTGGGCCCACCAAACCTCTATAAGAACGCCAACAGGAGCAACTCCTTTCTCATTGGTATTTGGGTCAGAAGCAGTTCTCCCACTCGAAGTTGAAATCCCCAGTCTCCGCATTTCGCTACAAGGGATTCTGGATGAGGACGCTTACAGAGAAGCACGTCTTTCTCAATTAGAAAGTTTGGATGAAGCTAGGTTAGACGCTGAACAACGACATAGAGTCTATGCCGACCGGATGTGCTGGCAGTACAACAAGAAGGTCTATGAATGTGACATATACGAAGGTGACCTAGTTCTAAGGTTAGATAGCCGGATCGACAAGAAGACTGGCGAGGGAAGGAAATTCCGGCCCAAATGGTTGGGCCCATACCGAGTCATGAAGGACTACGAAAATGGTGCATACCTCTTATGCACGCTAGAAGGTGAGGATTTTGGCGAAACAAGTCAATTCCTCTCCACCTCAAACGTTTCTACGCGTAAGCAGCTAGCGCTGCCTATATAACTATCTACATCGCATTTTCATATAAACTAGGATCATTTTGTCCACTTGTTCTTACACAAATTGTGATCAAGGAATCTTTTCTCAAAGCAACTTATTTCAAACTCGTGATGTTTCCGGCATAAAGTTCTTTAATCATACTTCTCCGTCTTCAATATCATCAATCAACTTAGAATCTTTTATCAAACAAAATCAGACATGACGAAGTCCTAATGGTAACCATACCAAGCTCTGCAAGTTTGTTCTCACTTTGGTTTCTTCTTAGGATAGGTGTCTTGCCTATGGTCTGTTCTAGAAGCTTCATGGTGTCACATTTGTCCCATATGCACATCTCTTTGGAAATAAGAATATACTGACATTTTACTCAAAATAGACAAGTCAAGAAGTGATTAAACAGAAAATTTTATTTTTACACATTTCCTTGCCCCCACCAACCGTTCGGTGATGAGCTTTGCGTCTCTTACTAGTGACGTAGGGTTGGGAAAGGATGGAAATGCCCTTACTCACCTATGCCTTGCCCCACGGTGATAAACCCATGTTTCTTACAGGTAGAATGGGGCAAAGTGTAGGGGGTCCTCTAAACAAAGTAAATGTTAAAAGGTCATAAACAATCAATTCAAACTTTGAGTCAATAACGAATGAATCAGATGTTCAAAAATTCCAAGAGAGTTAAAAATCCTAAAAACCCAGATTTTGTCTACTATGTGGCCATCTACGGGTCTAAGTCTGGATAAACCGCAAAGCAAGTTGCATCTAAAACTATGAAGTCATTCAGGTAGAATAAGCTTGTAGTTTTTATTTGGTTCCACCAAAGCTTCGTCTATCTTTCGTCACTATCACTTCACCATATTCCATAAACTTGTGCCCTTCTTAGCTCTTGGTGATGAGCCCTCGCATCCCACTAGTTGCGTGGAGTTAGGAGTGGGGCAAGTTAATCTGTTCATCATACTGATTATTTTCATCACTTTGCCAAAACAAATCATGAGGTACCCAAATTGCTCACAGAAACTAAGATTTAAGATCACAATATATCTACAAAATCATGTATTAGCATCATGAAACACAAAAAGAAAGCAAACATTTGCATCATCTGTTTTCCATTGCATACATTCTAGAAAGCATATAATACATACATCATAGTATACACGATGGCAGTTGGAAATAAAGAAAGTAGAATACAAATGACACGTTTTGATCCAAAACTGACGCATATATATAAATAATCAAAGTTTATATACAATGCCATCATGCACTAGGCATGGTCAAAACGCTCCAAAGAGCCCGTAATACACAAAAGAATCTAAATACAAATACAGAAAGCCCAAGTGGCCTCTCAACCCCTGCGCGATCCCGCTGAAGGTGCGCGCCCTCGCCTAGGACTCCGGCTACGCTGGCGCTCTTAATGGACAGAAGGCTCGGGGGGTCCCTAGGGGCAGTTGTAAGTTTTGCCATGAGAGTGGCTCCTCAGAAGACGCTCGGCTGTCCTATAGCCTGCCAACTCTGTACGGAGAGTTAACACCATCTTGGCCACATGCCAAACGGGAGCAAAGACGTCAGTGTGCCTGCCGGCTGCTGAGGGCTCTCCGGCATCCACGGATAACTCCGCACGGGTCTTATCCATAGGGATCATTAGAGAATCAATGCAAACCCTATGGATTAGGTCCCGCCACTCATCAACAGTCTCTGCAAAGCAAAGAAAGAAAAAACAAATTAGGAACTAGGCAAGAGGTTAAAGTGTACACAATACAAATATAAGGAGAGTTAACATTCAAAGAAAAATCCTAAAACAAACAAGCATTGAAAGGAGGAGAGGATAACTTACTCGGATCACCAGGCCTCCAAGATGGGTCACCAGGGCTAGGACCCCACTGCAGATGCCGCTGCCGACTGAGGAGCTGCTCCTGTAGTTGGGGCAACATGGCACCCCGCAACGGACTCATCATCTCCACCATGGCCTCGGGAGAGTGGCTCCTCAGATGCCACGGTCTCTCTCTCTGCACTCTCCTCCTCCCTCTCTACCCGCAGAATGTCCTGAGTATCATGCCACTCAGGATCGCTCTCGTCCGTCTGCTCCTCTAACCCTCCCTCTGTGTGCTCCTTAGAATCGGAGTCAATATCTATGGGGGTCGTCACTGCTATGAGCAGGACCTGCAGCAATCTGAAGTAATGGTGCCTGAGGCGCACCAGCTCTCCCTCTGGCCCGAACTATCCCCCTAGCTGCAATAGGAATGCCAGGGGGTAACCACTGTCCAACCACGGCCTCTAGGCCCCCCCTCTAGCCTCTTGGACTGATCTATAAACAGGTGCTACTAGAGGGAAGCATAGCCGCGTATGGGAGGCCAAACTGCTAAGGAACCCTGCTGAAGGGGTGTACCTCTACCCATCCCACACGATCGATAAGCTGCCCTGTGATGGAGCAGGAAACCAATGTCGTGGTCTCCTCTCCCCATATTACCGGTCATAAGTTGGTATGGTGTAGCCTCCATGTCTGCCCGTGGTAAGGGTGGCTACTAGCTGATGAGGTGCTCTGAGCACTGACATATCTAACCATCAGGGCTGCCCTCACCGCCCCGAGATCTGCCACCTCCATGCCTCTTCCATACGGAGTGAAGTGCTCATACACCTAACTCATGACTAGAGTGGGGGTGGCTCAAGGACTGTCCCTGCAATCAGACCACCCTGTATAAGTCATGGTAGGTGGTCCCCAAAATATCCGCGCCCCAGGCGTATTTCCGGCCATGTCCCTCTATTTGTGCAATGATGGGGCCCCAACAGTATAATAAGGTGTCCCCTCCCTTGTCCCTGATGAGTCTCGAGGCAAGGATCCCCATAATAGCCTATCGAAAGATAGGGATGGGCAAAGAAGGAATGGATCTGACTCGCACTCCCTTCTTTGGCCCCGTGGAAATAGCTGCATCTCCCATATAACCAGCCCACTGAGCTATCTGTGCCCTGGAACCAGCTGTCTCAAGTGTGAGTCTCCTCCCAATAATCGGGACCCCCCAAGATGCGGTAAACATCCTCCAAAGTGATGGTCCACTCACCACGGACCCCTGGCAGTCGGAAGGTGTTCCGATCTACATCCCCAATATGAAAATAGGTCACAAAGAATGTGACTGGATGGAGCAACGTGGGGCACACGCGATATACGCAATATGCCGGCCCTCTGCAATGTGTCCTCCTCATCTGCTGAGAGGGCATCCAATACCCCTGGGCAGCCAGTCACACTCTCTCTCTCTCTCCCGGCTCCATCTAATATACTCCTCCTTCGCCTACATACACCCAAAAACACACAAGGAAGAGTAAGTTAGTATCTAAACAATATCAAGAGAAGCATAAAAACAACGTACAAATGCTAAAATGCAAGTACAAGCTTTCAAAATAGGTTCTTTTGCATTCTGTTCAGAACCGACCGCCGCCCTGAGCAGGGGGGCGGTTTTGTAACCGCCACCTTAAAGGCGCGGTCTCGTGACCGCCTCCCGGTGTACAGGGCGGCGGTCGTGTAACTGCCGCCCTGTCCCCAGGGCTGCGGTCCGAATCCCGAAAACCCTCGCAGGTTTTTTAGCTTAAAAATCCCCAAAAATGCAAAAAATGACCATTTTTATCAAAAATTGGTGTGGCCGGTGCTCTGGCATAGGCCCCGCCCGCCCCCTAGATGGACTCCTTTTAAACCAAACATTTTCGAAAATACCCCCCCTTCGCAAGAATCTAACATTTCAAATCAGAAGGGGGAAAACACAAGATTGAAGAAAACCACCTGTGATCTCGCAGGGTGGGCGTTCCGCACGTGGAGGCCATGATCTCTATCTCACTGCGGACGTTTTGACTCTACCGTTGAGAACTGTCACCCGTGGGTCCAGAGCTCGAAAATCACCAATCGACTCGCGTGAATGAATAGAAAATGGGCCCACTTTCATATATCTACGCCCCCATTTCGTTTTAAATATCTTTTTCCACAGTTCGTAGCACCGACGGAGGGAAGATTATATCCTCGCAAAGGTACGTCCTATTTTCTCTATTATTTTAAACGTTTATTTTCCCATTCTTGTATCTTCTGCATTTGAGTTCTCTCTTCATTTTCGCAGGTGCGGGAATTTTGGACGGCGACATTTTCAACACAACTGGTGTGTAAGGTATAACTTCTAACTTCCATTTCGGATGACATATACTCGGACCAACCGGTTTACGCCTCTTCATGGCTAAAACCTCTCCGAGGGGGCAATATGTACGTACCCCAAAATTGTAGGTACTGTACTGCGGAACGATGTAATAAGTGCCCAATGATATACCGGTCTCTTCTCTTCGCAAGTGTTGGGGAAAGATGGAATAACCCTTATCCCTTATGCCTTGCCCACATGGATAACCATGTTTTCTACAGGTAAGCATGGGGCAACAGTGTAGGGGGTCCCTCTAATCAAGTAATGTAAAAGGGTCATAAACAATCGATTCAAAACTTGAGTCAATACGACATTAAGAATCAGATGTTCAATAATCAAGAGGATTTAATATCCTAAAAATAACCCAGATTTTGTCTACTATGTGGCCATATACGGGTCTAAAGTCTGGATAAATCCGCAAAGCAAGTTGCATCAAAACTATGAATCATTCAGGTAGAATAAGCTTGTAGTTTTTTATCTATGGTCCACCAAAAGCTTCGTCTGTCTTTCGTCACTATACTTCAACCATATTCCCAGTATCTTTGTGCCTTCTTGGCTCGTTGGTGATTGAGCCTCGCATCCACTAGTTGCCGTGGAGTAGGAGTGGGGCAAGTTAATCTGTCATCATAACTGTTATATTTTCCATCAACTTTGCCAAAAAAAATCATAACGGTACCCAAATTGCTCACCCAGAAACTAAGATTTAAGATCACAAATATATCTACAAAATCATTATCAGCATCATGTGAAACACAAAAAAAGCAAACATTTGCATTCATCTTTTCCATTGCATACATTCTAGATAAGCAATAAACCTACATCATAGTATATCACCGAAGCAGTTGGAAATAAGAAAGTAGAATACAATGGACAAGTTTGATCAAAACGCGACGCATATATATTAATAATACAAAGTTTAATATACAATGCATCATGCACTAGGCAATGGTCAAAATGCTCAAGAGCCCGTAATACACAAAAGAATTAAATAAAATACAGAAAACCAATGGCCTCTCAAACCCTGCCGCGTCCCCCGCTGAAAGTGCGCGCCCTCGCTAGGGTATCTCCCGTAGCGGCGTCTGAATGGAAGCAAGCTCGGGT
Organism: Taxus chinensis; assembly: GCA_019776745.2. Classification (NCBI taxonomy): domain Eukaryota; kingdom Viridiplantae; phylum Streptophyta; class Pinopsida; order Cupressales; family Taxaceae; genus Taxus; species Taxus chinensis. The sequence continues at coordinate 120,705,387 of CM034153.1, read as the reverse complement.
CCTAGGGGCAGTCGTAGTCTCGCCATGAGGCGGCTCTCATCCAGACGCTCAGGCTTCTATAGCCTGCAACCTCTGTAACGGAGAGTTCACCATCCTGGCCACATGCCAAAATAGGAGCAAAGACTCCAGTCGTGCCTGCGGGCTGCTGAGGGCTCTCTGGCAATCCACGGATAACTCCGCACCGGTCTTACCATAGGGATCATCCAAGAATGTCGATGCAACCTAGGATTAGATCCCGCCACCATGACAATCAGTCTCTGCAAGAAGCAAAGAAAGAAAAACGAATTGAACTAGGTAAGTAGGTAAAGTGTACACAATACAATATATGGAGAGTTAACATTCAAAGACAAATCTAAAACAAACAACATTGAAAGAGAGGATAACTTACTCGGAATCACCAGCCTCCAAATGGTCGCCAGGGCCAGGGACCGCTGCAGATGCCGCTGGCCTATTTGACGATGAGAACTTGCTCCTGTAGTCGGGCAATATGTGCGCCCCGCAACGGACTCATCATCTCACCAT